>JAYESA010000017.1:98381407-98571407 GCA_036927795.1 Iris macrosiphon
TTAGGCACAAAAATCAGTATCTGGGGGTTACACAAGGGTCATTATGGTAGGTTGGTATGTCTAGGCCAAGTGTATGGAATTTGTTTCAGGGTAATAGCTTGTGTAGTGTCCTAAATATCGGGACAACGGTAAGGGGTCCTAAGTAATAAAATTACTGCACAAATATTTAATACTCTGTATAATAAATTCTAATTTCATCTAATTAACCCTAATCATACTATCTAAGTTAATTAAACCCAAATTTTGGTCGAGGGGGTTTACACACTAACATACCTATTTGGTACTTCACTGATACCACATACGTCACGAGCATAACCCATACTATACTTTGATACACCCAGTCACCCAATCACTTAACCTCATTTTTGGACTGAAACCAGGCCACATTTCCTTCACTGTCATTGCCACAGACCCCTTCCTCACTGATCAACACTCTCACTAACCCAAAATCTGAACACTCAATGCACCCACAAACACCACTTCTAATGATACACTCCCCTAACTTGTTGTCGACCTTCTGTAGCAGCTAACTGTTGTTTGCCCAAGTCTTGTAACCTCAGGTGCAGTACAAATATTTCCCTGCAGTGAACACAACAGCACCTTATTGTTGTGTAAGGAAACCTGAGCAACTACCCCCCCCCCTCAAAATTCAGAACCTAGATCATATCCAGTGTACCAAGTGCACTACAAACCTAAACCGATACTCCTATGCATACTCGACTAAGCCTCACAAATTTTACTTGCAAGCTCCCCCCTAACTGTCACTGAACCCGACACCCAACACACAGGTTTACCTTGCATACATTGCACACCAACATCCATGACACTCAAAATAATACATATATACATTAATACATATATATATATTTATATATATTACCAATAGTGTTAAGTATACACTAAATACCCCCCAGTAGTCATTTCCTCAAACACCTTGAGGACACCTATAGGATACTCTCTTTTAGTGTCATAATACTCCATCAACCATATGTCAAAACCCCAAATATATAACTAATGGCATATAAACATATCAAATATATTTATATATATCTAATATGAATAATTATAATGAACAATAGAGGGAAAATTCACTCTTAAACACAAAACCCCCAAATGTATACACAACTTCATGAAGAAACACCATGGAAATCAATAGAGACTCATTCTCTCCTCTTGAGGCTATTCCTAAACCATGAGTGGACTCCTAATGGTTAACAAAACCAATAAAGTAAAATTTAAAAGAGAGATTTTAGAATTTTACCTCTTGGGAGATGGATTTCCAATGCAAAGTCAAGGGTTCTCTAGCCAAGCCTCCTCTTCTCCATTGCTTCTTTTGACCTAAGCTTTTAGGCTTCTTAGATGAGGGAAATGAGAGAGATTATGCTTTAATTTGGAGAAATTTGGTGGAGAAATGGATTACTTTGGGAAAGAACTCAACTGAGGGTTTTTCATGAGCTAATGAATGAACTAGAGGGAGTCTCCCTCTCTCCTATATAGGCCGGCCACATAACCTAGGGCTTGGCTAATGCATAATGTCCTCAATGTCCCAATGGGTTGATATGAAGAGTTATTCATCCCAAATGAGGGTTTAAAAAATTTTCTAATTAAAAGGAAGGGGATTAACTAGTGGGTCCAAAATGTCTAGTCTAAGGTTGAGTCTAATAGTCACATCAAGTCTAGTCCACTAACCCATATCATTAATACTAATAACACAATATATTATACATATTATGTAACTACAAACACTATATATATATATATATATATATATATATATATATATATATATATTACAAATGATAACAATGTCCCTACTCCAAAAATGTGGTAGTGACAAGTCTAACCTCTTACAAAAAAATTTGTCCTCGAAATTGAAGTAAACTAGCACAAGAACATAATCAGAACAATAATAACTATAACTCAAGGATCGAAGAGATACAGGTATTACTCAAGCATTTCGTCCTCCCTCTCCCAGGTTGACTCACTTGGAGAGTGATGTCTCCATGCAACACGAACCAAAGGAATAGTGTGGTTCTGTAATACCTTCTCCCTGATTTCCAAAATCTCTACGGGCTGCTCAGGATAGATGAGAGTCGGACCAACCTCGATCTCTGAGTGATCTAGTACGTGACTCAGATCTGTCATGTACCATCTCAGCTGCGATACGTGAAATACGTCATGTACTCCCTCCAGTGCAGGTGGTAAGTCTAGCCTGTATGCCACTGCACCGACCCTCGCAAGAATAACGAAAGGTCCGATGTACCATGGACTAAGCTTCCCGCCTCCACCAAAGCGAATCGTGCTCCGTGTTAGAGAAATTAGCAAGAATACTAAATTGCCAACCTAGAACAATACAGCCTTAACACGCAATCTAAAATAAAGTAATCACAAGCAATTTTAAAAAAAAACCTATACCTCAAACTCCAAGGGTCTATAGTGGCTGTCGGCCCAATTTCGTTGTTTGTTCTGCGCCACTCGAAGTATATCTCTGATGAGTTTCACCTTCTCAGCTACATCCACAACTATCTCTGGTCCAAACAAGGCTCTCTCACCGACATCATCCCAAGATAATGGTATGCGGCACCTCCGTCCATATAGAGCCTCGAATGGTGATATCTCAATACTGGCCTGGTAGTTGTTGTTGTAAGCAAACTCTACTAGGTATAGATGATCCTCCCAAGAACCACCGAGATCCAGAACACAAGTGCGAAGCATATCTTCGAGATTCTGAATAGTCCTCTCCGACCGTCCGTCTGTCTAGGGATGATATGCGGTACTGAACTTGAGCTGGGTGCCCAAGCTAGCCTGCAAACTCCTCCAGAACTGGGAAGTGAAACGACTATCCCGATCTGAGATAATGCTCACAGGAACCCCATGTAATCTGACAATCTGTCGCACAGACGTCTCTGCTAGCTTCTCCATCGATGTACCCACTTTGAATGGTAAGAAGTGGGTTGATTTGATCAACCTGTCTATGATGACCCAAATTGCGTCCTTTACTCCTGGAGAACACGGAAGCCCCAAAACAAAATCTATAGTCACATGCTCCCACTTCTACTCTGGGATGGGTAAAGGCTAAAGCAATCCACCTGGCCTCTGTATATCCGTATTTACCTACTGGCACACTAAATACCTCATTACGAAGAGCGCTACCTCGCGCTTCATACCATACTACCATATGTTCTCCCTCAGGTCTTGATACATCTTGTTGGCACCTGGATGCATCGAGTAATGAGAGTGATGTGCCTCCTACAAAATCTTCTCACGCAGCTCCCCACTTGGCACACATATCCTAGTACCGTGCCGCAATGATCCATCATCAGCAATAATAAAGTCCTCTGATAAGCTTGTCCGAACATGTTCCCTGATACTCCTCAAAGCCTCATCCTCATATGGCGTAGCTCTGATTTTGTCCATCAGCTCAGACTGTATCTGCAATCCCCACATCTAAATCTCGATACCAGGAACTAGCACCTCAATTCCTAAGCTATCAAGTTCGGCTAACAAGTGTCTGTATGTCATCAAGTACATAGCCATCGGATACCTTCTCAAGGCATCGGCGACTACGTTGGCCTTTCCTAGGTGGTACTATAATAAAATATTGAAGTCCTTCATCAACTCCAACTACCTCCTCTGCCTCATGTTCAGCTCTTTCTGCATAAACACGTACTTCAAGCTTTTGTGGCCGGTGAAGATCTTTACACGCTCTCCATACAGATAGTACTTCTACAGCTTTAGAACAAAGATAACCGTTGCCAACTCTAAATCGTGGGTGGGATAGTTCTTCTCATAAGGACATAATTGTCTGGAAGCATAGGCAATCACTTTCTCGTGTTGCTGAAGAACGTAACCCAAACCCTTCACTGAAGCATCACTGTAGATAGTGAATCCACATGTCCCCGATGGCAACGTCAATACTGGAGTTGTCGTCAATCTCTTCTTTATCTCATCAAATACGGCCTGACAATCCTCTGTCCAGACAAAATCTACATCCTTCCTGGTCAGCCTAGTTATCGGCTCTGCAATCCTGGAGAAGTTTTGTACAAACCTCTTGTAGTAACCTGCTAGTCCGAGAAAACTCCTGATCTCAGCCACTGAACTGGGAGTAGCCCACGACTCCACTGCCACAATCTTCTTCGGGTTAACTAAGATCTTGTCACCTATCACCACATGCCCAAGGAATTCAACCTTATCAAGGAAGAACTCGTACTTCGAAAGGTTTTTGTAAAGCTCCTCTTTCCTGAGAGTCTCCAAAAAATTCCTCGGGTGCTCCCTATGCTCCTCCGGGGTCCTTGAATACACAAGAATTTCATCGATGAAAACCACCACAAACTTGTCAAGGTACTGGTGGAACACCTTGTTCATCAGGTTCATGAATACTGCTGGTGCATTAGTCAACCCAAACGGCATCACCATGAACTTAAACTAGCTATATCGAGTTCGAAAAGCTATCTTCAGAATGTCTTCTTTGTTCACTTTTGCCTGGTGGTAGCCTGACCTCAAGTCTATCTTTGAGAATACCTTCACTCCACTCAACTGATAAAAGAGATCATCTAACCTTGGAAGCAAGTATTTATTCTTGATTATAAGATTGTTCAGAGCCCTGTAGTCGATATACATGTGTACCGACCCATCCTTCTTCGGTATAAACAATACCGAAGCTCCCCACGGTGATGAACAAGATTTTATGAGGCCCTTGTCCTGCAACTCATCAACATACTTCTTCAACTCTGCCAGTTCGTTATTGTTGACCCTATATATGTGTTTTTTTATTGGCTCTACACCTGGCACCAAGTCTATAAAGAACTCGACATCTCTGTCTGGCGGCAAACCTGGAAAATTCTTTAGAAAGACATCTAGAAATTCCTCTATCAAAGGATGTGGCAACTCTTTCTCTTCCATCCTGGCTCCACAAAAGATACCCCTGCTCTGCTCTGCTGCTCCTCTAGCAACCTCAAACTCTGGCTCTCCTGACGGTCGAAATATCACTCTGCCTCCACGATAATCTATAGTATCATGGTGCCTACTCAACCAATCTATTCTGAGTATATATCGTATCAGGGAAGTGGCATTACGAGTAAGTACACACTCAACTCTCGGCCTCCCAATGAAACTCTCCGGTCCTTACAAAAATTACTTACTAGGATAATGCCTCCGTCAATCGTGATCTTGCAAGTCCTATCTAAGGATTTTGCCTCTAAATGATGCTTAAGAGCATAAGATATAGATACGAAACTATGGGAAGCGCCAGAATCGAATAATGCAAGTGCTGGAATAGAATCAAGATGAACTGAACCTGATATCACGTCTCATGCTGGCTCGACCTCCTCGACTGTCATGACATACGCTCGTCCCTAGGGTGCACCTTTATACTGCTGGTGGTGCTGGATAAATCTCTGCTTCTTTGGCGGAAGTGGTGGTCCCCTATGCTGGCCTCCTGGTGTAGTAGGTACTCTAGCAGGTCCCCTCTGAGTGACTGCTCCATCCTGACCTGGATGATTCTGAATAGATGAACAATCTCTCAACTGGTGTGCTGACAATCCATAAGACAAACATGTATCCAGCCTCTTCCTATAGATGTCTCTCGTGTGTCCTGCCTTCCCGCAGTACGCACACTGGACAGCGGGCTGGGTCTGCCTCTGCGACTGCTGCTGGATTTGTCCACGAGCTGGTGCCTGGTGCCGCTGGTGCTTATACGACCTCTGTTGCTGCTGAAAGTGGGGACACTTGGCCGGTCCCGTGCTACCACTCGCTCCTCCAGAAAATTGCGTCATCTCTTGGGCCTGAGGTCCAAATCATCCTTAGCAATCTGGACATCCATCAGAATGCCCTCAAATGTAGCAGTGCGACGTCCAGAAGTACGAGACTTGATCTCTCTCATCAGTCCCTTCCTGAACTTTCAGGCTCGGTCTCCTGGGTTCCGAATCATCGACGGTACAAAATGACTCATGCGGCAAAACTCTGCGGCGTACTCGTCGACCGACATGTTCTCTTGGACCAAGTCATGTAATTGACTCTCCAAGGCTCCTAAGGCCATGCTGAAAAATAACTTCTCCTTGAAAAGCACTTTGAAAGTCCTCTAGTAGTAAGTCTCGGCTACATACGATACCAAGTCAACGCGATATCGAATATCTGGCTGCCGGCGACCTCGATCTGCAGACTCTCTGGAATCTGAGCAAGCGCAAGTTCCTCTCTATGTCCTCCAGCCAGTCCTCGGCGTGGAGTATCCCCTCAACACCCTTGAACTCCCGAGGCATCATCCTCTTGAAGTCCACTATAGTGCCTGGTCTCTGTTGCTGCTGTTGCTGGCCAGGATGCTACTGTACGACTCTCACCACTACCTGGAGAGCCACCTGATGAGCATTCTCCATGATATCCCTCATCAACTCAGTCTTCTCTTGTTGTGCCTCTTCATGCACCCTCTATGCCTCAGCCTGAACTAGTTGAGCCCCTGCCGACGTCCTCTGATCATCCACCATGCCCTGGATCAATACGAACATATATGCTCCGTCAGCGGACACACATCCTGAAAATAGAATCTGTGGTGGTGGAAGGTCATTCGTAACAGTCGGGATAACCCTCTGGACAGGTAGGGGAGGACCCCCAAAAACTAAAGAAACTCCAACATGAACAGGTAAAGTATGAGGAGCAACTCCAGCTGTCTAGGTGGCAAGTCGAAAGGTGGCAGACCTCTCAGAAGCTACAGGTCCCAATCTCAGCGACCTAGTCTTCGGTGGCATCCTGAAGACAGATCGAAACAAGAAAAAAAATTAATTAAGGCAAAAGATACGATATCATCAAAGAATGACAGTAAGATTTAAAAGAAGCAGTTATTCAGAATAGCAAAATAAAATTGAAATTTTTTTAGTTGTGATTGAGCATACTCCCATCTATACCCTATCTTATGCTCGTAATAGTACTCTAAGTCTGAGCACTACTACGATACTGCACTAGTTGCGACCTAATCTCACTCTTCTAGAGTCGACCTGTATGGGCCACCACTAAAACGTGTCACGACCCGCACCCGAAAGTTGGACATGAGTCGTGGGTACGTCCAGCTGAAAACCCCCTCACCCAAAATAGGTATTTTGTATGTATTTTATATTAATATATTTATTATAGAATATTTTAAATATTAAATTTTTTTAGAGTATTCTCTTAGTTAATTAGAAAATAAATTTCTTGATATATTTACTTATATAAATATTTATTTAGAATTATTTTTAGGCTATTTTAGATTTTTGGAGATTTTTCTAGAATTTTTAGGTAATTAAAACATAGGAAACGTAAATTTTTAGGACTTCCATGATTTACTATGAGACCATACTTGCATATTGTTCCTACCAAATATTTATTTTAGGTTAAAATATTTAATTATATTTTTTATAATTTATTTAGAATTTAAAGAAATTTATTTAGATTTTTGAAATTATTTAGGATTTATTTGGATATATATAGTCTTAATATTAGATAGATGCTAATTTAGTGTTAATAGATATTAATAAGATTATATATAAATTATTTGTATTATCTTTAATTCTATTTAAGATTATAAATTATTGAGATAAACTCAAACTCTATTTTAAATTAATTCAAATCCTGAGCCTACTAGGAAAGCAACTTCATGCATATCCTATCATTATTTAAACTCATCATAATCATATCCAAATTAGCCAATCATAATCGTATTCAATTAAGTAGTCTCCACCATTATAAATACCAATTAGACTTATGGAATAAACTCATCTTTCATATTTTTCTTCCTCAAACTCCTCTCTTTTTCGTCCAAAAATAGTCAAAATTTGTCATAAATTCAGCCTCATTTTCTAGTAGTTATGACGACTTAAAAAGACGATATCTCCTATCTCCGGACTCCAAACGTACTCCAGTTTTTTTAAGAACTATATCAAAGTTAGTTTTCTGATTATATAAATTATTTTAATAATTTATGAACCTATTTTTCCAAAAAATTCTAAAAGTGTCAGTTGTCCGAAATCAGACGTATTTTGGTATTTTTGAGATTATGGGAGATCCCGAACTCGGAATTATGAACCGTTTAAAGTTTCGGAAAGTTAACATGATGGACTTACATAAAATTATTTTTAAAGAATTTAAGATATAAGTTTAATCTACTGTAAAATTCATCCAACATAGACGTAAATAGGAAACTACCAAAAATTGTCATCTATTCGCCCTTGTGGCCATAACTCTTTACCGACTTATGATTTTATAAAACCGTCGATTACGACATTCATGTAGTACTAAAATATATAGGATTTTACACACAAATTCAGGATTTGAGTCGGTTGACTTTTTGGTCAACGGATTGCCTCAATTTGTGTGCCACGGATCACAAATCCGTAAAGTTGATTTTCTTTGGACCGAAATTAGGGTTTAGTAATAAAATCAGATTATAATAAGATTAAAATACTATTTTAGGTTATTTTATTCAGAATTAAAATAGATTAAAATAGCAGAAATTATTAACCCACTTTTGTAACATAACTTGTTTAATTTATGTGACGGGTAGATCGGACGACGTCTTGAGTGGGGACATTCATTATGATGCCATAGTTTCTGATCCATTATGCCTGATATCTGAACGCTTACACTTTGCAGCTTTCTTGCCAGGCAAGATACCTTGTCAAATTGCTTACAGTACTTTTGCATGCTTATTATATTTTATATATTCATTGCATGTGTGTTTTCTTTCAGTCATAATTATATACTATATATATGTTAACACACACTTGACACATAGTATCATGGGAGGGGAGGACAATCAGTTGGCATATGGGCTATAACCACTCTGGTAAACCGTAGTAACTAGCACGCACTATGGTAGTCGTGTCCGATGGTCGCTACCCTTGCGGTATGTCGGCTGATAGTGTCACGATGGTTGCTACCCTCGCGGTATGACGGCTGATGATGTTCCTGATATGTTGTGATTTATGAGATTAGATAGAGTAGCCTACCCATGCCCGTACGTCAAAAAGTTGTCCTCATTATGCATTCATATAGATTGTCTTGTACAGCGTACTTATATATTTTCTACCTATTATGCATGCTTACTGTATTCAAATTGGCATGCTTCTATGTATCTTGTTATGTCCCTCTGAGGACCTGATCCCTTTCCAGGTGTAGACGATCTTGACTATTCGTAGGAGCACGGATCAGGACTTGCTACTTATCTCTTTCGAGGAGGTCTTCTCTTCAAGTCTTATTGTTCATTAGATGTACATTATGTGATTTCTCTTATATTCTAGTTGGTAGTGGATTTGTCTCCACCCAACTACTTGTTCTTATCAAGCATTTATTACTTGATTTAGTTATATAGTTGATTGGTTATTTGATTATGTGGATGAGATCTAGTTATGCCCTTTGACTTGTGACAATATTTATACCACATGTGAGTTATTATTCATATTACAGCATACGTGTGTATTATGGTATCAATATATTGGAGTTGCCATATGCATACGGCTGGTATGCTTACGTATTCCTAGTCCTACGTATTTTGGGACTGGGGCGTGACACCAGTCTACGCCGCAGCGTCGGCGGTAGAACGATGTCTAGGTCTCAATACTACTAACACAGTTCACAAAATAACATGTCAATGATCTCAACTCTATAAGGAGGACAATGAATAAGCATATGATCATCAATTCATAAGGTACTCAATCACAATAACTATAAGAAGGTAAATGACACGATAAGATATGAAAAGATATAAAGAAGTTCCGACATAAGTCTAGAACACAACTCAAATAACAAAAGTCTAGAGTCTAGCTATCTCAACATAAAATAAGGTCTCAACGTAATAAAACCCAAGTCTCAAAGTTTAGAACAATCTAATACATAATCAAACTAGGATAAGTGTTGTCTAAACAACTGCAGGTGGTATCTCCTCTATGTGGAGTGGCTCCTCTGGAATCTCCGAGATTTAATCACCATCTACTCCTGGGCCATAATGGGTAGGACAAAAAGTCTCAAGATTCTCTGAAAAATATTATCTAGTCAGGATTGGACGAAGCACAAACACTAACAGCAATTTCAATTATATTGATAAGACTATAAAACAGTACAAGGAAATACATAATGAAAGAAATACTGGAAAATGAGGAATACTGGAGAGACATGCAATCATCATATAGAACTAAATAGCAATGAATAAATATATGTGAATGCTGGAAATGAATGTACTAAAATAAAAGAGTAGAAATTCTAACTAGGTGTTGTGAAATATCAGTTTGTTATGTGATCGGCTTAGGACTAGATCAGGCTTGTTATATATGATTGGCTATGATACATGTAAGATCAGGCTAACCATCTGGTTAGCTACGATACAAGCAATAGTCAGGCTAATCATATATAACAGGCTATGAGACATGTAAATGGTCAGGCTATACCCTTCGTGATGTGTGGACTGAACTATGATGCATGTAAAGTGGGGTATGATCACATAACTTGCTAATATTTTTTCGTCCCCAACTAGTACGATGGATTCCAATCATGACTCCTCATGACAGGTATCTATGATATTATCTCGTGTATCCATTGTGTCGGAATCAAGTATCCACTACAACTAGAATCATAGTAATGGTCAAATAATAAAAATTGTCAGAGAATGTACTCGCCTGTAGTCCTGAGCAACGTGTGATGATCGATATCCAAAATAGAGTTACAAAGACCTAAAGATGAAATATCAATGTAAAATAATGTACTTGAATGATAATTAAGTCAAATTAGGTAAATATGTGTTTTCCAGGTCCAAACTAGGTCATTACCTTGGTACTCTAGGTTTTTCTAAGTCATACTAAGGTATACTAGTTAATACCTTACTAATATTAGACAATACTTACTAATACTAAGTTAATATTAGTTATATTAAGTTCTACTGGTATGTATAACTCATATACATTGGTATTAGATTAATACCTAACCCCATACTAACGTGGTATCCCCAATACCAATACCTTATCTAATACTTAAGCACACCCATAGCTATTATCTTGCATCTTGATACCTCCTAGTATCAAGACTTAAACCAAACTCTAACTTAATAACCCATCCTAACTCACTTACCCAATACCCAATATACTAGCTACATCTAAACTGATAAACTAGTATTAGTTGCTACACTAATACCCAAGTCCCAAATTACTACTGCCTAAGCCTGTTGCAGTCACCAACTAATAATAACACACTTAAACATCTATTCCTACATACCTCACTCATATACCCTCACACTAACACTCCTCAATTATACACATTGGCACTTTTTGCCAAGAGTCACTATTGTTATTGCTCATACTCAAGCGCCCCTATCCCTGAATCACTGCTGTTGTAGTTGTAACTACTGCTGCTACAAGTTAATTTTGTTACTCCAACTGCTTGTTATTCATTACAACAATTGTTGCCTCCCACTGTAACTCCAAGGCAACCATTTCATCTGCAAAGAGTGCAATTGCACACACCCTTAACCCATAAGCCTACAGACCCATCCTAACATCTGCACATGTAGATAATACCTCTGCCCCTCCAACTCTGATACACTTGCACTCGAGCATGCCCAACTGAGCCATCACCCTATAATTTTCACACTGAAATCTGAAGCCAACCCACACTTCTAATTCAACACCAACTCCTCACTAATACCCCCCATTCTCAGTATCTCACCTGAGCTGCTCTCCCATGCAATCAATTATTGGTACCTCTTCCCCCATAGGAACTGCACCAATTCACATGCACACATATAAGACACTACACTGACACTAAAGGTCTGATACATGAGACAGTTAAAACATGCACTAAACCCCAACTTACCAACAGGCCTAGCACATTTGTGCTCATGCCACACTGAAAGTTGCACCCAAACTTAATACCAATCCACCTATAATGGTAACTGACTTAATGTTCAAAACTGAACACTAAGTATCTGATCTCAAACCCCCATAGTGCACTTAACTGATACTCCAATGCTAAATTAACCCAGGTATCCGGGCTACTTATCTGAAACCCCAAACCTAGTTACAACATGACTCTCCTTACCAGCCATCTGAAGGTGAGTGCTTATTGTTCAATTGGCCTGTTGTTACATGCTTCCCTCCATGATACCTGAATGCTCATACCCACCGATACAATTTAGTATCAGTCACCCCCTCATCTGATACATGCCTCTACTAGACACTAACTACTCCCTTACAATGAAACACACCCCTAGGTTCTTGGATACTCCATTACACTAACATACCTATTTGGTACTTCATTGATACCACATACCTCACGAGCATAACCCACTATACTATAATACACCCAGTTACCTAATCACTTAACCTCATTGTTGGACTAAAACCAGGCCACATTTCCTTCACTGTCATTGCCACAGACCCCCTCATCACTGATCAACACTCTCACTAACCCAAAATCTGAACACTCAATGCACCCACAGACACCACTTCTAATGATACACACCCCTAACTTGATGTCTACCTCCTATAGCAGCTACTGCTGCTTGCCAAGTCTTGTAACCTCAGATGCAGTGCAAACATTCCCATGTAGTGAACACAGCAGCACCTTGTTGTTTTGTAAGGAAACCTGAGCAATTCCCCCCACCTCAAAATTCAGAACCTAGATCATATCCAGTGTACCAAGTGCACCGCAAACCTAAACTGATACTCCTATGCAGACTCGACTAAGCCTCACAAATTTTACTTGCAAGATCCCCCCCAACTGTCACTGAACCCGACACCTAACACACAGGTTTACCTGTGCATATATTGCACACTAACACCCATGACACTCAAAATAAAACATATATACATTAATACATATACATATATTTACACATATTACCAATAGTGTTAAGTATACACTAAACACCCCCTAGTAGTCATTTCCTCAAACACCTTGAGGACACCTATAATATACTCTCTTTTAGTATCATGATACTTCATCAACCACATGTCAAAACCCAAATATATAACTAATTGCATATACACATATCAAATATATTTATATATATCTAATATAAATAGTTATAATGAACAATAGAGGACAATTTTACTCTCAAACACAAAATCCCCAAATGTATACACAACTTCATGAAGAAACACCATAAAAACTAATAGAGACTCATTCTCTTCCCCTTGAGGCTATTTCTAAACCATGGGGGGGCTCCTAATGGTCAACAAAACCAATAAAACATAATTTAAAAGAGAGATTTTAGAATTTTACCTCTTGGGAGATGGATTCACAATGCAAAGTCAAGGGTTCTCTAGCCAAGCCTCCTCTTTTCCATTGCTCCTTGTGACCTAAGCTTCTAGGATTCTTAGATGAGGGAAATGAGAGGGATTAGGCTTTGATTTGGAGGAATTTGGTGGAGGAATTGTAAACTCCCTCACCCAAAATAGGTATTTTGTGTATATTTTATATTATTATATTTATTATAGATGTTGAATTTATTTAGAGTATTCTCTTAGTTAATTAGAAAATAATTTTTTTAGTATATTTACATATATTAATATTTATTTAGAATTATTTTTAGGTTATTTTAGATTATTGAGATTTTTTCATAATTTTTAGTTAATTAAAAACAAGTAACACTAATTTTCTAGGACTTTGAAGAATTTATTTTATGTTAAAACTTAATTAAAAATATTCCAAATTTTTATTTTAGGTTCTAAATAGTCAAATATATTTTCTAGAATTTTTTGGGAATTTTCTGAATACTTTTAGTATTTATTGGGAGCTATTTAGACTAATAACTAATTTTTAGAACTTGTAGAATTTATTGTACAAGCCCAAGAATATAGAATAGACCCACATTATTTTCTAGGATTTATAATATTATTATATATTTTCTGGAATTATTTCAGAATTTTTAGAATAATGTTAGTATTTATTTTTAGATAAATGGATAAAACTAATGTTTAGAGCTTCTCCTAATTATAGTAGTAAACTTATGAATATAAAATTGTCCCAAATATTTTTCTAGGGTTTATAGGTTCAAAATATATTTTATGTAATTTTTTCAGATTTTTATGATTATTTTTAATATTTATTTGGAGTTATTTAGATTTAAAATGACTTAAATAATGTTTTGATAAAGGCAAATCAAAAAAATAATAATATAACAAAAACCATCCAATCAGATTCTGACACGTGTCAGCCTATAAATATTCATTCAGCCGCAGGTACATCCCTATATATATATATATATATATATATATATATATATATATATATATATATATATTATTATAACCCTAATTATCCCACTATCTTAGAGAGAGAGATTTTGGAGAATTGCCATCTAGGGTTCCTTCATCTTCCACAAGCCATTGCGCATAGCTCCGGACTCCAAACGAGGCCTAGTTTCTTGAGTTAGAAAGATATTAAGGTTAGATTTATGATTATATAATTTATTTTAGGAAATTATGAGTATTAAATTCTGGAAAATTCGTAGAGCACAGCATGTCCGAAAATAGACGTGTTTCAATATTTACGCGATTTTGGGAGAACCAGGAATCAGAATCATGAACCGTTTAAAGTTTTGGAAAGCTAATATAGAGATAATTGACATATGTTTTTCCCAGAATTTAATTCAAAGTATTTTTATACTGTTAATTCTGTAGAACTTCTAGGTTAGAATTTAACCATCGGTGCACAATACAAAATTTGTATGTGCCATAATTCCCAAACGAATTTGAATTCGAATGAGCCGTAAATTCCAGCATATTTTTGACGCTGAAATCTATATGAAATCATGCATGAAAGTTGAGTTTGTTTCGGTTGACTTTTCGGTTAATAGATCACCTCGATTTGCGTGCCATGAGTCTCGAGTTGATAAAATTCAGTTTCTTTGGACAAAATTTAGGAATTAACATAAAAATTAGAATAATAAGATTAAAATAAGATTTTAGAGTAATTATTCCAGAATTAAATAAATTAAAATAAATTATCTTTTGACGTGATAAATTTGTAATACATAGGCTATTTGGACTGTGACTTGGACTCTGATTCATACCAGCAGCAGGACCCCAGGCAAGATACCTTGCCAAATTGCTTACAGTATTTTGCATGCTTAGTATATTTCTGTATATTTATTGTATTTCTGTTTATTCTTGCATGTGTAGTTTTCTTTCAGTCATTACTATGTATTAGATATGTTGACACACACATGGCACTTAGTATCATAGAGGACAATCATTAGGCGTATGGGCTTTTAACCACTCTGGTAATACCGTAGTCACTAGCACGCACTATGGTGGGTCGTGTCCGATGGTCGCTACCCCCGCGGTATGTCGATTGATGGAGTCCGAGGGTCGCTACCCCCGCGGTATGTCGGCTGATGATGTCCACTGACGAGCGTGAGGTTGTGAGGATTAGATCGAGTAGCCTACCCTTGTCCATACGTCGAAAAATTGTCCTCATTTGCATTCATATAGATTTTCCTGTACAGCGTACTTATCTATTTTCAAATATGATGCATGTTTATTGTATTTAAATTGGCTCGTATTTTCTGTATCTTGTTACGTCCCTCTGAGGACCTGGTCCTCTGCCAGATGTATCTGTTCTTGAGTAATAGCAGGAGCACAGATTTGGATGATTACTTGTGTTGCGAGGATGTCTTCTCTTCGAGCCCATGGTCGTTAGCTGGTATTCCTATATTGTATTTGTTGTGTTGTACTTTTTCATTCGAGTTGGTAGTGGATTTGTTTTCATCCAACTATCATCCTTAGATATTTATGTTGAGATCTAGTTATATAGATGCTGGTTATTATTTATATCTGATTTTCGCGGATGAGATTTAGATTATACCCTATGACTTGTGATACATTTTATACCACTTGTGGACTTGATATTCATATTACAGCGTACATGTGGATTTGGTTTCCATATATTGGAGTTGCCATATCCATGCGGCTGGCATGCTTACGTGTCCTTGTCCTACGTATTTTTGGGACTGGGACGTGATATATTTTTGTGGTGGCCCATGCAGGTCGAGAGCATATTGTCTCGGTTATGTTACTGTACCGAACAAGCCTGCACATAGGAGTAGAGTATAGGATCTCATCCACAATTGACTATGACTCATCTTTCTTCTAATCTATTCTATTTGAATAATTGTATCCTGCTTGATTCCTGTACTCCCATAATAGTTCCTTTAGTATAGTCTCTCCTAGAATATAGAAGTTCCTGTTGTTAGATGATAAGTAGGGTAACCTTCCTATTAAGAGTACAACTAGAGTGCTGACACACCACTAAGTTTAGGATGTCTAGTGAACCCTAGAATTCCTTATCTCTAGAATTGGTTTACCATTACCCCCTGATGTGTTATAAGGACTTGAGAGTAGTATAGACACTACTAGAGTTAGTTAGAAGTTTACCATTATGGTTGCCCCTAGCATTGAGAAACCAATAGAAAACCAAAGTGAATATTAGGACTGAACCTAACCCACGCCGTTAGATGAGTATTGGAGAACCATAAATTTAGATTCTTGTCTTGAGATAAGCAGACAGTACCTTAGAAAGCCAAGTGCAATGCATAGAATATTTTCCTAATCATACCTCAAACACAGAGACTAGCATACCCCTTTCCCTTGGAAAACCATGATGCTATCTAGAGCCCCTCTATTTTCATATATTGTTCCCCTGTGACCATAGCGTTCGCTAATTGTGCGACGACCAAAATTACGTTCTTCTTTTCTTTATCTTTCAACTCGTGCCACCTGACACTTCTGATAGTAGGCCAAGTAATTTATTTCTTTGTTAAGGACACATAGTTTGCTAGGATTATAGTTGTAATCTTGAATTTTAAAATTGTGTGCTTAGTAGTTAGAACTTGATAGTTAAGTTATTCTTGTAGATTGAGACCTGGTGCTTATCCCTTAGTTTTAAATCGCGTAACTTGTACCACACCTCAATACGAGTTATATTTCCTTTCCCTTGAGGCCAGTAACTGTCCCATTCTTACTATTGACACTTATACTATGACTAAGAGTTAAGACGACCATGACCTATGTAATATAAGAGGATACCCTAACAAGTACCAAGACCCCTTCTCGAAGACCTTAACGGGAGCTTCTACGGTACCCTTAAGACTGTCACAGTATTAGTTTATTATTTTAAGTTGGGTAGTATACCTCACAACCTAGTATCACATAGTCTTTTGACCTATTATTGAAGTGTGATTGAACAACATTAATTGTATACTAGCATAAGACGACAATGGTTATTCAGACAATAGAAGTTAGAGGTCCTTGCCCACATTTGGTCGACTAGCGACATAGACAAGGAGGTTGTATGATAACTGTAGGGATTGTAGAGTCTTTTATTATTGTTGCTTAGTTGTTTTGTTTTGTGAACTTGAATTAATTTGTACCTCCTTTCATCATCATCTAGCGTACTTATATTTGCTGCACTACCTTGACTTATGCTGCTATTATAGCCTAGTTTTGCAAGCTTACTCTTTTATCGAGCTTGATCATGAGATATGTATTATTGGGGAGGCCTACTAATACATTTCAGAATCAGTGTATTAAGGTCTAGCTAACCTTAGTGCGCTTGATTCGCCCTTCGTAATACTACTTTACGTGGATTAAGATATGTAGTGATTGGTAGACGAATATACTTGCCCCTAGATATGTCTGAGAGGATCGTATCGGTTACATAACTGTACTAATACGAGCATGCGAACAAAGAATTACCAAAATAGGATTTCAATCCACAACTGCTTTGACAATTCCCATTTGAATTCCTTAAACTCCTTGATCCCGATACTTCTATTCTATTACCTCACCCTTGAACTCTTTATTATTGGTCTCCGTCATCCCTTATTTCGGAAAGACGAAACCTCGTGCTTGGTATAAGTTTAATACACAAAGAGTACTAGATATACCCCGTAGGCCGATCACATACTTGAGGATTATTCTTTTGTAATTAAGGACATATCATATATGATATAATCGGCGTTGAAGTTTTGAAGATTGAATGACATGAGTAAATAAATTAAGGAATATTTTTTTTAAAGTATATAGCCTTCTGTGATAGATGGATAAATTCTAAGTTGGGTAGTAGTGCATTGCCAACTTGAGAGAAATTTCTATTAGATTGTGATCAAGTAAGATTAGATTGGGAGATTCAAGTCATTTTAATTTTGAGAAATTTTAAAAGAAGGATTAAGATAATAAGGATTTAACGAATTTTAAAATCTTGATACTGCGGACCAAATATTTATACTTTGAGCACATGGTTTAAATTTTGAATATTGAAGGATGAATCATCGATTTAAATTTTGAGGATAAATATAAAATTTTAGACTTGAACAATTGGTGAATTAGATTTAAATTTTACAATTTGATGATTTGAATTAAAAGTTCAATTTTGATTGTTGGGTCACCTATTTGAAATATTGAGGATGTAAATTGAGTTTAAATATTTGAAGAGTACAAAATTCTTAATTTGAGAATAGGAATAAGATTTGATTAAAATTGTTTATTGTTCAAAGTCTAGAGGAGATTATGATAGTTGGAAATGGTGATATAAATTTTGATGTGGGATGTCATATAGACTTGAGTTAGATTTGAATGTTGATTATTTAAAAAAAATTTGAGAAGAGATTACGACAGGTTGAATTTTGATTTAAACAGTGGTTATCTTAATTTTGAAGTGATCGCGACAGATTTGAATAGATTTTGTTATTTAAATTTTTGGAAGAGATTGCGATTGACGTACCTTATGTACGAATGTGAAGGATTTAACAAATTATGCGTTATTTTAATTTCGAGGACGAAATTGTTTTAAGTTGGGTAGATTGTAAACTCCCTCACCCAAAATAGGTATTTTGTGTATATTTTATATTATTATATTTATTATAGATGTTGAATTTATTTAGATTATTCTCTTAGTTAATTAGAAAATAAATTTTTTAGTATATTTACATATATAAATATTTATTTAGAATTATTTTTAGGCTATTTTAGATTATTGAGATTTTTTTATAATTTTTAGTTAATTAAAAACTAGTAACACTAATTTTCTAGGACTTTAAAGAATTTATTTTATGTTAAAACTTAATTAAAAATATTCTAAAATTTTATTTTAGGTTCTAAATAGTCAAATATATTTTCTAGAATTTTCTGGGAATTTTCTGAATACTTTTAGTATTTATTGGGAGTTATTTAGACTAATAACTAATTTTTAGGACTTAGAATTTATTGTGCAAGCCCAGGAATATAGAATGGACCCACGTTATTTTCTAGGGTTTATAATATTATTATATATTTTCTGGAATTATTTCAGAATTTTTAGAATAATGTTAGTATTTATTTTTAGTTAAATGGATAAAACTAATTTTAGAGCTTCTCCTAATTATAGTAGTAAACTTATGAATATAAAATTATTCTAAATATTTTTCTAGGGTTTATAGGTTTAAAATATATTTTATGTAATTTTTCCAGATTTTTATGATTATTTTTAATATTTATTTGGAGTTATTTAGATTTAAAATGACTTAAATAATGTTTTGATAAAGGCAAATCAAAAACAAATAATATAACAAAAACCATCCAATCAGATTCTGACACATGTCAGCCTATAAATATCCATTCAGCCGCAGGTACATCCCTATATATATATATATATATATATATATATATATATATATATATATTATAACCCTAATTATCCCATTATCTTAGAGAGAGAGATTTTGGAGAATTGTCATCTAGGGTTCCTTCATCTTCCACAAGCCATTGTGCATAGCTCCGGACTCCAAACGAGGCCTAATTTCTTGTGTTAGAAAGATATTGAGGTTAAATTTCTGATTATATAATTTATTTTACGAAATTTTGAGTATTAAATTCTAGAAAATTCGTAGAGCACAGCATGTTCGAAAATAGACGTGTTTCAATATTTTCGCGATTCCGGGAGAACCAGAAATCAGAATCATGAACCGTTTTAAGTTTTGGAAAGATAATGTAGAGATAATTGACATATATTTTTCTCAGAATTTAATTCTAAGTATTTATATACTGTTAATTCTGTAGAACTTCTAGGTTAGAATTTAACCATCGGTGCACAATACAAAATTTGTATGTGCCATAATTTCCAAACGAATTTGAATTCGGACGAGCCATAAATTCCAGCATATTTTTGACGTTAAAATCTACAGAAAATCATGCATGAAAGTTGAGTTTGTTTTGGTTGACTTTTCGGTCAACAGATTGCCTCAATTTGCGTGCCATGAGTCTCGAGTTGATAAAATTCAGTTTCTTTGGACAAAATTTAGGAATTAACATAAAAATCAGAATAATAAGATTAAAATAGAATTTTAGAGTAATTATTCCAGAATTAAATAAATTAAAATAAATTATCTTTTGACGTGATAAATTTGTAATACATAGGCTATTTGGACTGTGACTTGGACTCTGATTCATACCAGCAGCAGGACCCCAGGCAAGATACCTTGCCAAATTGCTTACAGTATTTTGCATGCTTAGTATATTTCTGTATATTTATTGCATTTCTGTTTATTCTTGCATGTGTAGTTTTCTTTCAGTCATTACTATGTATTAGATATGTTGACACACACATGGCACTTAGTATCATAGAGGACAATCATTAGGCGTATAGGCTTTTAACCACTCTGGTAACACCGTAGTCACTAGCACGCACTATGATGGGTCGTGTCCGATGGTCGCTACCCCCGCGGTATGTCGATTGATGGAGTCCGAGGGTCGCTACCCCCGCGGTATGTCGGCTAATGATGTCCACTAACGAGCGTGAGGTTGTGAGGATTAGATCGAGTAGCCTATCATTGCCCATACATCAAAAAGTTGTCCTCATTTGCATTCATATAGATTGTCCTATACAGCGTACTTATCTATTTTCAAATATGATGCATGTTTACTGTATTCAAATTGGCTCATATTTTCTGTATCTTGTTACGTCCCTCTGAGGACCTGGTCCTCTGCCAGGTGTATCTGTTCTTGAGTAATTGCAGGAGCACAGATTTGGATGATTACTTGTGTTGCGAGGATGTCTTCTCTTCGAGCCCATGGTCATTAGCTGGTATTCCTATATTGTATTTGTTGTGTTGTACTTTTCCATTCGAGTTGGTAGTGGATTTGTTTCCATCCAACTATCATTCTTAGATATTTATGTTGAGATCTAGTTATATAGATGTTGGTTATTATTTATATCTGATTTTCGTGGATGAGATTTAGATTATACCCTGTGACTTGTGATACATTTTATACCACTTGTGGACTTGATATTTATATTACAACGTACGTGTAGATTTGGTTTCCATATATTGAAGTTGTCATATCCATGCGGCTGGCATGCTTACGTGTCCTAGTCCTACGTATTTTTGGGACTGGGGCGTGACAGGAATGGATTACTTTAGGGAAGAACTCAACTTAGAATTTTTCATGAGCTAATGAATGAACTAGAGGGAGGCTCCCTCTCTCCTATATAGGCCGACCACATAACCTAAGGCTTGGCTAATGCACAATATCCTCAATGCCCCTATGGGTTGATATGAAGAGTTATTCAAGTAGTGGGATTTTCATCCCAATTGAGGGTTTAACAATTTTTTCAATTAAAATGAAGGTCATTAACTAGTGGGTCCAAAATGTCTAGTCTAAGGTTGAGTCTAATGGTCATTAATACTAATAACACAACACATTATACATATTATGTAACTACAAACACAATATATATATATTGCAAATGACAACAATGCCCCTACTCTAGAAATGTAGTAATGACAGGTAAAAATAATAATTAAACATACTCTGGAGTATAAAACAGGGATATCTGGAGACATGCTTCAATTATTGTTCTCAGGATCAGTTGTTGACAATAAATCAGGACGGGACTAGAATGGACTGGAAATCAAGCGAGCATGACCAATCATGCCATACGGCTTGCTATCATTAGCTAACTAGGGTTATCACTATCCTAGTTACTAACACATGCAGATTGAGATTCCTAACAGCCACTTACCCTACAGACTATCCGGGTTATCCAGACGAACAAGTACATAGTATAGATTTATCAAGTATAATTATTTCTTATCTTTTTTGGTAGTGCAACACTCGACGGTGTGTTGGAAGTGTGTCCCTCATGACGGAGAGCTCCAAATCCATCAGGTGTCCCTGAGATACTGGGATTGTATGTAGCCAAGAAATCTCTCTAGATGCATTCTAGATTATTATTATTATTATAGTTATTAGCCTGGACCATTATCAAGGATTTTCGACCGTGGTGCTCAGGAATCTGCCTTAGATATGATACAAGACAGGACAGTAACTTGATAAGTTAAATCAAAATAAACCACGGGGATACATGTCATGCAATGCAGGTACTACTAATAGCCTTGATCAGGACAGTTATAGGAATTCTCAAGTCAGGAGTGCGCTACGTCGAGCCACTGTCAGGATTATCAGGATCATGAGTATCAGGATTACTAGTACATGATCAGGATTATCAATACAGGATCAGGATTATGGAGTTCATTTATAATGCATAATCATTAGATCATGTCAGAAAATCAGGATCAATATCAAGAATGTCATATTCAGAAAATAATCAAGGTTAACTAAAATAACATGATAAAATAGAACTAGAGAATCATTAAGCTTTAAGCATGCTAAAGAGAATACTGGCATATAGGCGCATAAATTAACAATTCAGGGTTGGCGCATAAAATCAGAGAAAAAATAATATCCGCGCACAATGGGTCAAAACTAACATTGGCGCACAAACGGGTGCAAGAAGTTCTACTAAAAGATAAACATAAGTCTCGAAGCATGACGCAACAGTCGAGACAACACTGCAGTCGAGAACATAATTCTCGAGAATGGTCAGAAGTCATTGCTTAGTCATCAAGTAATATGAAAGGCTACAAAGTGCGCCATCTCTGGAAAATGCCACATAGTGCGCCACATAGCAAAGTGCGCCATTTTCCAGAAGTGACAAAGTGCACCGATAAGGAAATTTCACCAAAGTGCATCAACTCTGCAATATCTGCAAAGTGCGCCAACTTGGCTATAAAAGTGGCGTACATTCTTGATGACTTGCAGACCCATTCAAAAGTGCACCAAGTAGGATTGACGTACTTTTGAAGGAATTGTCATAGTACAAAAATGTACGTAGGAGTAGAGAAGTGCGTCCAGAGTACTCAACATATCTTGGCGCACATTCTAAGAAATTTGTGAAACACACACAAGTGCGTTCACTGGAACATCGCTTATGCGACAGGGGTTCCCTGCGTAGTTTTTGTATACATTCTCAGGCCAACTTTGCATTCTCCAACTTGCTGTTCTCGGGCTCCAAGAGCAACAATACAAGAAAATCAAAATTATCATGAAGACAAGTTCAAAGTATCAAGCAAATGACGCATATCAAGTAATTAAACAAGTTATACTAAGAATCAAAATAAGATCCATGGTTGTTCCTTCGGTTGGCAAGTTGTACTTTCCTACGGTCAAATTTTAGCCTAATTCTACCAAGGTAACTCACGACCAAGGCCAAGCTCGGCTGCTGCTCTCTGCTGGGGAAGAAACGAAGAAGGAAGGAGAAATGAAAGGAAAGAAAAGTGAAGGAAAAAGAATGGGATTGCTTATATAGCCAAGGGATTGATTGTAGGCCATTGGATAATAATCCATGCCTCTCACCCGGGTTTATCACAGCTACCCACCAAGAAGACCAAGGGACCAACGGTCCAAAGCATCCAACTAAATTTTTTTTACAAAAATAACATAAATAATGCATGAATGGCATAAAGCAAGATATAAGCAATTAAACAATAAGCAAGCTATATATGTATAATATGCATACATCGGGTATGTATACTAAAACAGTGAGACGAGTCTCACAACGGGCACTCTTGATACGAACCCATATTGTTACTCGCAAGTTAAATATGGATTTACCCAAGTGTGATACAATAATCAATATTATCTTGCCACGATTAAAGTCACTATCCAACTACCAGATCCGTGCATGGAAATAATTGCATATATCACGTAGCAGGAGTATGTGGCGTAATGGCTCACTATATATATATATATATATATATATATATATATATATATATATATATATATATATATATATATATATATATATATATATCAAGTAGCACTCTTGGTGCGATCAAGTGTATCAGAACGGATATAATAGTCAGGACAGGAACAAGTTCTAGTATCAAGGTTAAGGTCAAGATCATAGACAAGTAGCAAGTCATTCAGGACAGGACAGTTAAGCATTGGTCATATTAATTGTCACTTTGTTATATCGATAGATGAGAATAAGAGTAGTGTGAGAACTCTTCGAGATCAGATCCACAATCCTTAAACCAAACAAGGACCGGGATTGCATACCTTCCCCCGAGTTGAACTACGTCCCTTATTTTATCCAACATATAATAAGGTGATCAAGAAAAATTAGTAAGTACATATAAGGCCACATCTACAGGGCTCATGTTAGGTACTTAGTCAATTTAGCACAGGATCACATACGGGCCATACAAGTCCTTTCTAAGTTTAACACATAGCATCACAATCATTCAATCAAAAGAGAACATTTTTAAACCAAGCAAGTGTTCAACGTGTGCATGAAACAGTAAGCGCATAGCCAGGGTGCCGCATGAAGTCGAGGCTGCATGGATGTCAAGGCCGCATGCAGTTGCGAGCCGCATGGATGTCAAGGCTACATGGGTGTCAATGCCGCATGCAGTCTCAAGCCGCATGGATGTCAAAGCCGCATGGGTGTCAAGGTCGCATGCAGTCGCGGGCCGCATGGATGTCAAGGCCTCATAGGTGGGGCAAGGTCCACTATTCGGGACAAGTGCCAAAGTGATGGGCAATAAATGCAAGTCAGAAAGGTGACATAAAGTGATGGATGTGACTGATGTGACATGCAATAAAGTATGTCAGAAGAACAAGACAAAATCATGAAAAGAAGAGCCAATGTGGTGTTAAGTCATGCGTTCAAAGAAAGAGAAAACGTATAGCTCGAGGCCGCATGGACGACGATGCCGCATGCTCCTCTTGGCCGCATACACACTTGGCCGCACGAAAATCTTTTGTACTTAGTAAAATTTTATTCGTTCAGGTTTCATGCATTTGGCCAAGGGGTGCATTTACGAATTTCAGTCATGCGTCCAACATGATGGCCCATGCTAACTTTGGAGAAAGAAGTCCAACTGCATGCTAAGCATGCCGCATGGAGCTCCTTCGTCCCAGCACAACAGGTTTCGGCCATGGAAGTTCCGAAAACCCTAGTTTTGTTCCTTTCATGTAAACCTAAAATGAAGTCCAAATCCAACAAAGTAAAATTCTAAACTATTCAAAATCAAATGCTCATCAACATAGAACAACAAGTTTTTGAAAAAACAAATTTTTAGAGATCAAAACCCAAGAAAACTTAAGAACACATAAACAGTTCTAAACTTAAAAATGTAGATCTACACTAATCCATCCACCAAAACCAAAAATACCAAATTCTAAATATGAGGAGAATCACATAACAAACATAAATGACTCATAAAATAGAAAGTTTCTTCATTTTCATGCAAGGTGTACTTGCCTGTGGCGGGAGAGAGAAAACCTAAGAGAGAATAGAAAGAAAATAATGAGAATAAAGAGAGTGTGTGTTTTGGTTTATATAGGGAGGGTTTGGATTCACTTAACCAATGGTTCAAGTCATGACCAAGCTCTGTTCTCAAAATAAACCAAGAATCAACTCTACCAAAAAATAGTTTGGCCTCCAACCAACCTGACAATCATGCCACCAAGCAAGAATACGTTACAAATACGTATATCGGGAACGGGGAGTGACAGATCCGCATCCCCAATTTTTGCATCCCTAAGCATTTCCATGTTATCAACCATTGGATCTTGTTTAAGTCATCTAATCTTAATTCATTGATATATATATATATATATGGGAGCGGATCAAAAATACCCGCTCCCGGAGCCCCGCCAAAGTCCCCCCCCCCCCCCCCCCCCTCGCGCGTCAGATCGGGGAGCCCTGCTCGATCCAACGGTTGGGAAGAGCAGGGCTTCGACGGGGCTTCGAAAACGGGGCTCCTGATCCCCTCCTTATATATATATATATATATATATATATATATATATATATATATATATATATATAAAGCTTCTACGAAAAAGTTACGGTACTTCAACAACATACATATTTTACATACATGTTATTCTTCCAAATTTTTTTATCTTTAAATTTTTTAAATCTTGTCTTTTGAAAAATAAATCTATTTATATCTTAAAAAAATCTATATACATTTAAAACAACAAAAACAAAAAATACCCGCTCCCGGAGCCCCGCCAAAGTCCCCCCCCCCCCCCTCGCGCGTCAGATCGGGGAGCCCTGCTCGATCCAACGGTTGGGAAGAGCAGGGCTTCGACGGGGCTTCGAAAACGGGGCTCCTGATCCCCTCCTTATATATATATATATATATATATATATATATATATATATATATATATATATATATATATATATATATAAGCTTCTACGAAAAAGTTACGGTACTTCAACAACATACATATTTTACATACATGTTATTCTTCCAAATTTTTTTATCTTTAAATTTTTTAAATCTTGTCTTTTGAAAAATAAATCTATTTATATCTTAAAAAAATCTATATACATTTAAAACAACAAAAACAAATCTATCTCTATTTTTAAAACATATCAAAATAGAGATAATTTTACTTTTTTAATGTCTTATGCTTCGATATATTAATATTAATGTTAATGTTAATATTAATTTTAGTGTTAATATTAATAGTAATATTAATATTAATATTAATATTAATATTAATATTAATGTTAATGTTAATGTTAATGTTAATTTTAATTTTAATTTTTATTTTCATGTTAATTTTCATTTTAATTTTAGTGTTAATTTTTAATTTTACTATTAACGTTAAAACTAAAAGTAATATTAAAATTAACACTAAAATTAATAATAAAATTAAAACTAAAATTAAAATTAAAATTAAAATTAAAATTAAAATTAAAATTAAAATTAAAATTAAAATTAAAATTAAAATTAAAATTAAAATTAAAATTAAAATTAAAATTAAAATTAACATATTAAAATTAATATTAATATTAATATTAACATTAACATTAACACTAAAAAAATTAACATTAATATTGATACTAAAATTAAAATTAAAATTAAAATTAATATTAATATTAATATTAATATTAATATTAATATTAATATTTAAAAAAAATTTAAAGATATATTTATTTTTAAAGATAGATTATTTTTTATATTTGTTTCTAAAATTAAATCTATCTTTCTATTTTAAAATAAATAAATCTCTCTTTTTTTTTTTAAATCATCTGCTCTATTGTTGCATATCAATATAAGCATGCTCATGCAGCTTCAGCGGTGCCTCACTTTGCTCGCATTTTCTTCACCTAGAATCAATAGCATTTCGTCGTAATACATCATGTCTTTTCACCTTTGTAGTCCTATAGATAAGAGTTATTTTTTAAGATAGAGATTTGTTTGTTTTTAAAATGAGATATTTAAATTTGTTAAGGAGAAAGAAATTTTGAAGAGAAACATGTGTATGTTCCTTGGTCCCGTAAGTTTGTCCCGAAAGTTATTCCGGTAGGAGAAGCTCTATATTTTTTATTTTTTTTATTTTTGTAGAAGAATATATATATATATATATATATATATATATATATATATATATATATATATATATATATATATTGGGAGTCATGTGACGCATACAATTTGACATCTAAAAAAATACGCAATCTCAGCCGCACATCATTTGAAAAGAATAGTTCATATTTGATAGAATAATTTATAATAAATTAGCATTCATGTGAAATTGAATATCCCACTAATTAATACAACCTACTATTAATTAGCATGCATGTCAAATTTGACATATATGCATATAAATTTGGTATGCATTTAAATCTGACCCATTCATTTCAAATGATGTGCGGCTGAGATTTCGTATTTTTTTAGATATCAAATTGTATGTGTCACCTAATCCCCACCCATATATATATATATATATATATATATATATATATATATATATATATATATATATATAGTGTCGCAGTCATAATTTTTATATAGGGGACACGATCAGTGTTCTAAATTTTGTTAGACGAAATCGGTATTACGGAGGGTTGCCTAGCGCCTAGGCGACGGTAGAGACTTTTTATTTAATTTCGAATATTTTTGATTTTTTTTTTTTAAATATGAAAAAAAATGAATTTTTTGAAAAAGAATTTAACGAATAGACCGAACAGGTCGCATAGGCGTTTCTTTCTTAAAGTAGATTCTCTCTTTACCTTGATCCAACCCATTTCTACCAGATGTCCCAATCACCACTGTTGCAACCAATAACTCTTTATTACCAGTACAAACTGGAAGAAGAAGAAAAAAACAATGACGGTGCGGAGTGAACTCATTTGGTTCGCAAAATCATGGGATTGAAAAAAGAAAGTCATTATTTTTTTATATTTGGCTGCCAAAGGAATTGAGGAGGAAATGAAAGTAATTCCAATAAAAAAAAAATTAGGAAAAAAATGGTTCCCTCCATCCAACCAAGGATTCACCTATAAGTATTCACTTTTCCTCCCAATTGTTTTGGTATTTCCAAACACCGGAAAAAAAATCGATGAAAATTATAAGTTCCCAAAAAAGGAAGAGAGCAAAAAAATAATAAAAATAAAATAAAAAAAATTCGCGAACCAAACAAGACCAAAGATTTGATCAATATGAGACCCCCTTTGAGCCATCAACCGATATCTAGGAGAGCTTGAGGATATTAAATATGTCAAGTACAAACCTAAGAAATTCCCACAAACTAGTTTCATATATCCAATGCAATTCTCTACAACAGTAAATAGTGAACAGGTGATGTACCTGGTTGCATGAGCTCAAGCTGAATAAATCACCGAGAAAGATATAGTATACCTGCCACTGGTTAATTGATGTTGTGAGAAGGTTGCAAGTATTTTGGTAGTAAACACAGCATTTTCCTTTTCACAAGGGACTGAAATCAGGTTAATTGATGTTTCTTTAGTTCTCCAATACCAACACATAAAAGTCGTAACCCAATAGATGAGATAGTTCCCTGTGCCCTAAAAAAACATCCTCAGAAACATATGTATGCTTATAAAACACCAAGAATTATAATTATATAAAATCAAACATCCTCAGAAACATATGTATGCTTATAAAACACCAAGAATTATAATTATATAAAATCTGCTCTTTACTGTTCTTTAGTAGTATGACATGGCTTGGTTCAAACACTTGGCATACTTACCGCAAATGGCAAGGACATTTGAACAGATGACAAACATTTGAATTATGAACATGCAAAATATGTTTAAATATATTATTAGTGACAATGAAAACAAAAACAAAAACAAGAGGATGAAACTGAATAAGGATCCTCTTCATAGAGATGTGAACAGAGTAATAGACATGTTTTAAACTGGGACAAAAGGAAACCAGATCTCTTCATTACAGACAGAAAGCATTCAAGTCGTGAAGAAAACCAGCTCAGACTCCAATATTCATATATTCATGGCGTACTTTCCGTCGTCTTTATGCTGAGAGATCAACTGTTTTCATAATAGAGAGTTGCTGTGCTGCTACAAACCACCAAACAAAAAAGCTGCACTGGCAATCAATTTTTTACAATCGGGGAGATGTACAGCAGCCCCAATGGCTTGAAGCGCTAGGATCTCAAAGTTCCTCCAAGAATATCCTCTCAAACTTCTCAGGAGGAAGGTTCATAGTATCGGAATCGGTTACACAGTTCTTGTAAGTTGGTATCGTGGTTTCCCCAGTTTTGACCATCAGGAAGGAGTTTCAGAGTACCTATTTTCCGAAAGTCAAAAAAATGAAACCAAGAAAATGCGAAAAAGAAGAAGACAATAAATTCAGTACATTTAGGCTATCAGATAGGACATCGATGCCATAAACCTTGATCCCAAGTTCCTCTACAAGTTGGAGGTCCATAAACCGAATTTTTAAAAATCCAAAACCGAAACCGAACCAAAATTAGCCATAACCGAAACCAAACCGATAATTGATTTGATTTGTTCGGTTGGACTATTTTTATTGTTCAATGGACCCGACCCAAAGTTAGGATTATGGTCCAATTATATTAAAAATACAATTTTTATACATATGTTTGTTGTATTTTAAAGTTGGACTAAGTTATTAAATTACCAAACTAGGGCTCTAAACACATACATAGAAATGTTATTATTTTCAAAATATACAAAAAAAATACACATTTTTAATCATAAAATATGCATAAAATTAAGAATAAATTATATTATTGCGTAAGTCTTATTCGATTTTCGGTTTTGGATTGAAACCGAATAAGAAATTTTAGTATTTTTAAAACCGAAACCGAACCGAATTTTTTTTCCAAACCGAACCGAATCACTTATTCAGTTTCGGTTTTCAGTCCAAAATCGAATAATGCTCACCCCTACATAAAACTTTAAGTTCAAAAATCCTTTTGTTATAGAAGATATTGTCATGTAATAAAAGATGGATTCCAAGAAAATCAGCCATAACTATAGAGCATTTTTTCCAAAATTTTGGTGTCGGGCTACTTGAATCCCTTTATCCTTTCAACCTGTTAAGGGACATGTCCTTTGTAACGGTAACAAATATCATATCCTTTATCTATCACATCCACAATCCAAGTTCGTTTAGGCCTAGGCCTAATCCTAGTTCCGGCAGCTCCTTTGACTAATATTTTATCACTACTACATTTGCATCTATTGGTCTACGACGCACATGTCCAAATGGTCTGAGATGATTCTCTCTCATCTTATCCTCAATCAACCGCAAAGTTTGCCTAAACATAAAAAATTTGTAGTCTCGGGAAATATCTATAGGTTTATATCTATAAGGAACTCTACTAGCAGTTTCTCAATGACACAGCAGTTATAATCAATACATTTTGCAAATTACAATGTGAACAAAGAACCACTCCATCATGTAAATAGTAAACAGCAAGAACCAATCTAACATGCCTGCTGATATTACTGTATTGTAAAAGTCAATCTCCAGGAATAACAAAGAACACAGGTATTATGTAGTAGTAGAGTAACAAAGCAACACTGAAAGAAACAATTTGTAGTGTGCTTTTAATTTTGGGGTAGCGATAAACTATGCTCCCAAGTTCCTCTACAAGTTGGAGGTACATAAACCTTTAAAATTCCTTTTGTCATAGATGATGCTGTCATAAAAGATAAATTCCAAGCAAATCAGCCACAACAACTATAAAGCCTTCATCCCAAAACTTTTGTGTCGGGCTACTTGAATCCCTTTATCCTTTCAACCTGTTAAGTGACATGTCCTTTGTAACGGTACAACTATCATATCCTTTATCTATCACAGCCACAATCCAAGTTCGTTTAGGCCTAACCCTAGTTATGGCAGCTCATCTGACTAATATCTTATCACTCCTGCATTTGCATCTATTAGTCTACGATCCACATGTCCAAACTGTTTGAGATGATTGTCTCTCATCTTTATCCTCAATCAGCCTGCAAAGTTTGCCTAAATATAAAAATTTTGGAGTCTCGGGAAATATCTATAGGTTTATATCTATAAGGAACTCTACTAGCAGTTTCTCAATGACAGTTTCTCAATGACACTCAGTTATAATCAATACATTTAGCAAATTACAATGTGAACAAAGAACCACTCCATCATGTAAATAGTAAACAGCAAGAACCAATCTAACATGCCTGCTGATATTACTGTATTGTAAAATTCAATCTCCAGGAATAACAAAGAACACGGGTGTTATGTAGTAGTAGAGTAAGAAAGCAACACTGAGAGAAACAATTTGTAGTGTGCTTTTAATTTTGGGGTAGCCATAAACCTTGGTCCCAAGTTCCTCTACAAGTTGGAAGTACATAAACCTTTAAGCTTTAAAATTCCTTTTGTCATAGAAGATGCTGTCATAAAAGATGGATTCCAAGCAAATCAGCCACAACAACTATAAAGCCTTTATCCCAAAAATTTGGGGTCGGGCTACTTGAATCCCTTTATCCATTCAACCTATTAAGGACCATGTCCTTTGTAGCGTTAACAAAAAAGATATCCTTTAGCACAACCACAATCCAAGATCGTTTAGGTCTAATCCTAGTTCTGGCAGCTCCTTTTACTAATATCTCATCACTCCTATCTGATGCCTCTATTGGTCTATGACGCACATGCCCAAACTGTCTGAGATGATTTTCTCTCATGTTATCCTCAATCAACCACAATGTTTGCCTAAATATAAATTTTTTGGAGTCTTAGGAAATATCTATAGGTTTATATCTTTAAGGAACTCTACTAGCAGTTTCTCAATGACACGCTGTTATAATCAATACATTTATCAAATTACAATGTGAACAAAGAACCACTTCATCATGTAAATAGTAAACATCAAGATCCAATCTAACATGCCTGCTGATATTACTGTATTGTAGAAGTCAATCTCCAGGAATAACAAAGAACATGAGTGTTATGTAGTACTAGAGTGACAAAGCAACACTGAAAGAAATCATTTGTAGTGTGCTTTTAATTTTTTTAATCATCAGATAATAAGTTCAAACAAATAGGCAACATAAGAAACTACCTCGCAGAAGAATATAGGAACAAGAAAATGACAAACATGGTAAAGATACATCAGCTATATTAAAAGCTTCTCTGTGGACAACTTGTTGAAGCCACGAAATAACAGCAGTAACCGTGCAGATCACAGGAATTCTGGACGTAAAGAAAATACAATGGTGGGCTTTTTAAATGAAAGCACTTATCTCAGGAAACTAGCTTCAGGGAGCAATTACTATCTTCAAATTGCAGGCAATTATCAGGGTTAGAGATGTCCACTAACAAATAAATGGTTTATGCCAGCACTACAATCCCAGTCATCAGCATAAAAGATGAGGATGATATCCAGCTTAATGTTGAAACATGCCCAACGTGAAAATGAAAAACAATTCACTCAACTAACTGGCTGTAGTTCAGCCGTTTCCATCACCTCATCGTCCTTGAACTCAGTAATCACCTGAAGGAACTCTGAAGGGATAGCTGCGGGGTCCAGCTCACGACATCCCTTAGGAGCATTATGAGCCTCTTCGCCTATAAGCAAATAGGAAGGGACCTGATGCGACAAACGAAACATCTCTTCTCTTGGGATCCTCCTGACCTCCTTTGGGTCCAGATGCCTGTGGAACACTGCCCTGAAACCAGCGATCTTCACTAGAGGGGTGACAAGCACACCTTGCTCCTCATTGTAATCATCAATTACTTCAACCATGTCATACTTGTGGATCATATCGTCGGGTGTAAGCTCATTCCAATCTGGAGACCAATTTTTGTAGAGGGCCCACGTATCGCCTTTCCTGGGGATGATTCTTATAACCCCGCGTGCACCTTTCTCCCATCTAACCCTGTGAGAGAATATATTGACTGTATCATTGACTTGGTACTTGCCAACTCTGAAATCGCCACATGTCTTGGCAAAACCAGAAGCAATCCAGTTCATTGGCCCCAATTCACTATTGGACTTGGAATTGAGGAAACTTATGCGAAGCCTAAAAGGTCTCAAAGAAAGAACCTTTTGCACCAGGACATACAATCGTGGCATCCCATCTTCACTGTCATATGTAGCCCATACCTGCTCTGCTTCAAAAGTTCTTTTCAAACGATCTTTGTCAAAATCATGGAATTCTGGATCAGGAACAACAATTGTTACAGCTTTAACAGCTGCCTTAGCCGAGTCAGTCGTACCATTGTCAAAGGGATCTTTCATACCTGAACCTCGTTTATTTTTATTTCTTCGGTCCTCTGACTTCTTACAGGACCACCTATTGCGTTCATCAACATCTGATAGTAGTTTCATGTTACTGTTATTTTTATGTTTCTGCTTTCCCTTGGCTTTTTCTGCCAACTTGCCTGCTGCAGCTGCATTCCACTCTTCCAACTTCCTACCTATAGCCTTCTTAGCCTTCTCCATTAGTAGACGCCTTCTATCAAACTCCGTATTTTCCCTGCTGAATTTGTATATTTTATTAGACCTTCCCATCTTACGAGCATCCCCTACAACAACAGTACTCTTTTCCATTTGAGAAACACCATTGAAGCATTTGTTTCCACTTTCCCCATTGTCACCAAACATTACTTCAGTCCCAACTCCTCCAGCAGTCCCGATATCATCAGTAATACTTCTTCTTCTCCTCTTTACAAGCCTATCAACCTTAGGTACACTGCAACCCGCAATATTGTCATAGTATATAGTAGCAGTACCATTCCTGGAAGACTTTTTCCTCCGAAGAGACTCCTCCCTTCTAGTCGCTGCCTGTGCCTCCTCGCGCTCCCTTTTCACTTTCTCGAATGTTTGATCAATCATTTTAGCAGCCTGAGCAGCCACAGATGACGGGTCTGATGCAGCACCAGCCCCGGAAGTACTAGAAAATGATCCCCATTGGAAGTTTGAATTGTTGTAAGAATCATGATTTGCTCCATGATGCAATCCCGAGGAATCATAAGCATTCTTGAGAGCAGACTTACGTTTTGAGCTTTTTTGCTGATGAGCTGTCCAAGAAAAATTTGAAGTAGCTCCATTCATTGGAAATCCCGTCTCCACTGCCAAGAAAGCTTCGTGACAATTGGGGCACAGAAGGTTATGATTAAGATACACTCTAAGGTACTCATACTGCATTTTGCAACGGTTGCAGGAGGTCCAAAATGAAGTAGGAACTGCAGCAGCGGAGCTCTTCTGAGAGTTTGACTTCAATGTTGCGTTGTTGGCGAAATCAAAGAAACCATTGTTAGGAACCGAGTGCTTTTTCCTGCGATGAGACACTCTCTGTTGGGAACCTTTTATGCTCCTCTTCTGGTCATAGGCCATTTTCCTACTCTTATCAGACAACACGCTCCATGCCTCGGAAATAAGCTTGAAAGCACCCTCGGCGCCAATGGACTTGTTCTTGTCGGGGTGGAGCTGGAGGGCTAACTTCCTGTACTGTTTCTTGACAGTTTCATCATCCGCCAAAGCATTTGAGGAAAGTATTGCGTACCAATCACTCTCCCCATTAATTTTCACTTCAGAAGCAAGGTATATATCTAGAGTTGCTATCATCAGGTTGATACCCTCGAGTTCCGGAAAGAGATTTTGGGCCTTCAAGGCGAACTTCTTGGCACCTGCAATGTCTCTAGTAGTGAACTTCCTGTTGGCAATTTCCTTCGCTTTGAGCGCCTCATCCCTATTGCATTCCATTATCTAACTTATTTTCTCTTCCCTACTACTTCATAAGAGTCTGCCACCAATAATTCAATCAAAATGCGCTTCGACACTTCGATTGGTTAGCTAGAGCTTACCAAACATCCTGAATTGGCAAGCAAAAGAAAAACCAAATAAGTTTCTCCACTGAGCAAGCTATAGAATGATCGTTAACCCAATTCTATGTAACAAAATTGCCAAATTTTTAATTTATAGATACAACTATACTACAGTTTGTTCATCAAGAACAGAGTAAGGTTCCAATTTACAAATTCTTATACAAAAATCACAATTTGAACAAGAAATCAGTTCAGAACAGTACAATTCCACTTCAAACACACAATAAAGATGCAAAAACACAATAAAGATGCAACTGAACAAGAAATACTCACTTCACCACTCATGGATCTCAATTTCACCAATTAAACCCTAGATTTCGGAACAAAACAAGCTGAACCCACTTCACACAAGCACAATTAAAGCTCATTCCACATCGGAACAGACCGATCTATAAACCCTAGGGCTCATAATAGCATCTAATCCAAAAAAAAAAAAAAAACTAAGTGATCCGAAAATCCATGAAATTCAGCTAAAAAAATATAAAATAAAATCGAAATTGAAGTGAAAGAGAGATTACCCATGTCGAGAAAATCAGCGGAGACGGAGCAATTTGAGAAGAAAAAAACCCTAAGTTTTCTTCAATTATTTTCCCCACCCAAATCTTACGAGGGGGAGAAAAATAACTAAAACTCCCAGATAGTCAAATACCCAAATACCAAAATACAGCAAAAAATGAAAAAAGAAAATTAATAATTGTTACTGCTTGTAAGACTGATTTTTATATATATATAATTTTTTTTCCCTGCTAACTAGGGTTAATTTCTAACCCTTGGTTACATTATTTTGTTAATTTTTTACAGTTTTTATACTTAACTTTGAAAAGGAATATTATTAATTGTTTATTAATTTATTTTGCAACAAATAAAATATGTGTTTTATTGCTATAATAAGTGGTTTTACTATATTCACATAAAGTTGTAGTTCATTTTTCTCACAAATCAATAGGCTGTGACATGTGAGTGAATTTTTTGTGGGTCCCACAATTTGGGAGGGGGTTTGTGAAACCATAGAGGGTCTAAAAGTGAGGTAGTGGATAACTGGTGGGTTAGATTAACTAGATGGTGAGGTTAGGGTTAGTGTGAGAAATTACGAGGACCATCCAAAAATAGAGAATATGTAGATGCCCTAATCCTAAAATTAGGGTTAGTGGGACCCACATGTGTTTCTTGCTTCCTCAACACTCAAACTAGCATTACAACTTTTTTTTTTTTCAATTATATATATATATATATATATATATATATATATATATATATTATCCCTAATTGTTTTAAGAAAAAATAATATATCAACAATAGATATCAAATTTGTCAAGAATACAACTTTTTATAGTATAATAATCTGCACATTAACCATTGCATTAAAGTTCAATTGTTTTAAGATATCTAGTCTCAATTGAGCAAACAAAATAAATGTTTATCGATTCATAAGTTGTTTCGCATATTCTCTATTATGATTTGTAACAATGTGTAATTATGACATAGTGATGCTAATTATCTAAGTTTTATGATATAGTGATACAATGAGTAGATAGTTAGCTTTATTACATCCATATATATAGCAACAATATTAAAGATCTTTGTTACAACTCCCATAAATTCCTACTTAAGTTCTAATGGAATTTGCGTATTTTATGAAAACATGAGATATTATGAATGATGGTGGCAAAGTACTTTATATTCAAAGTGGAGCAAAATCTTGCAACCAATAGAATACCCTTCCAATCTTGAACTAACACCAAGCATCTTAAGACTCAGAAAGTCTTTAGTTCACTTTTGCACCACACCCCCCCCCCCTACATGTAGTTTGTTGTTTACTAGGTCACTATTTTAACTTTTATGAAGTAGACTTACAAATATGTATTAGCAAATGGTTTTGTATATTTGTTCCTATCATTATTAATGTTGCATGACATTTTTTTATACTACAAGAATAGAGAATTAACAAAGGGAAAAACCCCATCAATATTCATATTCATGGATTTAGGCTATAGATTTGGCTCAACTTTCATTAGGCACACACGGGAAGAGTAAGAGAAAAGAGTAGTCATACAAAGGAATCAAACACTGGGGACTATAACATCAACTTGAAACCCTAAAAAATAAAAGTATACAAGAATATGATCGAATCAATTGTGTATTGACAGTACAAAAATTACAACTTTGTGGTCACGACCGACACTCTCCTTCATTATCATACCAATTGATGTGGAGAACTTCCCTAGAGGTAAGTGTAGACTATACTTTGGTTCTATGAACATGAATCATGCTCAAGACGACTGTAATGACACATGCATGACATTATCAGAAATCTCAAGAAGATGTTAGTCTTGAGGCAGATCTAAGATGGTAGAATACGGGCCAATAGCAGAGCTACAAGTAAAATCCAAAAGTTCGCTCTGTAACGACCCGTTTCGCTCAAGCGGACAGCCGATTCAAACAGCAAAAGTGCAATGACTCGACCCGCTTTGCTCAACGAGAATACTCGTTTGAGGCAAAATAATTTCCAGACTTGGCCCTTCAGGAGTTTCAGCTTAGGCTTTCAGAGGCTCGCTCGGAGTATCGCTCGATCGAGGCAAATCATCGCTAAGGTGGGTGGCTACGATAAACTTGTCTTTGCTTAGCCAGCACACTTACAATATGGACGATACATGCTAGTCGATAGGTGAATCATCCCATGCATGGTAATAAAGAATACAACACACCTAGCTAAGGAAATAATCCCAACTTGTATTGCTTGTGTTAGAACATGGAAAGGAAACTTTGCTTATAAATAGACCCTCGTATGCTATATTTGCCTTGTGCAATTAGACCCGCTATGCCTTGAGTAGAACGATATATATACTCTTCGTAGTGCACTGTTCATGGGGTGCCCCGTTCCCCCTATTCGGGGAGCGCGGCTAAGAAATACTAGACGGTATCGTTCGATCGGGATAGATTGAATCAAGAACTCATCCTCGTTATGGATTTGTCTCTTCGGAATTGATTCCCATATTCAGTGGACCGTGCCCCAAGGATCGGCTTAGCGGCAGAGTCAGGAGGGACCTCTCCGCTGCATTCTTTGTTGCCTAGTTTTCGCTGTCGCTTGTTGCTTTCGTGCCTTGAGTTGGTTTTCGGATTTGCTTGGGTTTTCTTGAACGGTTTCGATGGATTTCATTGCTTTCGTTCTTAGGACTGCACTTCAATTCCGATAACGGAAAGAGAGAAAGAAGTACTGATCAGCTGTTCGTGTCAATACAGGTGATCCAGCAGTAGGCGTCGCTCGAGCGGACTCCTAAAGCACTTCTTTCCTTTTTCCTTCCAACTACTAAAGTGAGTGGCTACCAACCCGATTAGCTAGCCCTTCTTGCTAGTCTTCACATCTAAATCTTGTATTCGTGCTTGCCCCGATCAAACGATACCAAGTAAATAACTAAAAGATATCAAGATAATAAGGGAATAGACTTGGGAAATATTGCTTGTCAAATAAAACTTGTGAACGGTTACTTACTTATATGCTTGCTCGTTTGGAATGTTCATCATATGCTTAAATATAAGTTAGAATGTATATTTCTTCTTAAAACTGTGCTATGTATAGAACTCATCTTTAATGCAATAACTCAACAGGAAGACTATGCTAAAGTAGATCTTGCCCTGTTATTGCCCTGTGCCTGATATTGCCTCAAATGCTATCTTAGTGTACTGCGTTAATCACGGACAACTTGTGCACAAGGTCTTAGTTTCTACGGACGGTCGCTGGGGCACTGGCACCGATCCGATCCGGACGGAACTCACGATAGTCGCCTGCTTCGGATCGAATGGCTTGTGGCGCCTCCTGTTCTCTGCGCCGCACGTCATTCCGTCCCGAGACTAGCCCGTCTATTATGGCAACGTGCCAGTGATCCCCTCGTATATTTAAACCTGTTGCAACTAACTTGTGTCTTCTTGGCAGGGAAGGCATGGTAAGTGCAGGTGGTTCAGACGGGCAGGTAAATGTCACCGAACGGTGGCAGGTTATTTCAGTGATTTCTATATCTATTTCTTGCTGTAAAATAAACTAAGTCAAGATAGAAACCCACAAAATATGCATGCTTTATTAAAACAACGTGTTGATTGGTATAGTTGGGTTAGCTTGCCTTCACCAGTACGTTTCGATGTACTGACCCTCGTTGAAACAGGTTCCCCGTGTTAAGGAGAGCCGAGCGAGGAGTAGGAGACAAACCCCAAATCCAGTCCAAGCTGTAGGCACGCCTCGACCGTGCCAACCTTTGAAGAAGCATTTTGAAGAAGTATTTTGAAGAAGCTAGCCACCAAGTAAACATGCAACTTCGTGGCAAAGCAGTCGTTCTGACACAAGGTCTTATATTTTGAGTTTAGTAAGGATGTAATGTACAGGACTGCTATCTCATTTTGCGTCAACACTTTTGTAAGCCCATAGAGGCAATCCTTATGACTCAGTTCAAGGAATTTGTAATAGATGTTCATATTATCAATAAAAGAGAACTTTTTCATGTTTCAATGTATGTTTCAATTATCTGCGTACTCTGAATATGTGCTCGCTATGCAAAACAAAATACTTAGCCTTGTGCGGTGTTCAACCTAGGCCCACACGGCGGTCACGCCCGGGGGACGACTATCGATTCCACGGGATCGGGGCATGATATGTTGGTATCAGAGCACAGCTTCAAAGTTTCTTTGACTCTTGAACTGGAAAAGTTCCCTTAACGATAAATTCCTGTACGAACTCCTGAACTCGTTAAGGCCAAAATGAGATACGTTCATGCAATAAGTCCATAATACATTATGATCCTAATGTAATTTACCTTCCTTTCAAGGAATGACGCAAGCGCAACCGTCAGCGCTAGCACCAAGCGAGACGCAGGCCCAGGAGAGCAGTTCCGGAACTTCAGGAAGCTCTCGGAGCCAACGGGGCATGTCTCGAACAGATTCACTTCAGCAGGTGATGCAAATGTTAGAAGCGCAACGACAGAGAGATGATGCCCGCCAAGCCAAGTTCGAGAGCAATCTAGAGGCTCGACTCTCAGTCCAACAAAAGCAGGTAGATACCCTGCAGCAGCTTGTTCAGACCCTGGCCTCCAACCATTCTGCCGCAACCACAGCTACACCAGTGGAGCAGCCAGCGCTTGAAGTCGAGACACCGCTAGCGCCAAGGACGAGGGAAGTGACTGCCTTTACCTTTGGCAACTTCAAGAAGGTCTGCAACACGCCATTTAATGGGACTGAGGACCCGATCATGGCCCTAGATTGGCTCGCCGAGCTTGAAGATCATTTTTCTCTCCTAGAAGTGCCAGAAGACAAGCGCGTCACCTGCGCCCAACTATAACTTCGCCTCAATGCGCACGACTGGTGGGACGTGCATCGACGTTCTCTTCAACTTGGCCATGGAGAGGAGGCGATCGCGTGGACGACTTTTCGTGTCGCGTTTGAGGAGGAGTTTATACCCCCACCTGTACGCCGTCAACGGGAAAACGAGTTTGTTCAGCTCCGGCAGGGCAGCATGACGGTAAAGCAATATTCGGCAGAATTCAACAAACTGGCCAAATTTGCTACCGCTTATCTACCGGATGCAGCAAGTCATGCCAGATGATTCGAAGGAGGGCTACGTCCTGGCATCCACGGGCACGTAGCCGTTTTGCAGTATCAGACGATAAGGGAAGTCTTAAACCATGCCCTTTCGCTCGAACTGCAGTATCCTTACGTTGCTGCCGGCGCTGTGCAAACTTCCAATCACAAACGCCAAGGCAACGATAGAGAAAACAACGCTGCAAAGCGTCAAAATAACGGCAGTCGTCAGCGAGAAAACCAGGGGCAGCGTTGCACCTACTGCAACAGAAGAGGGCACACCGAGAATGTCTGTCGCAAACGGCTCGGCACTTGCCTCAGATGCGGCGATCCTAGCCACCAGATTAGCAGCTGTCCGCTCCTTCCACCGCAACCACCAAATCAGACTACGGCAAACCAAGCCAACCAAGCTGCGCCTCAGCAAGGGCGTAATCAGGCTCAAGGCCGGGTCTATACTATGACACGAGAAGAAGCTTTGGCCTCGGACACCGTGGTGTCAGGTACTTTGCTTTACAATAACATACCTGCTCGTGTTCTTTTTGATTCAGGTGCAACGCATAGATTTATTTCTACAAACTTTGCCACGGAGAACAATGTAAAAATGACTCCGTTGCATTTAGATTTAAGCGTTAGAACCCCATCTGGTACAAAAATACCTGTCTGTTCAGCATGCCTAGGCGGTTATATCTGTATTGGGGAGAGAAAGCTGTCACTTGATGTTTTAGTTCTTGATGTACGGGACTACGATATCATTTTAGGAATGGACTGGCTCGGCGCATGCGCGGCAACTATTGAGTGTGCAGAGAAGCGAGTCATTTTCCGTCTGCCCGGAGAAGTCGTGTTCTGTTACACCAGTAGTCCAGCGAACGATACGACCAGGACCTGCATGGTGATTTCGGCAAAATCTGCTCGGCGAATGCTCTACACAGGCTGCAAGGGATTCCTAGCATCGGTTCGGGACACACGACAGGACTACGCAAACGTCGAGTCTACTTCCGTTGAGGCAGAGTTCCCCGATGTGTTTCCGAGCGAACTACCCGGCATGCCGCCAGACCGGGAGATTGAATTCACTATCGACACATTTCCAAATACACATCCTATTTCCAAGCCTCCGTACAGAATGGCTCCTACAGAGCTGAGTGAATTGAAATGCCAACTTCAAGAATTACTTGATCGCGGGTTCATCCGTCCGAGCGTGTCTCCTTGGGGAGCTCCTGTGCTCTTTGTGAAGAAAAAGGACGAAACTCTACGCCTCTGCATTGACTACAGGAAATTGAACAAAGTCACTATCAGAAACAAATATCCTCTGCCACAGATAGACGACTTGTTCGATCAGCTACAAGGGGCAGCATTGTTTTCTAAGATCGATCTTCGCTCGGGTTATCACCAGCTGAAGATTAAGCCAGAAGACGTGCACAAGACTGCTTTCCGAACCCGCTACGGCCATTACGAGTTTTCAGTGATGCCGTTTGGACTGATGAATGCACCTGCTGCATTCATGGATGTTATGAATCGTGTATTCAGGCCTTTCATCGATAAATTCGTGGTGGTTTTTATCGATGACATCTTGGTGTACTCGAAGACTAGGGATGAGCACGCAGGACACCTGCGGATGGTGCTGCAGACCCTTCGAGACAACAAGTTGTACGCCAAACTGAGTAAATGTGAATTCTGGTTGGACAGTATCTCATTTTTGGGGCATATCATCTCCTCGGAAGGCATCTCAGTTGATCCGAAGAAGATAGAAGCAATTACACAGTGGAAACGTCCGGAGTCAGCTAGCGATATCCGAAGTTTTCTTGGTCTGGCAGGGTACTACCGTAGGTTCATACAGAATTTTGCTAGAATTGCTTCGCCCTTGACTCAACTCACACGGAAGGGTGTGAAGTTTTCTTGGACGGACGACTGTGAAGCTTCATTTACGGAGTTAAAGCAACGTCTTGTCTCTGCCCCAATTCTTACTCTGCCAAACGGACCCGATGATTTTAAGATATATAGTGATGCCTCAGGAAAGGGTCTGGGATGTGTCCTGATGCAACGAGACAAGGTGATAGCCTATGCGTCTAGACAGCTAAAGCCTCACGAGCAGAACTACCCAACGCATGATCTCGAACTTGCCGCGGTAGTGTTTGCATTGAAGCTGTGGCGTCACTATCTTTATGGTGTACCGTGTGAAATCTATACGGACCATAAAAGCTTGAAATACTTGTATACTCAAAAGGATTTGAATCTTCGGCAGCGGCGATGGCTTGAACTCCTAAGCAACTTCGATCTCACGATCAGATATACGCCTGGAAAGGGAAACGTAGTAGCTGACGCGTTGAGTCGAGTGTTTGTAGGGAGTTTGGTTATTGATGATAGGCTACACCGAGATCTTGAATCACTGGGCATCACACTGAAAATAAGGTATAAAAAGTGGGCGCAAGTGGCTCAACTGCGCCTCGAACCCGACTTGTTACATAAAGTGAAGGCCGCTCAGAAGGACGACCCGTTCCTGTAAAAGATTCATGCCCTTATCTCAGCAGGGAAGGCGTCCGACTTTGCGGTAAGCACGGATGTGATGCTTCGAGTAAAGGGAAGACTGTGCGTTCCGAACGACGCGGCCCTCAGACAAGAGATACTCACTGAAGCTCACTATGCTAGTTATACTTCTCATCCGGGTAGCACTAAGATGTATCGGGATCTTCGCACGACGTTTTGGTGGCACGGCTTGAAACGGGATGTGTCACAGTTTGTGTCGCATTGCATGGCTTATCAACGAGTGAAGGCCGAACACCAGAAACCAGGCGGAGAGCTTCAGAACCTTGCTATTCCGGAGTGGAAATGGGATGATATAACGATGGATTTTATTGTTGGCTTGCCAAGGACGCAACGGGGACATGATGCAGTCTGGGTTATCGTCGATCGACTCACCAAGTCAGCTCACTTTCTGCCTATCAAATCTACTTGGAGTGCCGACCACCTGGCTCAGATATATCTTAACGAAATCGTTCGGCTCCATGTCGTGCCCGTATCTATAGTCTCCGATAGAGATGGTCGATTTATATCACGTTTCTGGGGAAGCCTACAGTCAGCAATGGGGACGAAGTTGAAGTTCAGCTCCGCCTACCATCCACAGACCGACGGCCAAACCGAACGTGTCAACCAGATCCTCGAAGACATGCTGCGACTCTATGCCTTGGACACGAAGACTAGTTGGGACCTTCATCTACCCTTAGCCGAATTTGCTTACAACAATAGTTATCAATCAAGCATTCAAATGGCGCCGTATGAGGCGTTATACGGGCGGAAGTGTAGATCTCCTATCTGTTGGGACGAAGTTGGGGAACGGCAAGTACTTGGCCCTGAGCTCGTGGAGCAGACCGTCCAGAAAGTTCGGCTGATTCGGGACAGATTAAAGATAGCTCAAAGTCGTCAGAAGGGCTATGCGGATGTTCATCGGAGACCGCTAGAGTTTCAAGTAGGCGACCGGGTATTCCTCAAGGTCTCGCCCATGCGAGGGGTCAGCAGGTTCGGAGCGAAGGAAAGCTAAGTCCACGATTTGTCGGCCCGTTCGAAATACTAAAGCGGGTTACCTCAATTGCTTATCAGATTGTCCTACCACCATCCCTCTCTGACGTACATGATATATTCCATGTTTCCCAACTAAGAAAATATGTGTACGATCCAAGCCACGTGGTAGACCTGGGACAACTGAACCTTCAGTCCGACTTGACATATGTAGAACAACCGGTACAAATTTTGGATAGAAAAGAAAAGCTGCTTCGGTCCCGTTCGGTTCCTCTAGTGCGCGTGCTTTGGCGGAATCACTCTGTCGAAGAATCTACTTGGGAGCTCGAATCAGATATGAGGGAAAGGTTCCCCTCATTATTTCCTAGTGGTAGGTTCTATTCCTTAAGTTTTGGGACGAAACTTCCAATTAGTTGGGTAGGATGTGGTGTCCCGTTCTCCCTATTCGGGGAGCGCGGGTAAGAAATACTAGACGGTATCGTTCTATCGGGATAGATTGAATCATGAACTCATCCTCGTTATGGATTTGTCTCTTCGGAATTGATTCCCATATTCAGTGGACTGTGCCCCAAGGATCGGCTTAGCGGCAGAGTCAGGAGGGACCTCTCCGCTGCATTCTTTGTTGCCTAGTTTTCGCTGTCGCTTGTTGCTTTCGTGCCTTGAGTTAGTTTTCGGATTTGCTTGGGTTTTCTTGAACGATTTTGATGGATTTCATTGCTTTCGTTCTTAGGATTGCACTTCAATTCCGATAACGGAAAGAGAGGAAGAAGTACTGATCAGCTGTTCGTGTCAATACAGGTGATCCAGCAGTAGGCGTCGCTCGAGCGAACTCCTAAAGCACTTCTTTCCTTTTTCCTTCCAACTACTAAAGTGAGTGGCTACCAACCCGATTAGCTAGCCCTTCTTGCTAGTCTTCACATCTAAATCTTGTATTCGTGCTTGCCCCGATCAAACGATACCAAGTAAATAACTAAAAGATATCAAGATAATAAGGGAATAGACTTGGAAAATATTGCTTGTCAAATAAAACTTGTGAACGGTTACTTACTTATATGCTTGCTCGTTTGGAATGTTTATCATATGCATAAATATAAGTTAGAATGTATATTTCTTCTTAAAACTGTGCTATGTATAGAACTCATCTTTAATGCAATAACTCAACAGGAAGACTATGATAAAGTAGATCTTGCCCTGTTATTGCCCTGTGCCTGATATTGCCTCAAATGCTATCTTAGTGTACTGCGTTGATCACGGACAACTTGTGCACAAGGTCTTAGTTCCTACGGACGGTCGCTGGGGCACTGGCACCGATTCAATCCGGACGGAACTCACGATAGTCGCCTGCTTCGGATCGAATGGCTTATGGCGCCTCCTGTTCTCTGTGCCGCACGTCATTCCGTCCCGAGACTAGCCCGTCCATTATGGCAACGTGCCAGTGATCCCCTCGTATATTTAAACCTGTTGCAACTAACTTGTGTCTTCTTGGCAGGGAAGGCATGGTAAGTAATGTGCAGGTGGTTCAGACGGGCAGGTAAATGTCACCGAACGGTGGCAGATTATTTCAGTGATTTCTATATCTATTTCTTGCTGTAAAATGAACTAAGGCAAGATAGAAACCCACAAAATATGCATGCTTCATTAAAATAATGTGTTGATTGGTATAGTTGGGTTAGCTTGCCTTCACCAATACGTTTCGATGTACTGACCCTCGTTGAAACAGGTTCCCCGCGTTAAGGAGAGCCGAGCGAGGAGCAGGAGACAAACCCCCAATCCAGTCCAAGCTGTAGGTACGCCTCGACCGTGCCAACCTTTGAAGAAGCATTTTGAAGAAGTATTTTGAAGAAGCTAGCCACCAAGTAAACATGCAACTTCGTGGCAAAGCAGTCGTTCCGACACAAGGTCTTATATTTTGAGTTTAGTAAGGATGTAATGTACAGGACTGCTATCTCATTTTGTGCCAACACTTTTGTAAGCCCATAGAGGCAATCCTTATGACTCAGTTCAAGGAGTTTGTAATAGATGTTCATATTATCAATAAAAGAGAACTTTTTCATGTTTCAATGTATGTTTCAATTATCTGCGTACTCTGAATATGTGCTCGCTATGCAAAACAAAATACTTAGCCTTGTGCGGTGTTCAACCTAGGCCCGCACGGAGGTCACGCCCGGGGGACGACTATCGATTCCACGGGATCGGGGCATGACAGTTCACTTGTTTACACTGCACGTCCCTAGATCATGTCACTCGGTATGTCCCTTTACGGTTTTACTCCTCGCTTACCCTTAGACCCGTGCCAAACGTAAATGCTTATGTTTTTATTATAAATGCATGCTTGCCTGCTTATATGTTAACTTGTACTTGTTGTCTAGTTCTAATATTTGCCATAATGAAACTTATGCCACAATCAAGTAACACTATCGTATGTCGTGCATGCATCTTGTTAGCCAGAAGACTATCAAATAGTCCTTCTGTGCAATTGAAACTGTAAGTATCCGGGACCGTTATGTCGCCAAGGCAGTCCCTGCACCAGGGGAATGCATCATGCCAAGTTGAACACTGAATGAGAATCATGTCAAGCAAATCAAGAATCACAGCTCGTGGAGCAATGCTCGTTCAGAACAAAAATCATGGATTGTCTTGTCAAGATGTGAATTTGGAATAACCCAAGACTTGCATATCGCAGACAACTTGTTTAACAAGTAGATCTTCGGATTCAGTTCCACGGACGGTCTCCGGGACACTGGGGCCGATCCGATCTGGATGGAACTCTTGCAGCCTTTCTTGTGCGAGCAGGGTGGCGTCTCCGCTAACGCCGCCCATCCTTGCTCTAAAGGCTGATAGTCTCTTGTGCTGGACGGGATAGTTTGTAGCGCCTCTTATGCTTTCGTTGTATTCCATCCTCGTTCATAGACTATAAATCATCCTTTATGGCTATGTCAGCGACCTCATGTTCATATAGATAAGTCATCATCGCTTAACGGCAATCCGCATGCGAGTTATTGCATCACATCCAGTAAATTAAAATACCTGAACAATCATGAGTATAACACACCTGTACATATGGAGCACTTGAACATCTTATGCAATACACCTGATAATCCGAGTAACTCGTGCATCCGAAACATAATCTCGCTCACGACACTTGTGTTTGCATATATTATTTGTCCCTGGATTTTATTATGTATGCACGTGCTTGAATTTAACTTGGTTGCCTTGGACAGAAAAGTACGAATGGTAAGTTGGTAAGTCTCGCCGTGTTCCCTTGTATGTCAGACGGCGCACTACCATACGAGTTAGGCTTTTTATCATTGCCATAAAACTGATCCTAAGGCAAGAATAGAAAGATAACGTAATAGATTGTGCACGAAACCTATATAACGTGTTTGGATTTGTCGAGCGGACGAGAAGCCTCCCCACCAGTGCATTCATGTACTGATAATCCACCAGATTGCTTGCAGGGTGCGGGAGAACCTCGTTCGGTACGGATGCCTCCTCCGTTCATCCTAAGGCGTGGAGTTCACTCTGGAGCCTTGGAGCATTTTGTCCAGAACTGAAGCACATATACAGGACATAATATTGGAGCATCGCCTATGTATCATTCCACAAATGTAGCCACTTGGCACGATTTTACTATTTCAGAGAGAGAGGCTTGAGCGACTTGTAATCTCGGTCTAGTGCCGCTTGTAACACTTGTTCATATCAATAAAGAGCTTGTTTTATTTATATACTTGTGTTATTCAATGCATCCACTATCGACGACTCGGTGAACTTGTTACCAATCTCTTATGCGTTTATTATTCTGCTGCACTCGGACAATTTGTGCGACTCTGTGGCTTAGACCTCTTACCGTCTATTCATATCACGGCCTTGCACGGGCGCGGCTTACGCTCGTGCGACATTACGCCCAGACGGGTCAAGCAATCGTCTCGCGGGAGCGCTGGCGCGGTGATTCGCGACTAGCGGGGACGATCGATTGTCCCGCGGGAGATCGGGACGTGACATATTAGTATCAGAGCATAGCTTTACGCCTTTGGACTTCGTTTCGATTTTTTCAGTTTTGAAAGCTCGTTCGTGGGTTATGTACATACGCTCTCTCTCAATGTCCCATCGGAATATTCCAAACAATGAGTCTAAATAATTTTAAAAAGTGTATGTGAATGATATGATTGCTTGTACGAAATTGTAATGCGAAGACCTTTATGCCGACCTGTGTTAGGCTTGGTTGGAATAGACTCGTGCTAGAAATTGCAAGATATATGCGAACCCGAATACCTATACGTGATTACCCAACTGATTAGTGTGCGGAATAGAATATCGCCCGAACGGTTAGCTATGCACACAGCCTTTCGGCTAAGTTGTGTAGAGTATCGCGTGCCAAGACCCTTTGGTGCAAGCTAGTTGCAAACGAGATTTGGATATCGTTCATAAGAAGGATAAGTTAGACTTAGAATAGCAACCAATAGAAATATTATCAGATTATTGCTTAGGCGAACATAGAGAATCGTGCTTGGATTTTGGAAAATAGCTCGAACTGTATTTCGTGTCGGAAGATACAAATTGAATATATTTTACTTAAATGACTATCAAAAAGGATATATATACGAGACTAAGATTTATCAGGAGATACCTAAGTATCGAGCAGGAATCCTAAGGAAAACTTGGTGAATATGCTAGCGATTAATGCAAACACCGATTGATGATTTAATTGGGTGACTCAATTCCGAGTGGTGTATGGATCATTTAGAAATATCCAAACGGATTCATAGGTCCTGTGCGATAGTCGGATTGAATGATTTGAGATTGTTTGGAACAAGTAATAAGGCTTATATCAAATAGGAATTCATGAAAATAAAAATCGATATCTTGGTTAGGAAAACTTGTTGGAAACTTGGAGGATCGTGCGTGTCACGCCCCGATTTCGCTAAATCGATAATTGTCCCCCGGGCGTGATGCCGTGCACGCGTAGGGCGCGCGTGCACAAGGCCTAGGCATAATAATATATTTTAGAACACATGCAACAGAGTACGCAAATAAGATAACACACATTTGAGACATAGAAAAGTTTTCTTTATTGATAATGAACATCTGGTTACAGACTCTTGACCCAAAAGAGATAAAGATGCCACACGGGCTTACAATTTGGATACAAAATGAGATAGTCGTTCCATACATCCCATCATTTACTAAAACTTCAAATAATATAGACACATACTGGTGAAGCTATCACCTTGCCTCGGAGCTGCATATAAGGGTTGCGCGGGCTCCGGGTGCTTTGTACAAGTTCCAAAATTCACAAACGGGGTGCGACGAGTACTGGACTGGTTGGAGGAAGAAAGCTTCAGCTCCTCGCCACGTCGCTTGGGCTTGGGGAACCTGCTGCAACGAGGGTCAGTACTTTGAAAAGTACCAGTGAGGGCGAGCTATCCCAACTAACCAAATCCAAAGTTTGTTTATATAAAGCATGCAGTTTATTTGTGGTCTTTCTATCTTGGCTTAGTTTATTTTACATGCAAGCATTGAGTATGCATTTTACAGAAATGAATATGCCACCGTTAGTTGACTTTTATCTTTCCGTCTGAACTGCCTGCACAATACTTACCATGTTCTTTCCTGCCACGAAGACATCATTAGCTTGAGCAAACAATACCAAAATATATATATATATATATATATATATATATATATATATATATATATATATATATATATATATATATATATATATATTGGGTCATGGCACATCATTGCCACCGTGGACAATAGCTACAGTAAGATGGTGACCCTTGCAGCGCGGGTAGCAAGTCCCGTTACAAGGCCCCTACATTACCCGTGCTAGGCTTGCTAGCATAGCTATCCGAGTTTCGCCCAAAACGAATCGGCCCTAGTATCCCGGACACCGTTCGCAGGAACTAAACCTTGTGCACAAGTTGTCCGACCGAACCATACATTAACACTAAGTTAATAAATGAAGCAATTCAAGCCAAAATAATGTACATATCTACTTTAGCACAGTGCATTTGGCATAGTCTACCTGTCCAAGTGATTGCATTTTAATTATTTGCACAATACATCTGTACAGTTATATAGAATAAGTTCTAGCTACAATTAAAACATGAATATATATATGTAAATGCATAATGGACAAGCACACATCAATATGATCATTGAGAATTTTAGGTGACAAGCATTATACGAAATCTCTATCTAAGCAAGCATGACAGTAGTTCGTTTATCTCTTATTTTACTAAGCATCCAATTCTGTTCAGACAAATCGATTACTCTTCTTATTAGCATGGCAATGGTTCGTACGATAGCGGTGTCAGTGTAATTAGCATACAATATTCATTTCTATACTTAGTATGTCAATGGTTCCATCTCTTTTAGGCAAACATATAAGTTTTCTTAGTATGCATGCAGGTTATCGTTCTATCATTCTCAATGCGAACATTATCTATTAAGCAAACAAGCAATTCAAAAACTTAGATTCATTATTAAGGCGTACAAGCATCAGAGAATGAAGTTTTGCCCACTCACCTAGATCAGTCGTCTTGTGTTTCGATCGAAAAACTCTTCGAGAATGCTTTCGCTCGAGCCAGCAAAGCGATATCTCTTATACATAGTGCCAACGTGGAGCGGGGCACTACAGAGGCGCAACAAGCGCAGATGGAGCTGATGAGGGAGAGCATGGAGAATATAGAGAGGAGAGCATGGAGGCCAGGAACTATAGTGGACTTCAAGAGGATGATACCTTGGGAGTTCAAGGGTACCGAGGGGATACTCTACGTCGACGACTGGTTGGAGGATATAGAGAGGAACCTACGTTTGGCTCAGATTCCAGAGAGCCTGCAGATCGAGGCCACCGGCAGCCAGCTGTTCGATATCGCACTCACTTGGTATCGCACGGAGCCGAGACTTACTGCTCGAGGACTTACTTGGGAGGCTTTCAAGAATCTTTTCAATGAGCTTTTCAAGGAGAAGTTCTTTCCCGACGTGGCCTTGGGAGCGTTGGAGAGTCAGTTTTATGACTTGGTCCAAGTGAGCATGTCGGTCGACGAGTATGCCGCATAGTTTTGCCGCTTGAGCCATTTTACACCGTCTATGATTCGGGACCCAGGAGATCGAGCCCGAAAGTTCAGGAAGGAGCTGATGAGAGAGATCAAGTCTCGTACTTCGGAACGTCGCACTACTACCTTTAAGGGCATTCAGATGGATGTCCAGATTGCTGAGGATGATCTGGACCTCAGGCCCAAGAAAAGACGCGACGTTTCTGGAGGAGCAAGAGGCAGCATGGGACCGGCCAAGCGTCCCCACTTTCAGCAGCAGCAGAGGCCGCATCAGCACCAGGCACCAGCTTGTGGATATATCCAGCAACAGCCGTAGAGGCAGACCCAGCCCGTCGTCCTGTATGAGTACTATGGGAAGGCGAGACACACGAGAGACATCTGCAGGAAAAGACTGGGTACCTGTTTGTCTTGTGGATCATCAGCGCACCAGTTGAGGGCTGGACGTACCCACGACTCATATATTGTGTGAGTTGTTAGATAGCTATATTGACCTAGACAGCGTTCTACCGCCGATGCTGCGACGTAGGCTGGACGTACCCACGACTCATGTCCAATTTTTGGGTACGGATAGTGACACTATCTTTCACTAGTCCAAAGGCAACAAAACCAACAGAAGAAGCACACAACTCCTTCGCATCACAAGGCTTCTTGCCAACTAATTTTCACAACATAGAGGTAGGCGAATTCGGATGCATGTGAGCTTGCTTCTCTGCTTCGAATCATATATGCCACTAGCAATGATATCATAGAAGATCAAGGAACATGTAGGGTTAGCGATGGTGAGAAAATTGTACAAGGCCCTAAAGTTTTTTAGGCTAAAGAGTTCCGAGGCGGCAGCATGGACGATAACCCAGTGAGACCATACCCGATTCCGATTGGGAAGTAAAATTTTAAGAGTTTTGTAACGCCTCCTGTAAACCCCCTCGCCATGCAAACCATCACCCGCATTTTTCTCCACAATTTTTAGCGTCATTTTATGTGTTCGTGCAATTTTCCGAATTTAAGGGGCTAAATTACAATTTAGTAATTTTAGGTGCCCTCACCCCATTGGCCAAACCAAATGGAGAGGTCACAAAATTGGGTCCTAATTACACCCATCCATTCACCACTCTTCATGAAGAAATTATTTTTCTTCATGACAAATCCTATCCCTCCATTTTGAATAGGAGCATCTCCACCCTCCATCCATTCACAATCCCCTATAAAACATCACATCACCCACCCTCACAAACTCCAACCGGCCCTAATCCCAAGGGAAACTAAAAAGAAAAAAAATCTCTCTCTCTCTCTCTCTCTCTCTCTCTCTCTCGGTGCAGCCGATCCGAAGTGGAGCCTCTGCTGCTTCCACTTCTGTGAGTACGTTCCGAGGTCATTCTTCCCTCGGATTGGGAGAAATACTGATTTTTTTTAGTCCCGACCGCTAGTGGATAGCGTTGGCTGAAGCTCCGGACTAGGGCCACTGACTTGAGCATTGGGTTTTTGCTGATGTTACCAATGTAAGTGAAGAAGAAATCTTATTTTTGCTGAGAAGATCCATTTGATGATTGCTGTTGTCTTGAATCTTTTCCATTTTAAATCTAAAGTTGCTCCTGGTCACTTAGGGTCCAGTTGGTTGCATATATTATTCTAAGGATATCAATGGGAGGGTAAACGGGCTACCGGTTAATCTAGTGGACGCTACTGGTGCTGGAGATGTTTTTGTTGCTGGTATATTATCTCGATTGACCAGCCACCTCCACCACCACATCGCCGAGGTGAACCTCTTTCCCCCCTCTCTTGTATTAAATTCCAGATCTTATTATTGTTTTAAATAGGATGTTATTTATATATATGGGTTGTGTTCATAGCTAGGGTTGGTGTTTAATAAGGTTGTGTAGTTGTGGTGAGGTATAAATAGTCATGTGTTTCTAGTGTGATTAATGTTAATGATGATTAAGGTGAATGTGGATTATAATGACATGAGAATAGGGTCTAATGTAGATTTGGGTTTATGATTTAGGTTTGCAAGGGAGTTTAGTAATTTATTTATAACTAAATATTCTGGATATTATGCATGGTTAAAAGATTGCTAAATCAATTAATGGAGGTTTTAAAATGAGTGGAATAAGGACATGTAATATATATGCATGATGGACGGATTTGAGGCATAAATAATGAATGGGAATTTAAATCGCCAAATGAGATTTTCAGTTATCGTCCTAATTAAATACAAATTGATTATTGTGGGAACATATTTAATTTATTGAGTAATAAGATTCTGATAATTGAACATTGGTGAACACTGGGAAGCACATATTTAATTGTGAACTAGTATGTAGTATAAAACCATTGATCGGTAATTCAGGGACTGGAAATTAATGAAGGGTTAAATTAGAGTAGTACTTTGTGATTGGGTAACAATGATATAAAACGAAGGGAAAAATCATAAACTGTGTTTTGAGGATAGCTTGATGATATGGTAATGATGACTGGTTGATTTGACTATCGTACCGACAGTCAACTATGGTCAACCCCCCTTGTGTCTTGTCCCTGTGAGTCGTAGCTGAGACTGAGTTTAGGAGTAGATGTGTGTCGCATCCCTGCTTGGCGTAGAATAGATTATTGATTTTTGGTTTGTATCTATCTCTAGGTACTGCGGGACCCGAGGACTTGGACGTGGTACCGGATCCCCGTCATCAGCAGCCGGACACAGGCAAGTGTACCTTGCCATCCTGTATTTCAGATTACAGTTTTTTTTTTTTTTTGTACATTGTGCATGTATTTATGTTGATGTTCGATACTTCGCGTCCGGTTCACAACCGGGTGAAGACGTACGTCGTAACATCTTAGAAAGATTGTTGGATAATTCGTAGCATCTCGATATGCGTACCTGAGTTTATCGACACCCTAGGACACACTCATACACTGTGATCGTGCCAGATTCCTGTATCCTGATACTGACATCATGACCAGAGACTGGGATGACCTTAGGGTCGCGTCTGTTGAGTTATTTCTGTGTGTCGAGACTGTAGATAGAGGTTCAGGTTCAGCGCACAATCGTTGACCGCTTGGGAAGGGGAAGACAGTTACTAGACGTTTGGGCTACTCTGCACGCGCTTATATATGTATATGTAGTGATCCTGTATTATAGTGTAGTGGTATCACCCGTGTGTCTCTGTGCTCGGAGCTACGGTACGACCCGTGTGTCTCTATGTTCGGAGCTACGGTTTATTTTAGAAAGCCCACGCATCGAACATTGTCTTTAAATTGCGTCACACTTGTTTGGTTATACTAGAGTACCCTGTTGTTGCACTTGTACTTTCTGTTTACTTGGCATGTTGTATTTCTGTACCTTGTTACGTCCCTCTGAGGACCTGGTTCCCTGCCAGTTTTGCAGCATAGACGATTATGGAGCACTTGGAGATACTGATGGAGTGGCATGTCTTGCGGGCACTGTACCAGATACTCACACCTTATCTACCGGCATTATGTTTATTGTACATTGATTATTCATCTGCTGTTGTAGCCTAATTTTTATAGACTCATACTTCTCCTCGAGTCTATTCGAGTTAGTGTGTTATTGGGCGGCCGACTTTAGCACATATAGCTCTTTCTTGTATACTTCTGTACATTGTGGATTGAGACATAGAGGTTTACATTTATGGGATATCTAGATTCTGCCCTTTATATTACAGCTTATACGTATTCGAGTCAGACCAGAGTTTGGTCGAATGCGTAGCTGGCGTGTCACGTGTTCCTGGTCCACATATTTTGGGACTGGGACGTGACACCTCCTAACAATAGGGAATGTGCATGTATAAATAGCCTTATAAAATTATATTGTGTCACATATTAAAGAAGCAAGTGGCAACAAAAGAAATAAAGTTACAAAGAATCTTATTTATGTGTGATATATCATAAAATGAAACGGAGTCTAAAATGCATAATTGTCACCTCCTTCGCCTTAAAGGTTTAAACCCTTCAACCTACAATTGTATAATAATTTAAATCTATACCAGTAAGAAAAAAAATACAATCTAGTTCAGCAATTAGTATTTTTCTGTTATTAAGAATAGAAGACAATCTAATCTCTTGTGCATACCAATGCCTCAATGTTGATAGAGCCAATCCATCACGTTTAGGGTTTATAACGCTACAGCTTGCACTGAAAGCTTAAAAAAAAAAAAAATCTCTTACCATCTTTTGACAAAAAATGATATTTTTTACTTTTCCACCAAACAACTCTTGATGTTCAACGAGAGAAATTTTACTTCTTCATTGAGTAACTTTCAATTTTTTCTTTTTATTTTGTAATTCGTAAAATAATTTCATATCAATCTTCTTTTTGCATGCAACAAAATACTTCTCTGACATTTAAAGTTTTTGACACAACACATTTGATTTAAGGGAGAATATTTTGAAATGGATAAGCATAATCTTATATATATTTTAAAAACTTCTAGATTTTACCACAAAACTTGTATGTTTCAAAAATGTTCTTCTCCAACATTTTATATATATATATATATATATATATATATATATATATATAGGTAATTGTATTAATTTTAAAAAAAGGATGTTCGGACTCAAATGTGGAGCACCCTACGTCTCATCACAACTATTTTTCTATCAACATATTCTTACTAGCTCTCTCAAGAATCGAATTAGTCTACTATGTTACTCCGACCACAGACTCAAATGCCAACTAGAGAAACCATCATCTTCTGACGTGAGTGGATTCTCAGGAGCTCCTCTACAGGTTCCTGCATAAGCCGAAGCCATATTTCATTCTCTGTAGTTAGCTCCCCCGGTGTCCTCTAAATACCAAACTTCTCCACTAAGTCCTCTCCCCCAAAGTCTTCTGAATGTTATAAAACTATTCAGATGGTTTTATATTATGGAACCAACATATATACAACCCTTAGATTTAGATTGCAAGGTTAAGATTAAAATGTAAGAGTATCTATTTAAAAAATACAGGTGTAATCTAAGTCTTGCAATCTAAATCCAGCAACGAATAATTTTATAACATATATATATATATATATATATATATATATATATATATATATATATATATATATATATATATATATCAAGTGGCGAGCAACGGAGGAAGCACTTTAATTTTCTTGTGTGAAAATTAAGCGAGGTGGGTGCGGTACGGTGTGTCCCAGGTGCGGGTGTGGTGCTGTTGCAGATGCGATTGCGATGTGGTGCCAGTATGGGGCTTTCGGGGCGGGTTTCCTTCGGACTGGATTGTAGGCCTTCGGGTCGATCATGTAAAAATCTCTGGCCTAGTCACGAGGTCTTAGATTCACCGTGTAGGTGACATTCTCTTCTAATCTTGAATATTACCTTCTTATATATATATATATATATATATATATATATATATATATATATAGGAATGCAGTGTACTAGTGCACAATGGTGTATATACTAGTACACTCCATTTCTATTGGTTCACATGTGCATTGGCTATATATAAATATATTTTTAAATTAATAAAAATATAAATTGCGGAACTTTTCACTAATCTACTAATATAAGGTGGCTTGGAACGGCTCAAAATTGAACCGTCTAAACCGTTTATAAATATTCTATTAATTATTTTTATAAAAATTTAACTACTTAATATGATTTATTTACAACTAAATAACTTCTAGCTCAAGTTGTAAAAGTCTCGAACATTTTTTTGGTTGTCAGAGTTCAATTTCGGCCGACTATATTTATAATCAATTTATATATTTTTTTTTTGAATAAATTTTTTTTACGCATGTGGAATCGTTCATTTTTACTAGTAATTAGTAACCACTAATATATCTATTTTCCAAGGCAAACTACTCTCCTTAAAAATTTTCATAAAACTCCTTCATTTTGTAATATCTATTATACAGATTCTCCTGTCCGCATACACCTTGCTAAAACCTACAAACCGAGTTATTTAAAAATCTTCCTTTTCTTGTTCACCAAAACCTTCACAAGCACTAAAGCTAGGGTTTTGATCGATCGATCGATCGAGAGCTCGACCATTTTATTTATTCGAGCAATGGCGGGAAAGAGCAGACAGGAGCTAGGGATTTCCGGCCAGCGCCATCTCGAGGAGACCATCGACGCAGCCTCCCACATCCTCACCTCCATGAACGACGAGCTCTGCAACCCTTCCCTCTGGTCCTCATCTTCCGCCTCCACCGGATCCGCCGACGCCGGCAACCACGACTCCTCCGCCGCCGCCTCCCACGCCGCTGCCGGCGGAGCCCTCGACGAGGCTCGCCTCCGGTACAAGTCCGCCGTCGCTTCCCTTCGTAAAGTCCTCAGCGACATCCCCAATTCCCCTCAGGTTGTCGATTCTATGTCACTTCACGAAGCGTTTGGGATTTAGTCAAAAATTTGGGGCCGTATCCGCATGGTGTCCGAACACTAACACTGACACTGATAAAAATAAACTAGGACACTCCGAAATTGGTGCCGTGTGGGTGTCGCCCTGTAGGTGCAGTGCAAGATTTAGTCTTGTTTTAAATTACTTTGATTCAATCTTAATTAATAATGTTGGAAAGTTTGGAGTTTTAGAATTAGACCTCGTTTGGCAATCTGGTTATACCGAAACTGGAGCTAAGTGAAGTTAGTTTTTACCAAAATTTGCAGTTTTGGGGAGTTATGGACAGTGTAGTAAAAGGCGCGCCACAGGCGCGCCTTGCTCCTAGGCACAGGGGCAACGCCTCAGGGCACTCTTAAGACACAATTCTTAAGGCGCATCTAAGGCGCGCCTTTTTCGAGGGCCTTGGAATAGCTAAGACGCGCGTTGAAAATCTTGTGAAAAAAATAACATGTTTAGACTGTTTTTTGAACTGATATACTATTTTTAGACTGTTTTTTGAACTGATGTACTTTTTTTATTGTTTTCTCTCTCACTCACTCAATTCAAAGTGATTGCAACCTAGATATGGGGGAATTTGAAGCACACATGTTTATCAATGTAGAAATCCGATGTGAATATATATATATATATATATATATATATATATATATATATATATATATTATTATTATTATTATTATTATTATTATTATTTTTGCGCCTCGCATCGTCCGGACGCGCACCTTAACTGTGCCTTGCGCCTCGGGCGATTTGGACCCTTTGCACCTCGATTGCGTCTTGCACCTTTGACTACCTTGGTTCTGGGCAGAGAATTGGTGCCTGACTCCACAATCCCAAATACTGCGTTCGATTGATTGATCGCTTCTATGTTCGACCCAGTCTTATTTTGTAGTACTCAAATTTCATCTTTCTTGGCCTGGTTTGCGAACAAAGTTCTGTAAGATGGAGTTAGGTTTAGTTTGGATTTTGGAAGTTTGAAATTGTGGTTTCATGTTATGAAACTCCACTCAAGTTAACTGGAGTTTAGAATTAATTTTAAGTTAGAGTATGGAGTTTACTTTGGAGTTCCATGTTTTGAAGTAATGAAATTAGGGGACTCTAGTCACATGATTTCAAGGTCTATGGCAAGGGATAACATGGTATAATGTTGTTATTTTTTGTAGGAATCTAATAAATCCTTGTTAAATATCAAGCAAAAGTCAAAACAATAGAATAATATACAGCTATAAAGAAGTATCATTCTCACAATTTCATAACTGAAACCCCAAAATTCTAATTTTTCATCCATGATTTCATAGAAACCTCAATTTCTACAATTTATACCTAGCCCCAAAACCCTACATATTTCCATCATGAATTGTATTGCTAACCTGCTATAGTTGTGAAAAGCGCATATGAGGCGTGCCTCAGGCACGAGGCTCATCCCTTAATGCCTCAATGTAGGGGGAGTGAGGCTCTCTTCATGATGCCCAGGCCTCACAACGCCTCTCAGCGAGGCCCAGGTGCATTTGAGACGTGCCCCATACATACTCTACTTCACATATTTTTACTATATTTTATACTGACCATTGAAAGGTAGTACTGAAATTCCATCTTCTTTTTAATTTGGATTCTCGGTACTGCTATTAGAATATTACTATGAAACTGCTTGTTTTTCACATGAACACAACATTAAAAATTGGAGGAGTTATATTATTGTATAAAAAAGAAAATAATAAATCATCAACAATTTACTGTTTATATATATATATATATATATATATATATATATATATATATATGGACATGTACGCTTCATGAGGTGCGCACTTTCACATATTCTCATAATTTTGAAAATAATAAATCATCAATAAGTTATGTTCATTTCCTTGTGCTTCAATCGTGAACATCCTTTGTGCCTCGATGCGCCTTTAGTAAACCTCCCGACCAAAGATGAGAAGATTTTGCCGTAGAAGGAGCAATATTTGCATATTTTCTATAGGATGAGAGGAGAGGGAAGATAATGCATTTTGTAGTTAGGATAAAAAATTCAATTTTTGAGTTTTGCCGGTCACTTAGGGGCTGTTTGGATGGCAGCAACAGCTCCACAATTGGCAGTTCCCGCAGCAACTGCCCGTAGTTTCGACGAGTTTTCACGTTTGGTTGGACGCAGAACTATGAGGTGTCTAATCTTGGACATGGCAGAGTTGTTGCCCCCTGATTTCTTTATTCAATCGGTTGCAACAAAAAACCAGTGTAACTGAGCTGCAAGTGGAGAGAGAGAGAGAGAGAGAGAGAGAGAGGTGTAACTCCACCAACTCCGTCGAGCAGCACCACCGGCCGAGCCGAGCAGCGCTACTGGCCGAGCAACTGAGCTGCAACTCTACCACCTCTGTCGAGCAGCGCCTCGGCGAGGTTGGCGAGGTCGCTCGAGGCCGAGCTTGTCCTGGGTCTCGGTGTGGGCAAGCTTGGCCTGGGTCTACGCAGAGAACGACGGCTACAACGGCTGAGAACGATGATGGCGGCTATAACGGTCAAAATTGGCCAGATCTCTTGAGCGATGCCTGGGTCGGGGGTGGTGTTCACCAGATCTGGGCCAGATCCGGCCAAAATTGGCCTGTAGCTATTCGATTTAGGGGGAAATTGAGAGTGTGGACAGAGAAATTAGGGTTTGGGTTTGGTGAAATGGAGGATGAAGGAGGAGTGGAGTTGTTGGAGGGAGAGAGAAACTTGCGGGGCCAGATCCGGCCAAATTGTTTTTTATTATTTATTTTGCAAAAGATGAACAATATAGAGAAAAGTCATACATGGTATCCAAACACCGAAAGTCATCCTCCTCACTTGCAGGAGACAAAATGTACTGTATCCAAACACATTTTGGAAAGTGCCACTTGCTGCAAGTGCACTGCAACTCAACATGCTGCAAGTGCCACTTTTACACTTTCAAAGAGTTACTTCTATCCAAACAGCTCCTTATTGGAGTTTATTTTGGAGTTAGGATTGGGAAACTTAAAAATTCTCCCAAACACTGGAGTTTAAGAGATTTGGAGTTTTGGACTTAGGTCTAGTTTGGCAGTCCGGGTATAACCTATGTTGCAGGAGAGACAAATTAGTTACGACAGGATACAGTCACGATGACACGAGTACGACGCCTATTTTGACCTGTCCTGGTACATTTTTGAGTGTCCGTGTAGTGTCCAATACATAAAATGCGGGACTTGGATACAACACTGATTTTTGGACTGTACATGCTTTCTAGACATGAAAGAACAAGGATCTCTGCTATGAAGTTTTTGTTGTTTCCTCTCACCGTTGTATGATATTTGTTGTTGTTGTTACTCTTCAAGGTAAGCACATAGTTGAGCAGATATTGTGCGGAGATTTTATAATTGCAGTATTAGAGTGAGCATTTGGTCAACTTTTGCATTTTGGTTGTGATCATATAAATCAATAACAACAAAGCCTTTTATATCATAGCTCGTTAATGAAAACTGTTGCTTTTTTCCCAAAAAATAGTTTTATTAATTACTGTTATTGTTCTGTAAAGAGTTGTTCTTCCAATAAATTAGTTTCAATATTATTGACGAGGAAATTAATTAAGTAGTGTGCTTATCCAATCATGATAGTTTTTTTCTATAATACATTAAATGTAATGTGTTCTCATGTGTTAAATCACAGGAAACAGGCATGGAAGTTGAAGCAGATCAAGCTGAAATTGAGAGGCTGGAAGAACGTGTTTCAATCCTTCGAAAGGTTTGAAACTATCTTGCCTTCATTAATGCTTGTTCTTTCCAATCTGTTTCAATAGTTCTGTCTATGATAAACCTCCCACCTACAAACTTAGCTGTAGTGATTTTGTAACTATCATAATGCTGAGGAATTGGCATTCTTGACTTTTTCTTGAATGAAATTTAGATCTCATTATTCTCATTGTTTTATGCTGTCATCATTGATTCAGTGTTAACCAAATCTTTGACACTATATGAAGCACACACACTCCAAAAATGATGCCATGTCCATGTCGATTCATGTTGGACAGGTATCAGGCAATCCTAAATACGCTACCAAGATAAGAAAGTTGTGGTCTGAATCCCTGTATATGCACATGGATGCAAGAGCAGATCGATCGATCGGTCTCTCTAGGCATGAGATTATTAGGATAAGCCTGAATTTGGGTGTTCCTGTTTCTCAAACATGTTTCTGTGTATTATAAGATAGTATTCATTCTTTTTCCCAGTAACAGATAAATTGTTTAAATTTAACCAGAACTGGAATGCTTTCATTATGCAGAATGGTAGAAGTGATTGAATTTCCAGTTTACACTAAGATTATCTGATATTCCTTGCTTCAGTTGTCTTTAGAAATCTGTTTCGTAGAAAACTTGTCCTTGATGAATGCAGATTTTCTACTCCGGTACTAGGGTTAGGGGTGCGGGGGTGCGTTAAAAAGTTTATCAATATATGCTACTGACAATGCATCTTATGACTGCAGGAACTTGCAACCAAAAACAATCATCTCAAGCTTCTCATTGATCAATTCCGAGATCTCATTGCCGATATATCCATGTGGCAGAGCCCTTATTCTGTATGAGATGTATGTGTTCGTTGATGGATCATTTATTATGTTCTCGGACCACTATATTTATTTGATTTGGAGGTGGAATGAGATAACAGGGATGTCTAATTATTGCTGAGAGAGAATGGTTACTGTTGAAAAGATTGGATATCTTCTTAGGAAGTAATAGTTTAGAGATCTAATAAAATTTTAATGAGAAAAATTCTGAAACCCTAGAGTAGGAAACTGTTTCATGTATCTACTCTCTAACGATGCATCTATTGTCAGATATTAAAGAAAAAAAATAGTTCGGATAAGAAAGCCAACTCTCCATTAGTTTAGACAAGAAGTTTTACTAGGACTAGATGTGTAAGTGGCTGCATATGAATGCTTCTTGGAAGTGTGGCATTTCCATCATTCCTTGAGCTTTTTACTTTTTGGAGCATATTCCTTCTATTGGATTTGATGTTCCTAAGTTTGTTTGGATGGAAACCTTGGTCCCTTAAAATATGGCTTACGTCTTCTAAGTTCTTGGAACAAAATCAACATGAACATTTATATGGAAAGGTTTTTGGTTTTGTATACTGAGAGGCATTTCCTTCACTTTTTGAGTACTTGAGCTTGTACTTTTTGGAGCATGTTCCTTCTGTAAGACTAGATGTTCCTAGGTTGTTTGGACAGAAACCTTGGTGTCCTAAAATATGGCTTATGACTTTTTAGTTCTTGAAAGAAAAATAAACTTGAACATTTTACTGTGAGCTTTGTTGGTAAAATCTAAGGAAGTGCACATTTTTTTGTATACATGTTATTTGTGTTATTAAATGAAACCTTTGTTGTCTTAAATAATACGACGGTTCAATAGGGCTAGTGCTAGTTTAACTCGAGAAGCATATTTCCTAAAGAGATAAAAAGTCCACAGATGACATTTAGATGAATTACTAGATTCAGCATATTAAAATAATACCATCATGTAAACCACCCTACTTGTTGTTCCCTGCTCAATCTATCTCGATGCTTGGCCCTCTAAGAGCCCTCTAAACACCAATTATATTAGGCCAAACCATATGTTACAAATTTTTCTAGCAAACTTCCAGCTTATAGGTTAAAATTCATTTCATCTATTTAGTTGGATTCCCCTATCCTGTGCTATTAGGGTTTTATGCTGGTGGCAGTGGTCTATCTGTTAGATGGCTACAGTTTTGACGCTCCTGTTAACATTGGCTTTAAGAGTTGAAAGACCAACCGGACGAATATATTAGGGCATTCTGCCTCTCTGTTACACAGTTGAACAGTTGAAACCGACCTAGTTTCTTTAGAGGTGGTTGGTATGTGCCTCTTAAAGAAATCTGATCATCCTTATCCTGATAATAAAATTAAAGTACGGCGTACTATTCCTATTTTCCCCTTATCCAGTATCTGAATGCTTGCTTGGCAGCCTACCTTTTGTTGTTCCACAATCTTGGAGCTTCTAAATGATTGCATCAAGCTATTTTGTAATAAGTCAATTTCAGGATTACAAATTTAAGACCATAAATTGTGTATGTTCATCTGAGCATATTGATTATACTGAATAGCATCATCAGTCGTGATGGCTTCTCACATTCTTCGACAGTGGGAACAAGTCTCGGTTATGACTAGAGAGTATGGACGATGAAGACTGCCCAGACATACACGCATAGCGAGTCTGTGTCTGTGTGTGTGGTGTGTACATTGTTATACAATTCTCACAAGTTCCACCTGCTGCTGCAGGCACCTCCTGCAATGCATAGTTCCAACGGCTTTGTGCACTATAATCACACTGAAATACTGCATGTTCCACTAGACCACCTGTGTTGCCATCAAGACCATGAGTTCCTCAGGCATGTTGCAAAGCTCATTTCTTGTGGCGCTTATATTATTCTTTTGTGAACTCAATGTTATATGTTCACATTACACCTGAAATATACACTTTATCTAAAGTGTCCCCTTGATGCCCATTGTACCTATATTTGGTTTTCACCAGTTGATCTGTGATTGAACACACTGAAGTTTCAAATGATCTTCACCTTTGTTTTTTGGTATTTGTGCTAGAGTTAGGTCCACTATGCAGAAGTTCATTCACTTATTTTTCTGCAGCTATTTCCACAAACTTGCTCTTTAGGTTCCAGGAGAGTTTAGTACTTGTACAGGAGATACTTTTGGAATTTTAACGTTATGCCCACGAAGAATCATGATTCATAACTATTTAAGAATAAATCTGACTAGTATCGCAAGCTTGGATTTGATCATCAGTATTAAGCTCTTCATATGCTATCTTGATGATTTACCACTGTGTTGAGGATATGCCATTGGAGAAGTTTATAGATGTTGAATTACTAGCAACCTTCATATTTTGATAACTTATATAGCAATATGGTAACTTAATAGTGGCTTTGTGCCTTTTTTGAGTAAACTCATGTGGGTGGAGTGTTGGGAACTATGACAGAGTGTCAGTTCCCATACTTTTTTCAGATGTCTTGTTAACCAATCATAATCCATTACTAGGTTTTGATCATATTTCTACAAGATATTATGTTGTGATTAGTTTCCTGATGTTTCAACTTTTTTCTTATTAACTTGACAAGAAATGGCCCTTACCAGAGTAGAATGGAAGAAAATGATCCAAGCGTCCATCCCTAAATTTTTGGGATAAAGGCTTTGTTCTTGTAACTTGACAAGAAATGGAACAAATGTGATTATTGGATTTTCATGTTTCCACATTGGTTCCATGTACTTGTACCTGGTTTTTTTTAATCCTGATTGCCCCATGTTTTATTTTTAGATCATATATGATTTTTTTTTTATCATGGTGGATTGTTTTCTTGGTTGTCGATGTTCCATTTGATCTCAAGACTGCAGGGAAGTTTCTTTGTGCCAAATGACATCTGCAGTTGAAGTACACCTGTAATAGTTCTCCCCAGGACAATTGAGGAGGTTGGACCTGCTGGGGGTATTCTAGGAGGGAAAACTGTTGGCTTATGAATCTGCAGGGAAAAAATATATATATTTCTTTATTACTCACTCCTTAACTGGGAAGAATGGATGGATGCAGAAGTATTTGTTAGACCTGTTGTTATATGAAATTTGTACCTTTATTATCATCAATATCATCCTTCTTTTCATAGTTCAGATACTTTTGTTTTTGTTTTATTTCTACAGGACTTTTACAAAACTTGTGTTTTGAATGGGTTCTTTAACTCGCGTCAAAAACTTGTTCTCGTTACATAAATGAGAGGTTTGGTTTTGTGGGCTTATGTACCTTGTAAATTCATGGACCAGTAACGTTATTTAGTTGGTTTTTCAGATTATTATTCCCTGACAAAATTAGTTGTGTACAAATGCCATATCCTGATTGATTGTTGACAGATTCTCGTACTTTAATTCTATCACCGTTTGCTGCAGTTGTCTGTGCTGTGAAGTAAATGATGCAGCAGCGAGTGGAACTGCAAAATTATTGTACATTGTTGCATGTCGGCATTGTCTATTGCAACAATGGGAACTTAAGTTTGATCCATGTCGGCATCTTTTCTCAGACACTTGGTGCAGCGCAGCTGCAACCCAAATTTCATATTATTAGCTGATTGGTTGCCTAAAAATTGTGCAATTATTCTGTTCTAATTTTATACAATTCAATGGGCGATGCAATTATTCACTGCAACTAACAACAAAATAAAAATAAAAATTTATGAAGCTGTCTAAACATTAATCTCTTCTATTCTAATTATTATATAAGTTGTGTGTTAACCGGGGCTTTCCGCTTCTGAGGATAAGACCAGAAATTGGACTCTTAAATAAGATTCAAAGCATAAACCAATTTCAGCTAAAAATAATTCGGAAAGAGAAGCCGCACAAAAATTGAGTCAAAGGTGTAATTTTCACGTCACTAACGACAGTCGACTTTTGAAGTTGGAACAAGGGATTTCAAATACAATAGGGTGGAGATTCTAATATTAAAATCCTTGGGGTTTATTTAACTTCCTTTTATGTGATAATTATGTTGGGAACGAAACGTAAAAATCGTTCTCCAAACCGGTAGTATTTAGTGAGGACCGAAAAAAAAATGTACAAATTAAATATGCCAAAATAAAATCCACACGGACACAACACAAACACAACGATATTTAAGTGAAAAAAACTTGACAGAAAAAATCACGGGACAGTCGGAGTCCAATCCAGAAAAGTCTTCACTAATGGAATAAATGAAATCATCGACTACTTTACAAACTCTTCCACTGATCCACACGGATCACCACAATACTTCAACCAGATAAAAATATATTACATTAAGTATAAAAGGATTACTGAAGACAAGATGACGAGGAAGAACGATGAAAGAACTCATTGAAGCGATCTTTCTTCAAATTAACTCCCGAAACTCCGAATTCCTCTTCCTCTCCATAGAAAATTACAACCTTGAGAAATTCTCTCCTATTGATCATCTAATGGGGATTATGGTTAGGAAACTCTTATTTAAAGCACTTCAATCCTAAAAAGATTTGAACCGTTGATCACGATCCAACGATATTTAATAAAACATCCGAATTTGGCCTTCATCCTATACACCGGTATACCATGCTCAAATGTGCCACCATTGTCGCATTCGACTCTCCGAGCTTCTCCGACACACGGATGACGTTCGTTGCACTCCGGGGTGTTCTTTACGTAGGTTGAGATTCTCACTCAACACCAACAAAATTTTCCATTCCTAGCTAGGTAGAAGAACTCGCCATTCGGACGATCCTTCTGCACTACTCAAAATTTTTCCTTGATAGAACCTTCGTGAGCATATCCGCTCCATTGTCTTCTATATGAAATTTCTCAAGCATTGCGTCCTTCGCCTCTTAACACATCTCATATCCATTGATATCGAGTTGCAATATGTTTGAACCGACTATAAAATATCAGGTTCATTCCATGGTGAATAGCACTTGGACTATCGCAAAGCAAACTGTGCTGATGTTGCTTAAGTCCCATTTTCTATAGGAACTTCTTCACCCATAATAACTCATTGCGAGCCTCCGTCGTCGCAATGAACTCTGCCTATGTTGTAGAAGATAATACACTTCTGCAACCATGGTTGTCGCGAAATTGCTCCACCAACAAACATCATAATATAGCCCAAAGTCGATATCCTAGTATCCACAAATCCAACCATATTAGCATCGATATACCCAATTAGCTTAGACTCGTCACTCCCGAATGAAAGTTTTCAATCAGCAGTGCCCTGAAGATAACTAAGGATCTACTGACCGCCCTCCAATGTATCCTTCCGAATTGGAGAGATACCTACTAACATACCAATTACGTGAGCAATATCTGGATTTTTACACACCATGATATACATGAGACTTTCCACTACTGAAGTATACGAAACTCGCTCCATATCTTCCTTTTCGTCCTCAATTGATGGACATTGTTCCGTAGTGAGCCTAAAGTGAGTTGCAAGGAGAATTCTTACTATCTTTGACCCATCCATCCCAAAATGATGAAGTAATCGGTTAATGTACTTCTCTTAGGAAAACCAAAACAACTTAGAATCTCTCTCGACAGATCTTCATCCCAAGAATAGTCTTCGTTATGCCCAAATTCTTTATAGAGAAGGTCGCGCCCAGTTGGCGCTTCAACTCCACTATCCTGGTGCAATTTGTCCCACCAATAACATATCATCCATATAGAGCTGTAAAATGATAAAATTATTCCGGTAAAATAGTTCATAAATACATAATGGTCCGATGTTGTACACGTAACCATGCTCTTTTATAAACGACTCAAACTTTCTATACCAGTACCGCGGAGCCTGCTTCAAATTATACAAACTCTTCCTCAATCGATATACTAAATATGACTTGTCCTTCTCACAAAATTTCTTTGGCTGCTCCATGTATAATTCCTCATCTACATTACCATGGAGGAACATCGTCTTGACATCCTACTGCTCAAATTCCAAATCAAAACTGGTTGCTAAACTTAGCACCACCATAATAGATGACAATTTAACGACCAACGAGAAGATTTCATCAAAATCTACACTTTTTATTGACTGTAGCCTTCGAGTACTAACCTCGCTTTGTATTTGTTTTCCATAACAAAAGTGTATAACTTTTCACTTATGAAAAACTTGATTATTGATTTAAGTACAAAGAATCTCAATTACAACTCGTAATTAAAAAAAATATATAAGTAAAAAGACTAGAAATCAGATAACTAGAGAGAGTAGCGATAGAGCTTCGATCTGCGCATGATCGCTTTGCTTCTTTGACTACCTTGATACGAAGATGGAAAGAACTTGCTAAGTTTGGCTCACAAACGCTGTAGAGAATGAAAAATGACAGTAAGTAGGCTATGGGCTCATGAATCGATGCTTTCGATGCCTTGGCAGCACAAAACCGAGGTTTTTATAGTAATTCAACAGTACTGTAATGACTAATTATTGCAATTTTGCACAAAAACCAAGAAAAACACACTATTTTCACTTTTTACGCACTAGATGCTTCCAAACCTAAAATTTATGCATTCACTACGCATAAACTATGTATCTGAACGCACGTGTGAATCATTGTCTATGCTACATGTGTCATCAGTTACAAAGAATGTATTAAATAATCATGCATCATCATGATAGTTATTTTGAATTTCAAAATACATGCATTGACAGACGTGACAGCCTCAGAATTCGTAAATTGATAGCTCAGTCATTAATGCGAAGAGAGAGGAAGCAATACTTATGTGTGAAAACCATTCAATGTCCCTCTATTTGTATAGAAAATCCTCAGTAATCTTAGACGTGGCCACCATTCTGCATGAAAATCCTTAGGTGTGACGGATGCTCAGCATGCCACGTGGCTTCAGTTATAAAGAAACATACTTAATGCAATGATTACTACGGCGTAATCTCCTCAAATTCTGTAACTGAATCAGTACGTTTATGGAATACGAAGCATTCGTCAGAGCTGTCAGAGCTTGCTTTTTAATGCACGTAGTATCATCATAAATGAGAATATAAAACGACAATTTTGCGTGGCTTCTCTTAGGCTTGATTAGGTTTAGGCGCGATGATCCTTTAGTTAGAAAAAGCTTCTTTTTAGGCATGAGAAATTGCTGCACCTAAATGATATATCTCCTAGTATAGGTAACTTGACATACTGGCACTTGCTCCAATGCACAGTTGACACATGGAAGGTCTATTTGGTGAAGATAGTAGCCTTGTTGCACATTCTTTTTTAGGCGTGATGGCTCTTAGGCATGAAGCCTTTATGCGCCTAAACAATGACAGACTCCCACTTTGTTTTTTGAGCTTGATCAACAACAATATAATTTTTACGCACACAAAGCTTCTGCGTGTAAATGAGTCATGGGGACCAATGTTGCACTTTTTTAAGAGTGGTACTCTCTTTTTAATCTTAAGAGTGACTTTTAGGCTTGAATTTTTTTTATGCTTCTACAGTATCTAGGGCGAGTAGCATCTTCTGTTTGTTTCACTCTGAACACCCATCGATTCTTCAAAGTTTTTTGTCCCTTGGCAACCGTATCAGTTTATAAGTGGAGTTTGCTTGTAAGGAACTCATCTTCTCCTACATGGCATTCATCCACTCCTGCTTGTGTTCGTCATCCATCGCCTTTGTAAAACTTTCAGATTCTCCTCTCGTTAGTCAATAACACGTACTCTTCTGGCGAGTACCTTATGGATGGTCAGTGCTCTCTCATGCTCCTTCTCAACAAAATCTTTGGTGATGTGTACTAACAGCCTCGACCCCTTCAAGAACTACCTTCTCAGTATGCTCATCCTTCTGAGGGCACTACTAGAAAAAGCAGGATTAGCGACGTATTTTAGCGACGTCAAAAGAAACGTCGCTAATAATATATAAATTAGCGACTCATTATAAACACGTCGCTAGACGTTGCTAAATGGCGACATTTAGCGACGTTTAGCGAATTTTAATACGATTTTAAAAGATAAGTCGCTATAAGTTCAATTAAGGTCGCTAAACGTCGCTAATATGTCTAATTTAGCGACGTTTAGCGACGTATATAGCGACATTTAAACTCAAAATATTTAGCAACGTGTTTAGCGACGTCCTTTACGTCGCAAATATTTAATTTAGCGACATTTTTTATTGGACGTCGCTAAACGTCGCTAAAATTTGGTTAATTAGGGGTCGGTTTCATTTTTCCCCGTCAGTTGAAATTTCGATTCGAAAACAAATTCCCCCCCCAGCTCCGTCGACCGCGACTACTCCGGCAAGGTATACTCTCTCTCTCTCTCTCTCTCTCTCACAGGACACATGTGACATTGACACAAACACGACACACACACTGACACTGACACTGACACAGACACGGCACACACACACACTGACACAGACACTGATCTGGACCTAGGGTTAGGGTTAGGGTTAGGGTTAGGTTTTTTGACATGGGGTTAGGGTTAGGGTTAGGGTTAGGGTTAGGTTTTTTGACATGGGGTTAGGGTTAGGGTTAGGTTTTTTGACAATGTTCATGCATGTGCGATCATGTAGAGATCAGATTTTAATTTCTTCTTTCAAGTATAAAATAAATAAATAATATGGATCGATGAATAAGAAAGAAAGAACATAAGTGTATTTATTTGCACTTTTGCAATATATATATATATATATATATATATACATACATACATACATACATACATACATACATACATACATACATACATACATACTAATTGTTTGATTTTGTGGTTACTATTCATTGGTCCAATGGAGGAGGGGAAGAAATGATGGCTATTATTGAATCCATGTTCATATGTCATGACTACGTACATTGGGTGAACAAATTAGAACTAATTCCTGAATATTCGTACAACAACTGATCATGTGATCAAATTAATTAGAACGCCAATTATTCGACCAGGAAGTGTATGATCTAAGCAACCGTCCTTAATTGTGCCCCAAGAATTTTGAGCTCTAGCTACTTCCTCGTTCCACTCCCAATATATATAGGGGTTAATTGCCGAAAGCAAAGTACTGCGGAGTTATGTATCTCAGTTCCTCACCCTACTGCCAGTTTCAAGAAGTGCCTAATGGTCTAAATAATATGACTATAACAGTTGAATTAGCTAAACGAAACTTACAAATCAGCTTAAATAAATAAAGGATTAATTTCAACACTTACTGAAATCACTAGCTAGCAGTATGAAGAGCCTCTAATGGAGCAAAGATATCATCGCAGCATGCATCATTAAGGACATGCATCTCAAGAAACTTATTGGCTTCGGCTGGAGCCTACTACACTAAAATCCGGACACTGACACAGAAGTGGGTTAAGGTATAGTAGTAAAGTGGTATTAAGATATTATTTGGGTAATGTTATATATATATATATATATATATATATATATATATATATATATATATATATATATATATACTGCTTTTCCCATAACGGACACTGACACAGACACAGAAGTTAATTTTGCATGTAATGATTTATATGATACATACTGTCAATTTTGCAGAAGTATCTAGAAATGGATATGAATTACTATCTGCGTCATCGTTCGTGGATGTACAACCGTCATCCTGATGACATGTGCGGTGTACGGGATGAATTCATTGAGGGTGTACAGCAGTTCCTGCAGTTCGCTAAGGCGTTCCCTCAGTACATGGACGATACCAAAATTAAGTGTCCATGTGTGAGATGTCGCAACAGGAAATATCATCCAGAAGTGGAAGTTACATATCATTTATACTCGAAGGGCTTTACGCCGAATTACTATCAGTGGACCGCGCACGGAGAACTTGTATCTCTAGCATCGGAGTCGGAGCCCTATGTGGAGCCGTATATGGATGTCCAAGACCACGATGCTTACGACGACGGTTTGGTGAACATGGTTTATGATGCGGCGGGGCCTAGTTTCAATCCTGACAATTATGATGCGGCAGGACCTAGTTTTAATCCAGACAATTATGATGCAGCTGAGGAGGCACCGAATGTCGATGCTGCAAAGTTTATGGAGTTGCTTGAGAATGCAAGGACTCCACTATATCCTGGTTGTGAGGACCATTCACCGTTGGAGGTGGTTACAAGATTATTGAGCATCAAGTCCGATTTTAACATGTCGCAAGAATGCTATAATCGACTGCTCGATTTGATTATAGAGATCTTGCCCGAGGGTGCAAAGTTGCCTAAAGACTTCTATCGATCTAAGAGGATGGTGAGATCGCTTTGGATGGGATACGAGAAAATCGATGCATGTCGCAACGGGTGCATGTTGTACTACAAAGACGACAAGGATGAAGATGCGTGTAGATTCTGTGGTGCTGATCGCTACAAGGCCACTGTTAGAGGAAAGTATGTCGGTGCAAGGAAGCCTACCGATTCGATGCACTACTTGCCTTTGACGTCGCGGTTGCAGCGGTTGTTTATGGTTAAGGAGACTGCAGAAAACATGAGTTGGCACAGGCGAAAATAGATCGAAGGAGTATTGGATCATCCATCCGATGGAGAAGCATGGAAGGACTTTGATCGAGAGTATCCACATTTTGCCGAGGAAGCGCGTAATGTCAGATTGGGGCTCTGCTCTGACGGTTTTACCCCATTCGGACTTTCGGGCTCCCAGTATTCGTGTTGGCCTGTGATCGTCACTCCGTACAATCTACCGCCTTGGATGTGCATGAAGACTCCGTATATGTTCCTAACCGTTATTATCCCGGGTCCGAACAATCCGAAGAGGAACATCGATGTGTACTTACAGCCTTTGATAGATGAGTTGAATCAGCTGTGGGAAGTAGGTGCCAACACGTACGATGTTTCTAGAAAGCAGAATTTTCAGATGAGGGCAGCACTTATGTGGACCATCAACGACTTTCCGGCCTATGGAATGTTATCGGGATGGAGCACCCATGGTCGTCTCTCATGTCCGTATTGCATGGACCGTTCTCAGGCTTTCCGTTTGAAACACGGAGGCAAACCGTGCTTCTTCGATTGTCATCGACAATTTTTGCCGAAGGATCATCCGTACCGGAGGAATCGGAATGCTTTTCGTACGGGGGTTGTGGAGAAGGCCAATCCACCTCCAAGGTGGCCCGGATGCACGATATGGGAAGAGGTAAAAGATTTACCAAGTGCTATCGAAGAGCCTGCTAAGAGGTACAAGTGTGACGGATTTGGTCGCACCCATAACTGGACGAAGAGGAGTATATTCTGGGATCTGCCATATTGGAGCACCAATCTGATCAGACATAACCTTGATGTCATGCATATCGAGAAGAATGTGTTTGATAACATAATTAATACTGTAATGGATGTAAAGGGGAAGACGAAAGATAATCCGAAGGCCAGGTTGGACTTAGAAGACATATGTAGACGTCCTGCATTGCATCTGATAGAGGAGGGGAATGGAAAGTTAAAGCAACCTAAGTCAGTTTTCTCACTGGATAAAGAGGATAAAGGTAGACTTTGTAGGTGGATTCAGGGTCTAAAGTTTCCAGACGGGTACGTGTCGAACTTGAGAAGATGCGTCGACCTCAAGGAGAACAAACTAGTAGGTATGAAGAGCCACGATTGTCATGTATTCATGGAGAGGTTAATTCCGATTGCATTTCGGAAATTCTTACCGCAGGTCATTTGGGACCCATTGACAGAGCTGAGCATATTCTTCAGAGATCTTTGTTGTACTAAGTTGCTCGTCGATCGTCTAGAAAAGCAAGAGAGGGACATTGCGGTAACACTATGTAAGCTCGAGAAGGTGTTTCCTCCAGGATTCTTCGACTCTATGGAGAATTTGCCAATTCATCTTTCCTATGAGGCACGTGTTGGTGGTCCTGTCGGTTATCGGTGGATGTACCCCTTCGAGCGTCATCTGAATCACCTAAAGAGAAAGGTGAAAAATAAGGCACGGGTTGAAGGATCTATTTGTGAAGCTTATGTTCTCGAGGAGATTACAAACTTTTGCTCGACGTATTTCAAACCGCATGTTGCTACTAATAGGACGAAAGCTCCCAGAAACGACGACGCATATAAGGAATCTAATGATGCAATACTCAAAGTATTCAATACATCCGGAAAGCCTTCGGGAAAAATGAAGAAGAGATATTTGAATGACGATGAGCTAAGGGCTGCTCAATTGTATATATTACTCAATTGCGACGAGGATGAAGTGGAGAAGCTAGAGGGGTAAGTAATTAATACGTCCACGTTTACATCATCTCAATGTAATAGTATAAGATACTATTATGCTACTAATTAGCAGTTGCATCATTGTTTTTCAGCACATATAATGATGAGTTGAGGTCGGTTAGACCCTACATAACAGACGAAGAAGTAGAACAAGAAATGAGATACCATTTTCCTTCTTGGTTGAGCGCATATGTAAGATACTTGGTAATTACTTTTTATTTCTGCACTTGTAAAACAAATAACTTACCATCGCTACTTTGGTATTTAGGTCGATCGTCTAATATCATCCGAGACTGAATCTATTAGGACTCTAGCCAAGGGACCAATTACTGCCATAAAAATATGGCCAAGTTTCTGTGTGAATGGGTTCAGGTTCAAGTCAACAAATGCTCCTATCAGAGACAGCTTTCTGGATCTTGATTCCACGAAAAACAGTGGTTTGTGTATCAAATCTACAAACTACAAAGACGTCAATCCGGGCAATGATTTTTTTGGCATCTTACGAGAGATTGTGGAGTTGACATATAATTATGGCCCAGAACCTGCTAATATCGTGCTATTCAGGTGTGAATGGTTCGATCCGATTTAAGATCAAGGTTGGAAAATTGACAAGCATGGCCTTGTGGATATAAACTACAAGCGTAGATATCAAGGCTACGAACCATTTATCCTATCAAGTCAGGCTCAGCTCGTGTACTTCATAACTTATCCTAGACGGGAGACAGCGAGGTCGGATTGGTGGGCAGTATGCAAGACTAAAGCTAGAAATACCTTTGACATTGACGAAATAGCTTATCAGGAGGACGATCTACCTCTTGTAACAAATATTGTAGATGTGGACTCAACGGAAGTTACTCATTACACGAGTAATAATGTAGAAGATGTAGAATTATCCGAAGAGGACGACGAAGTAGATGAAAGTGAAGACGAGGAAGAGGAAGAGCAGGACGAGGAAGGCGAACAAGATAAATTTTCTGAAGATGATTGAAAATATAAAATATTCCATGTAGAATGTAACTATATTTGGACTGTAAAATGCTTTGAGATATGTATCACATTTTGACATTAACGAATATATGTATTATATTTTGACTGTATAATGCTTTGAGATATGTATCACATTTTGACTGTAGAATGTAGTATATATTTGTGTTTCTCTATATTCATCATATGTTGTTATCAGATATGACAGGACGACGCGGAGGATTCGGCAGGTCCCGAGGTAGACAGAGTGCCACTCCGGTACTGCCTACTGTTGGTTCCGGATCATCGTCGTCCAGTACTCCAGTATATCGAGCAGCCACATCTCCGACTGCGACGACGTTGCGTGGCATCACTCCTGGGACGAGTAGTTCCAGGCGTGATAGTACTCCCTCGTCCAGCGTTCCTCCTGCTGACGGAACCATGGAGACTGATGAGCATGTAGAGGAGGTCGTGCCAACGTTGTCCCAGCATCAGCAAGATCCTCCATGCGCACCACCGGAGGAGACGAGGACAGAGATTTGGGCCGACGGTACAAAGTAAGTCAATTAGATGATTTAGTATATATTTGTGTTTCTCTTTATTCATCGTATATTGACTTTTTCAGTAATCTAAATTATTATTTCTGTATAGATATCGTCCATCGTCGGTTCAGAGACGCCTGGGCCAATTTCTGAGGAACAACTACGGTGGCCCTTGGATCAACTACTCTGAGGCTCCGGAGGAGAGGAAGGCGTTCTGGTTTGCGCACTTCCAGGTAAAAGTATATTAAATAAATCCTCTAATTTATGCATATTCGTGATGCTAACTTAATGAATTATTTATTGTAGCAAACGTATTTTTATCCTCCGCACCGGGCCGAGTTGATCGAGCGGCTCTTTCCTACCGTTGCCGCCAAGCTTATCCGAGATGCTCTGGATGACCAGAAGGCTCGTGATCATGCTGGAAAATCGATCCAAGGTTGGATCACGCCTGAGCAGTGGACTGCGATGAGGGCTAGATTCGACGATCCGAGCTACAAGGAAAGGTCTAAGAAGGCCAAGGCGGCTAGGCAGAATGCTGCCAAGTGGTGTGGTGGCTCGATTCCGATGACGGAACATTTCCGTCGTTTGGTATATTTTTTCTTTTAAAATATATTATTTTAATATAAGTACCATAAAATGGTACTTGGAAAAAATATTTAAGTTTAGTAATAAAAAATATATTTTTAACAGGTACAGAGGGGTGAGGATGCAAACATGGTGACCGTCTTCTTGGCCACCCATCGCAAGGACGAAAATCTCATTGATGAGAGGGCCTCACAGACCTATGTAAGTATTACTTTACTTTATATTTATTTTAATATAACTTAGGCAATTATTGAGTTTCCAAACCTTTTCTAGGCCGAGTATCTTAGGCTTCGTGAGCGGGCGACTGCTAGTGCACCTACACCTGGAGAGGCTGGTGCTTCGTCGCAGCCCGGTCCATCTCCGTCGGCGGACGACCTGTGGGTGACAGCAGCTGGTGCTCTCCAGAGGGGTACGTACTACGGTACGGGCTCCTATGGCGCCCTGGTTGCGACGCAGTCATCTAGGGCCTCCCCGACAGCTGTGCATTCCACACACCCCTCGCAGTCGCAGCCCTCGCAGTCGTCGGCCAGAGTCCAGGAGACCGTCCAGGAGGCCGTTGACCGTCAGATTGCGTCTCTCCGTGACGACTTGCTGCGAAGTATGGAGGACCAGTCCCGGTCCCAGCCGCAGGCGGACGATCCGATGCTTATCGCACGATTGGATATGCTCGACCGCAGCATGACAGAGCTATGAGAATTGACAAATGATATTAGAGCCTCCAATGATCGCAACATCATGGAGCTGCAGGCGTCACAGCTATCGATGGGCGAGAAGCTGACGAGGATGCATGCGTCACAGCTATCGATGGGCGAGAACCTGACGAGGATGCATGATTCAATGGGTGATAGCAGTAAGAGGCTGTTATCTACCCTGGATTCTTACAACCAGCGACTCGCAGACTTGGAGCGGGCACGGCCGCCACCGACGTCACTGCCTTCTCCATCGACATCGGTGTCGATTCCACGGGACGAGTATGAGGAGTTGTTATCCTTGAAGCGCGCCGCTGGTCAGCCTCCTGCAGATCCGTAGTAGTCTAGTTATTTTTATTATTATTTATGAATTATTGGTACTTCAACAATAGACATGATGTATGATGCTTCTTGTGGTCTTTAATTTTTTAGTTAATTTAATTGGATTATATAGTTATCCACATTTAATTGGATTGATACTTCTTGTGGTTTTTAATTTAATTGGATTATATAGTTAACTAGATTGAATCATGTTGGTGTGTATGATGAAGATGATGTAAAACTGCAGGGAATCACCAATGTTTGATTCTGGAAATTTTTTTTTATTTTTTTTTTAAAATTAGCGACGTTATTAGCGACGTGTAGCGACGCTTAGCGACGTTAATTTACGTCGCTAATTATGTCGCTACTCAGCGACGTTGAAAAACGTCGCTAAGTTCGTCGCTAATGACGTCGCTAAAATCGTCGCTAAACGTCGCCAATTGCTGACATGGCAGTATAGCCAGGTCATTAAAGACGTCGGTGTAACGTCGCAAAAAACGTCGCTAATCAGCGACGTTTAGCGACTTTTATAAATGTCGCTGTTTAGTGACTTGGCGTCGCAACACGTCGCTAAATTTAGCGACACATTAAAGTCGCTAAAAAACGTCGGCATAGCGACGTTTAGCGACGTTTTTGGTTTTAGCGACTTGGAGTTTTCCGACTGATTTAAAACGTCGCTAACTACGTCGCTAAACCTAATTAGCGACGATTTATTATTATTTAGCGACGTTTTTAGACGTCGCTAATTTGACTTTTTCTGGTAGTGGGGTCACCCTGATCACCATCAACAAACTGATGGTCAAGGTTGGGAGCAAGTCCATGTACTAGCTCCCCCATCACTGAATTCTCTATAGCGCCCTCTAAAAATACCTCGAAGCACGATGACTCTAACTCAGGTAAATCCTCAGTTCCTCAGTTTCAGAAGCTATATTGGAATCCTGAGTATTGGTCATGGTCTGATCCTTGGCGAATACCATGTCCCTGCTTCGGAAGAGATTTTTTCCACTAAATCATAGAGTCTATACTCGAACTCATCTCGACCATAGACAACAAAGACTCACTGTCTCGTCTCAGCTCAAGTTTGGACCTCTCATCCTCCGGTGTATGCACGAAGGTCTTATATCCAAACACTCGAAGGTGATTGTATGACGGCTCCATGCCGTACCATACTTTGTCAGGAACATAATTCGACAAAGGAGTACTAGGAGATAAATTGATAACATAAGAATATTTTTGAGAGACTCGCCTCAATAATTGTCCGTTAAGTTTGCCTCTAAGAGAAAATACTGCACCCTCTCCATCAGGATCCTGTTCATACGCTATGCTAGGCCATTAAGATGAGACATTTTTGCCGGAGACTTCTGGTGTCGGATCCCTATTTATTTGTAATAAGCATCAAATGAACCAATATATTTACCGTCATTGTCGGATCTAACACACTTTAGCCTCTTGTCCATCTCCCTTTCAATGGAAGCCTAAAATTTCTTGAAAGTAGACACCACCCGATCCTTGGACTTTATAGCATAGACCCAAACTTTTCTAGAATAATCATCGACAAAAGTCAAAAAATAAGAAGCACCACCAATAGATTTTACCTTCATTGGACCGCAAACGTCCGAGTGAATCAACTCAAGCAACGCCGACTTCTTTGAAGATGTGTGACTTTGAAAAGACACCCTATCCTGCTTTGTAGTCATGCGGTGCGCGTGCCTCTCCAATTTTGTAGACTTCAGCCCTGTAATCACCTTCATGTTCAACTAGTAGCTCATTCCTTTCTCGCTAATATGGATAAGTCGCCTGTGCCACAATGATGCATCACTGACTGTGTTCACCTCATATGTACCCTTCCATATAGTAGAGACCGAACTTTTTGCATCATCTGAAAACTACTATTGAATCTCTGGAAAGATTCTAATGATTATTCCTAAAGAGATTGAGAATCCCTCATCATCCAACCTTTCAACCAACACCAGGTTGAAACAAATATCGGGGACATGACAAACACCTTTGAGCACAAGAATTGCTCCCGTATTTATCTTCAAATACACATCTTCTATAGCCACAGCCTTTGACACATTCTCGTTGTCCATCTTCAACACTCTACAAGCTTCTGTTGTGCGTGTGGCAAACAATACCTTGTTGTGAGATACATGTGCCGAAGCCCATGAGTCCACAAGCCAAAAATTGTCATCACCTGTGAGGTTCATAATAACCTCATAACCCATAATAATGACATTGCCTCCATGTGCTAAAATGGTTGTTGTAGTGTTCTCACTTTGCTTTCCCTCATCGCTATTCTTCTCTATTCTAAGTGAAACAATTTTGTTTAATGTGGTATTTCTTGCCACAATTGTAATATTCAGAGTACTCATACCGACTCTTGGACTTCCCTCTGCTCCGTCTTTGTCATCATCCGAACCCTTACTTTTACTCATGTTTTGACCCTTTGAAACAAGTGCCTCTGAATGGGATGTGGATGAAGTGCCTTGAGATTTTCTCCTCATCTATTCATTCAATATCCCACTTTTGGCGAACTCTAGACTAACCATGCCTTCGGGAGTAGAAAAGATCATGGACACTCATAGGGTCTCCTATGAGTCTGACAAAGTACACAACCAAAGTCCATGTACCTCGTTATCTAACTTTACTGCCATAGAGGATAACTACTTAACCAGGCCCTGGAACTTAAGTGATAAGCTATGGGCACAAGAAGCCCACGGAGCGGTGTAGTAAGTTCCTTCTTCGTCGTTTGCTTGTCATTGGATTGGAAGCCGCATGCGATGCCTTCTTGTAATGGACAAACCATCCTTGTACCTAAGACCCATCATCTGTTGGATCAAGAATAATTTTATTTACCACGGTCTTCTTTGCATACAAGGATTATAGCTTCTCCATAACGTCTTTGCGTGGTCAATATTAGCCATGTGATTATACACATTCTCATCCATGGACTGCCTGATATACCCATACACGTGTCTACCAAAAGATGCAGCTTCTTGACGAATAACAAATCTTTCATCTTGCTCAGCCAATAGTGATAGTTGGAACCATTCAGGTTTATCATACGCACTGGGTTCTCATCATTTCTTTTACTCGGTTTCCTGTCAACCCCTAAAACGTGAAAACTACTGCTCTGATACCACTCTGTTGGAAACAAAATACAAAAATTATTCCCAAACTGATAGGACTTAGTGAGGACTGAAGGAAAAAAAATACAAAACACATACACACTGATATTTATGAAAAAACCAAAATACAAAACACATACACACTGATATTTACGAAAAAACCAAAATACAAAACACATACACACTGATATTTACGAAAAAAACTTGATGAAGAAAACTATGGAACGCTTGGAGTCCAACCAGAAAAAAATGTCCAATAACGAAATAAAAAAAATACACTGACTCCTTTACAAACTTCTCCACCGATCCACGCAATCCATCACAATATTTTAACTAGATAAAAATAGATTATAGTGAGTATAAAAGGATTACTGGAAAAAGATGACGAGAAAGAACTGTTGTAGAAATCCTCGTAGCGATCTTTCTTCAAATCATCCCCCGAAACTCCGAAATCTCTCTTCCTCTCCTTAGAAAATTGCAATCATGAGAAATTCTTTCCTCTTGATCATCTGATGTGGGTTAGAGTTCGAAAACCCATATTTAAAGTACCTCAATAACGAAAAGATCTAGACCGTTGATAACGATCCAATGGCGTTAATAAAACACCAGAATTTAGCTTTCAACCTCGATACCTATATACCAACGGTGTACCAACTGTGGTATACCGACAATATACCAAAATTTTACCATTTCAAGCCAGAACTGTTCTGGAAGAAAAGATTGTTTCACTGGTGTACCAGTGGTACACCGCTTGCACTGATCCTGCTTTTTCCAAAGCTCTGATACACGCTCAAATGTGCCACCTTTGTCGCCTTAGACTCCCCGAACTTCTTCGACATGTAGATGACGCTCGTCGTACTCTGGGGTGCTCTCTGATGGGAACATGGTCCATCCCTATGATGAAACAATATAGAAATCGGTCACCCATGGTTGGGTTCGGCCAAGTACTTAGTCATTTTTTGTGTGTGCAATTTCTGTGACAAGATTCAGTTTTGGGAGGCTGTTTTGGAGCTGCTGTAGTCATTATTTAGCTCGGTCTTCAATACGAAAGTTATAGAGAAAAGTTTTCTCTTTCATCCAAGTTTTGAACCAGGTCATTTGGAGGTGTATTGAAGAAGTTATAACCATCTAAAGTAGCTTATCTGTTCATATTCTGCATACATTCTGCTTGCATGCAACATTGATAATAGATGAACGAATCTCGGGAGAAGGAAGAGCTGCTCTTTGGACTTCTCCATGCAAAGAATGTGGTATACCCAAGATACATATCCTCCCTATAAATAGAGGGAAGATGGTGAAGGATGAACAACACACAACCACGCACAACTTGTAATCCTCATACTTGTAATCCATATCAAGTGAGTTTGAGAGGGAGAGAGAGAGAGAGAGAGAGAGAGAGAGAGAGAGAGAGTGATCCTCAAGTTAAGTTGTATCAACTTGAGAGAAGGCCCTTTGTAATCTTTTATTTGACTATAGTTAAAATGACGAAGAAGGGGCGGGTGAAGGACATAGGCTCAAATTAAGCCGAACCTCGATAAATCTTGTGTGTGTGCAATTTCTCTTATTTTCTTTTCTCTTTCATTTTATTTTTATTATCTCATCACAAAGATGAAAAATGTCTTTTTTTTCCAACAGTAGTATCATAGCACATGTTGTTAATCTTCTTTTGTTGAGATTGAGACTCCCATTGGTGGCATTCGAATGATCAGCTTGAATGGCCGCAATTGGATGATATGGAAGGCGAAGATGATGGACCTTCTTTATTGCAAGGACCTCTATGCACAGGTTGAAGGTGAATCTTCTAAGCCGGATACCATAACGGCGAAAGATTGGAAGAAACCATCGACACCATTCGGCAATGGATGGACGACACTGTGTTCCACCATGTGTCAAATGAGACTTCGACGAACAACTTGTGGAAGAAACTTGAAGCTCTCCACGAGAGAAAGACCGCCGACAACAAAGCTTTCTTGATTCAGAAGTTGTCAAACCCAAGTTCAAGGAAGGTAATTCCATATCTGAACATCTGAATAAAATTCAAAGCATTATTAATTAGCTTACAGCCATGAAGATGGTATTGGACGACGAGCATCAAGCCCTTCTTTTGCTTAGCTTGTTACCGGATAGTTGGAAGGCTTTGGTGGTGTCTCTTAGTAATTCCGCACCTGACGGAGTTGTATCCATGAACCAAGTTACAAGCAGCCTTCTGAATGAAGAAATTCGGAGAAGTCCTTCGGATCCTCCTATTCTCATGCCCTTGTCACCGAGAATAGGGAGAGGAGCAAAAGCCGACAACCTCAGAACCGAGACAAGTTGAGAGAAAAATCAAAGGCTAGGAAGGACATTAGTTGCTATCATTGCGGAAAGAATGGACACATAAAACGGGAATGCCGCAAGCTCAAGCGAGAACAAAAGGAAGGAAGAACCAATGAGAAGCAAGAAAAGAATGGAAGTGCAGCCGTTGTCACTGACAATAAAATTATACTTTTCTCTGCATGTGAAGAAGACTGTACAAATCTCACTTGTCAAGACTCGGAATGGATGATTGATTCTGGTGCCTCCTACCATGCTACTCCCCGTAAGGACTACTTCACTTTGCTTCATGAAGGTAACATTGGAACGGTAAAAATGGGTAACAAAAACTCTTCTCAAATTCTTGGCATTGGAAATATTTGTGTTACCACTAACCTTGGAACAAAGATGGTTCTAAAAGATGCTAGATTTGTGTCATATCTTCGTCTCAATCTTCTCTCCACTGGCAAGCTTGATGAAGAAGGATACACAAGCAGCTTTGTTAAAGGATGTTGGAAGCTTACCAAAGGATCACTTGTACTGGCGAGAGAAAAAAATTGTTACACTCTCTACAAGACTCGATTCCACTAAGAGAATGATGAACTTGGAACAATGGAAGGTACATCTATGGAATTGTGGCACAAGCGGCTTGGCCACATGAGCGAGAAAGGGCTACAAACTCTTGCAAGACGACAACTACTTCCATCCATGCAAGGTACAATATTATCCCACTGTGATCATTGCTTGATTAAAAAACATCGGGTAGCTTTTGTTAAAAATTATAACAAAAAAAATCCGTCATATTGGACTTAATCTATTCGGATGTGTGCAGGCCCATAAATGTAAAAATCTTTACCAGTACATTCTACTTCATGACCTTCATAGATGATGCATCTAGAAAGGTGTGGATATATGTTCTAAAAGCCAAAGATCAAGTTTTTGAAGTTTTCAAAGATTCCATACCAAAGTTGAAAGAGAAACCGGAAAACTCTTGAAGTGTATTCAGACGGATAATGGTGGTAAGTATACTTCAAGGATGTTTGAAGACTATTGTTCTAAATATGACATTAGACACCAAAAGACTGTCCCACACACACCACAACACAATGGGGTTGCATAAAGAATGAACCGCACAATTGTGAAAATGATAAGGAGTATGTTATCCTTAGCTAAATTACCAAAAATATTTTGGGGAGAAGCAGTGCGAACATCCTGCTACTTTATAAACTTGTCCCCCTCGATTCCTTTGGATAAAGATATTCCTAAAAGGGTTTGGAGTGGAAAGGATATTTTTTATTCTCACTTGCGTGTGTTCGGGTGCAAGACATTTGTGCATGTACCTAAGGAGAAAAGAACAAAACTTGACAATAAAGCCATTCCATGCAGCTTCTTAGGATATGGAAATAATGAATATGGATATAGGTTGTGGGATCCTAAAAACAAAAAAATTGTGAGGAGCAAGGATGTTGTATTTTGTGAAGATAAACACTTGTTGATTTTGAAAAAGAAGAGTCACAAAACACTCACATCGTCCCAGATCCAATTTCCACACCGGTTGTTTTTCCTTCTCCTATGCTTGAAAATAATGGTTTTCAAGATGTACAGGAAGAAGAAGAAATTACAGGTTTTTCAATTTTTGATCAGGGGAGCATGAACATGCAGAACCGTCGCATATGGATCAGCCACAAGCACCTTAGTTGAGACGGTCGGAGGGAGAACGACAACCCTCAATTAGATATCCTGCTTCAGAGTATACTATGGTGACAGATGCAGGTGAACCAGAAAGTTTCCATGAAGCACAAGTTCATGAAGATCCTGCCAAGTGGAAGAAAGTCATGCAAGAGGAGATGGATTCCTTGCATAAGAACGACACTTATGACTTGGTGGAGCTACCTAAGAACATAAAAGCCTTTAAGAAAAAATGGGTGTTCAAAATCAAGAATGAAGGAAATGGCCAAGTCAAGTACAAATCTCGCCTCGTGATGAAAGGTTTCAGTCAGAAGCGATGTATTGATTATGAAGAAATATTCTCTCATGTTGTGAAGATGTCTTCTATTCGGGTTATTCTTGGTCTTGTTGCTTCTTAAGATCTTGAAGTTGAGCAGTTAGATGTGAAGACAACATTCCTCCATGGTGATTTGGCGGAGAAAATCTATATGGAGCAACCAGAAGGTTTCAAGGTAAAGGACAAGGAACACTTGGTTTATAAATTGAAGAAGATCTTGTACGGGCTCAAGCAGGCACCGCGACAGTGGTATAAAAGGTTTGATTCTTTTATGCTTGACCATGGGTACAAAAGAATATCTGCAGACCATTGTGTTTATGTCCAGAAGTTCTCTGATGATAATTTCATTATTCTCTCTCTATATGTTGATGATATGCTTGTTGTTGGAAAAGATATGTCCAAGATTGATACGTTGAAGAAAGAGTTGAGCAAGTCCTTTGACATGAAGGACCTAGGAGAAGCACAACATATATTGGGAATGAAGATCTCTTGGGACAGAAGTGCGAGAAAGTTGTGGCTATCACAAGAAAGATACATTGAACGTGTTCTAGAGATATTTAATATGTTGAACTCTAAGCCAGTCAGTACACCGCTAGCAGCTCATTTTACGCTAAGTACACAACAAAGTCCTTCAAGTAAGAAGGAGAAGGAGGAGATGAAGAACATTCCATTTGCCTCGGCCATCGGAAGTTTGATGTACTTTATGGTTTGTACAAAACCCATCATAGCACATACAGTTGGAGTGGTAAGTCGTTTTCTTGTCAATCCGGGTAAAGCACACTGGAAAGCAGTAAAATGGATCCTAAGATATCTTAGAGGAACCTCTAAATATTCTTTATATTTTGGAGATGTCAAACATATATTGGAAGGTTACACTGATTCTGATATAACAGGTGACTTGGACAAAAGAAAGTCCACATCGGGATACTTATTTACCTTTGCACATAGCAATCAAAGCTGCAAAAATATATCGCTCTATCCACCACAAAAGCTGAATATATCGCTGCCACAGAAGCTGCCAAGGAGCTCTTTTGGATGAAGAATTTTCTGAAGGAGTTATATCTCAAGTAAGAGAAGTACACTATATATTGTGATAGTCAGAGCGTCATTGACTTGAGTAAAAATGCTACATATCACTCAAGGACAAAGCACATCGATGTACACCATCACTGGATCCGATATGCTTTTGAGAATCATCTTATACACATTAAGAAGATTGATACAAGACAAAATCCGTCTGATATGATGACAAAACCTCTACCAAAAGAGAAGCATGACTTATGTCGTAGGAATGCAGGTATGACTACTGTTTCTGTGACAAGAATCAATTTTGGGAGGCCGTTTTGGAACTGTTACAATCATTATTTGGCTCAGTCTTCAATACGAAAGTTGTAGAAATTTTTTTTCCCTTTCATCCAGGTTTTAAACCAGATCATTTGGAGGTGTATTGAAGAAGTTATGACCATATGAAGTAGCCTACATGTTCATATTTTGTATTCTTTCAGCTTGCATGCAACATTGATGATGGGTGAACGAAGCTTGGGAGAAAGGACTGCTCTTTGGACTTCTTCATGCAACGAATGTGGTATATCCAAGAGACATCCTCCCTATAAATAGAGGGAAGATGATGAAGGATGAACAACACACAACCACACAACTTGTAATTCACCTCAAGTGAGTTTGAGAGAGAGAGTGATACTCAAGTTAAGTTGTACCAACTTGAGAGAAGACCCTTTGTAATCTTTCATTTGACTATGGTAAAAACATGGTAGACGGACGACGTAAACTAAAATTGAACTGAACCTCGGTAAATCTTATGTGCACAATTTCTCTTATTTTTTTTCTCTTCCATTTTATTTTTATTCTCATCTCATCACAAAGACGAAAAATGTCTTATTTTTCCTAACACTCTCCACATAGGTTAGAAACCCAACTCAACACCAACAAATAACAAGTAATTCTACAAAGTCCCAAAATCCTCTGCCCTATAGACATCTATTACAACTGTAAGCACCCACATTGTGGCTTGCACCAAACCATATATACATCACTAATGCACACAAAATTTACATTATCAACGTTAGAAACCGAGTCCAATCTAAGAAGCTTGCTGCATCTACAAAAGTGCACATTACAATGATTCGAACAGTCCATGTCAGAATTCAGTCCATGAAGTCATCGCTTTCCATGACCTCGTTATCCTCATGGAGTCCCGATATTCCTTCACCCGATGTACCCGACCAAGCCTGCAAGTTTTGTAATTGGTTAAGTTTTTGCATTCAAAATTCTCCACAGCAGTCAGCAAGAGTAAATTAAAAAAATTGAATGTGCCACTTCAGTTCAGAATGGTATGGGTAATTTCACTTCTTGTGGTTCTCTGCTGGCAAAAAATGAGACTGGTTATATATAGTTCGGATTGAGCATTTGGCCAGTCATTTATTGAAAGAATAGGGAAAAAAAAAAAAACCTATCATGCAATTTTTTTAAGAAATTGAAATGTATAGGTTGACGAGTTTGGTGGGGCTAGGTCCTATGGACCTCCACCTCCGCAATGATCGCGGATTAGCCACGACTAGGAGAAAATCGAAGAATGACTAAACAACCTTTCAACGTTATACTGCGCATTGCTCTACCTACGTGGCGTAGGACTTTTGAAGGTCCTAAGGCAGTGATAGGCGTGCTGTCAAAAGCGACCTTGATTGTCTACTTTGGCTTTACCAAAGAGACTTTATCGCGACTTACCAAGAGGGAAGGTACCGTTACCGTGTATATATATATATATTAAAAAAATTAACTAATTGTTTAACTACCTAATATTATCTAACTATAACTAAACACATAACTCATGTCATTAAGGTGAAAGGCATTCTTTTTGGATGGCTGGGTTCGATCCCACTGGACAACTCATGTGGTTAAGGTAGGAAGCATTGTTTCTGATTGGATGGATTCGATTCCACAGGTGAACGTCATCTATAACAAATTCTAATTTAAATTATTTTTTGACAAAAAAATTCACGTGCTTGCAATGCACATGCACGTCACTAGTGTAATTAATTATGACATGTTCTGCTAAAAATTCAGGGAAATTTATTTATCTTTGACACCATAGTTCAGTCATGAGATCCCTTAAAACGTTGTTGATGGAGACATAGGATTGAATCTAGCTCACTAATTGATTCCTCACAAGATAAACATGAACTAGAAGTATAACCACCAACCTGACAATGAGAATAGTATAACATGCATCGGCTATCAATAATAATAATTAATTTTATCAAGTAATATGCAACCATGAGGATGTCAACAAGACGATGGTTGATCAACTTCCAGAAGCGTGTGCAAATTTCAAATATGCAGTTAGTCATCGGGCCTACGTCTGCACTGGTTATGGGGAAAGTCCCGAACAATTATCCCAAGTAGGGGAGGGAACTGACTAGGTCGGACAAGTTTTAGGATGACACTCAGCCCAAACCTGACCTTTTCGCAACCCCCAACCCAAACTCATACTGACACATAAAATTTGCTGAGTAAGGCTCGGGCTCGAGTTAAACTTATTCATGCTAAATGAATATTTGCTTCATTATAGCTCAACTTTGTCAAACAAATTGACTATAAAACCTATATTGTAATTTATAGATTCTTTACTTGCCAAACACTTTTGTGTTTATTCAAATAGATCAGTCCTAAGCAAAACAAATGCTACAAACCCGAAGTCGTGTTAGATATTGTAAGAGATACCATGTATGTAGGGGTTATAATGTGTTCATATCAGGTTCTGGCATGCTGGAGGCAGAAACTAAGCCCGGACTGCAGATAATTCATAGAATTAATTTTAAACCTAACTGAGTTTGAGCTCTAAAAGGCTGTAAGTTGCATTAGAAAAGTTTCAACCATACCTAGATCCCAACTCCTAAGATGGAAAAGTTAAACAAAGAACAATTCCAAGTTCTTATGTACTAATAGTAAATACAACAGGAAAGGAATATACCAGGACATAAGTATTTAGTATTGCATCTTTAGTATATCTAACAAAATCTGTTACCTTGGCTAGACGGTATCTTTCGAGCATTCGGCGATACTGTTGCCTCGCGGTCGGTGATTCCACCATAGAAAGTACTCTTGACACAGCTTGGTCAAGAGCTGGGCTTACTTTTTGCTTCCGGAAGACCCTGACTACATCCTCTTCTTCCTCACCCTCATCTGTCAATTCCGGTTCTGCTCTATATCCTCGTAAACCGACTCCTTTCCTGCGCCACCGCAATATTATTTTCTCTAGGACATTGACTGTCCAAAGAAACTCTTTATACTTTTTTCTTTCCTGATAACCTCTAACATGAGCCTGTCAAGATATATTGGAAAAACTTGTTAGAGATAAATACCTAATCTTCAATCTCTTCTAAAGAGCACATAGGCAATTACGAAAATCACTACCATCATTCGTAGTATGCATCTGCATCTGCTTAGGGTTTTCAAAAGTTTTATATCCTTCTGCTTATGCTGAGATTGAACTCACAGTATAACATCTTATATTACTATATTCAAGTTTGACAAGAAAAACAAAGAAATTTTCAATCCAATCCAAAGCAAAACCTTATTTTATGAAGACATTCAAGATCGTGTGGAATTTTAACATGATTATGGCGTGAGGCAGCCAAATTCAATATCATGCGGAATTTCATTGTGAATATGGAGTGTGAGGCAGCCTCAATCATCACGATCCCAACTTAAGCCTTCTCCCATCCAATTGCGGTCGGACATTGACAAAGTTTTAGGACTGACTGTCAACCTTGACATAAACCATATGGTTGATGCCAAATTCACAAACAAGGGTAGTTGGCAGGTTGGTAGACGTACCTTGTTGGCCATGCAATTAAAACTCATGCAACCAACTTCCCTAGACTAAACAGGAGTCTAGATGAGGAGGTAAGATAATGCTATTGAGAAATTCATTCATCTCTATGACACAAGTCAAAAAGGGCAAGGACTGGCATCCTCAACTCGACTGCAAAATGCAAATATATATATATAGAGAAATTTTCTTTCCAATCTTTACTGCATTAGTCTGAAAAGGACATGATATCTAAGCATTTCATACTATATGTAGTAATGGAGGCTACGCTTTAATTAGAATGACATAATCTCGTTAGGGTAGATGGCCTATATTCCATTCACTAATGACATCACCAAACCCAGTTAGACATGAAAAATACATAAAGAAATAAATGCAAAAAAAAGAAGATAATTAGTCTACTATGCAAAATGTTTCTCAACCTCGAACTTGGTGAAAACAAGTCCAGCTTATGAGAGATTGAGAAAAAGAGAAACGGAAAACTATATGAGAGAAGGCGGGGCTTCGACAACGAAGGAATCCTGGATGGAAGAAGTAGAAAAATTAACCATAGAAGTTCGGGGCTTCGATAAAGCGAAGAAATCACATAATAACAGAAAGAAAACTGAGGCTTCGAGAGACGAAGAAATACTGTAAGAAAATATTCAAAGAATGTCGGGGCTAAGAAAAAAAAAATCCTAGAAAAAAGCAGTAGAAAGCCAAAGGCTTCAAAAAAGAGCAAAGAAAGCTCAGAAGAAATCTTTCAAAGAAAGTCGGTACTCCAAACAATTAAGAAATCATCGCCATCAACATCCAAGCCTTCTCCCATAAGAATGGGGTTATGGAACATAAACAAAAAACTCCATAAAAAATTTGACAAAGTTTTTACAACCGACTATCGATGTGACACCAATCATTTATAATGGTGTCATAACTTAACCAAGGTAGATATGAGCATGAGAAAGTCATTCATAAAACCTAGAATACCAGTTGGTGAATAGGTAGACCTACCATTTAGCTATACAGTTTAAGCTCACGCAACCTAATGGAGAACAAGTTTGCATTTTCTGTTTTTTTTTAGTTTATTTGTTAGGATTAATATAAGGAGAAATTGATCTCTTTTAGTTGTTTAGGTAACTTATGGATAAGTATTTAGATATTTGGTTTATCTTCTTTCGATTGTTTTGTAGTCTATAAATAGTCTATAAGTTCGGAATTTATTCATTGAATAATTGAAGAATAAAAAATCTATTTTGAATTTTTATAGTGCGATGCCAAAACCCTAAAGTGGATCTATGTTATCTTGTTTTCTTCTTCACCTGCGACGTTGACGCGAATCCATCTCGAGTACAAAATCCACAAAATCCACGATACTCGAGACACAACAAAAACTGCGCGTTTCCAAAATCGGATATTTCTAATTATTTTTTTTTAATTTCTATTAAAATTATTTTTTTATAAATTATTTCGTACAAATCCTAAATTTCATTTAAAGCTTCCGTGCTCGATAGTAGTTGATTGTTCATATTTCATTTAAAGCTTCCGTACCCATTTTTTCCCAAATCCTAAATTTCATACAAATCCTTTTTTTTTCCTCTAGGTCTTCTTCAAGGAGACCCCTTTAAGTTATCCTAGACTATAAAGAGTCTAAACGAAAAGGTAAGATAATACAATTCTTATAGGAAATTGCATTCATCTCAATGACACATCAAGCCAAAGAGCGGAAGAAATGACATTTTGTAAACCCCTCTCCCTAAATTTCAAATTTCGAATTTAGTAATTATTAAGTTGTTAATGATCCTCTAACGTCATTATCTAAACCCCTAGTTACTAATTAACCTAGCAATAACAATTTCCTTCTTATTATGGGTAATTAAATCCTTATTTATCAATACTAAATATCCTAGTATTCCCTAGCTAATGTCCTAACTAACTTCATTAAGTAAAATCTCTAATAAATCCTAGTAACCAATTATTTTCCTAAGAGTTAAACTCTTGTCATTAATCTTTAAATACTAATTAAACATCCCTTAAAACTAGTTCCTTCCCTAATTCCTAATCAATCCCTAGCAATTAACCTTAAGCTGCTTAGCCCCTTTCTCTGTAAGCTAGACTCCCCTAAGCTCCTGATAGGCACACCTAATCACATAATCCCTCTTACGCATGCTACCACTCTGATCTCCTAGACCGAATGAGGACTACTCTCTCTCTCTCTCTCTCTCTCTCTCTCTCTCATTACTATAACTAAACCCTGTTATTTCCCATTAACAACTTTTCCTGCTCATGCAACTCCTCTACATATTACATCTTTTCCTTGTCAGGCAGCCGCGTATCCACATACACATTGTCTTCGATTGCATTTCGTGTAGGCTGGATAGACTTAGTATACTCTTTTATTCATGTGTGCACTTTGTATTTTTTTTACGATATAATATGTTTTTAAGTATCTTGCTTCGTCCCTACAAGGACATGATTTCCTTCTAGGCTTAGACGAACACGAGTACCCAGAGGTGTACGAACCGACACCGAACTCAGGAGTAGCTTCGGCCAAGAATTTGGAGCTCTATCAGCTAAGTACCTGTGAGATCGGGTAAAATTTCATTCTGGGATGCAAGTATCATTATCTAGTTAGAGATACGTGTATCTAGTTATCTTATAATTCAATGTTTATTTTCAATCTACTAGTAGTGTATTTGCCCCCAACAGAGTGATCACTTTCTTACTAGACTTGTTTCTCAGTATATTTACTTTCAACATTATATTTCAGTTGTTGTTTAGTGTCATTATTATTATTACTCTTGTGGATGAGATCTAGAAATCTTTCGGATTTATACGTTTCGACGGGTCCATTAAATTGGAGTGTCATTGAAAGTCGTATTAGATGGCCATTACCATGTGGCCTAGTCCCACTTATTTTGGGAAGTATTTTGGGATTAGGGTATGATAAATTCCCAATAAAAAAAAGAGAAATTCCTTAAGAAAACATCTAAAGTAGGCTAGAGCTCCAAAAAACTTAGAAATCAAGAATTAAGCATCCAAAGTAGATTGGGACTCCAAAAACGATAAATCCTAGAAGAAATCATCCAAAGAGAGAAAGGAATTTGGATAGAAAAATACATTAAATGAACTATAAAAAGTAGGAACTTCGCATATTGAAGAAATCTCGAAAGAAAAATATCAACAATTATCTCAGTAAAGCCAGGGCTTTACAACTAAAGAAACCCCGAAAATAAAGAAATAAACAGAAGAAATATGAGCCAAAAGAAGCCGATGAAATGATTGCAGATATAGCTAGAGAAGACGGATACATCCCGAAAGCCCAAGCTACGAACAATGGCAAGATGAATCCAACACACAATAAGTTGTCAATCGGACGCTCAAGGAAGAGAAATCAACATCCACCATCACAATCCAAAAACTTGTCGAACCAAAATAGTAAGGAATGGAATATACGGTAAATAAGAAGAACAGAGGAAAAATATTCCAAATGCTTTATAAGATGGGTTAGAAAATTTAAAAAGGGTAAATAGGCTAATGGGTGGACAAAATGTGTAGAAATTGGTCAAAATATGTGCAAAATAGTTCAAAACTTGTGTTAGGGAGCTATCGGGTCCGTAAGTGGGCTAGTGGGTGCATATTTCAATTAAAAAGGGTCAAAATGATGAAAACTAGTCTGTATTTGAATTCAAAAAGATGAAATGGTTATTGTTGAATGGTTTTGGTTATATATGAATTGTATGAAGGAGAATCTAGGCTATCATATGTAAACCGAGAGTGAGGATCAAAGAATGAGAATTAGGGTTTGAGTTTTGATTAGGAGAGGCAACAGGTTGGCAGAGAAGAGGGGGAGGGGAAGGGAAGACGACAAAGGGAAGGAAGGGGGCGTGGCCAGAGGGACAGCTAGGTCATCGGGAGGGGCAGGGGAGGGTTATGTTGTTGGGATCACCGACGGACTAGCAAACGGAGCACCGGAGGTTAGATTTGTGGAGGATGGAGTATAGTACCCCACTCCTTCGGAGTGGTGTGTTGGAAATCCTATCGGTATCGATTAATTGGAACATACTAAATTAAGACCATTCCTCTCTTTGAATTGGTTTCTTCGGAATCAGGTCCTATATGCAGTTAATCGTATCTTGAAGAAGAACTCTATATAAGAGTCATTTTCTCAAACATTTTCACCATTTATTTTCGTTGTCGCTTTCGATGTTGGTTTTATGAATGCATTTTTGTGGTTGTTTTCGATGACTTTCATTGCTTGCCTTCATCGATTTATGGATTCATATCAAATTCTGAGAGAGAAAAAGAAGAAGAGTATTGATTCTATGTTGGTACAAATGCAGGTAACCGTGTAGGTGAAGCATGACGAAACGTTGGAGATCTTTCTCTCGGCAATTCTCTAACAGGGGTGGCTTTGATCCTTCTTTCCTTATATTCACACTTTAACAAATGACTCTCTTGTTGTGTTCTCCTATCATCGATACCTTAATAAAAAAAATATAGATAAAAGAGAGTAATCATATGTGTTCTTCTCTTGTTGCATACTTGCATGCTTGTAATATAAAAATGTATGTGTGGTAGTATGGTGCTAAATAAAAATGGATTCATGGATGAATCTTACAGCCTATAGTATAAAAGTTTCGAGTGATGGCTCGAAGAAGGTTGAATACACGATGAGTATATCAAGTTTTTTGTTATCTTGCATGCTATACTTAAATAACTAAGTTTCTTAGACATACATGGTCATGGATAACTTGTGTACAAAGTTTTGATTTCTCGAACAGTTGTCACGACCACGAAACCGATTCGGCCTAGGAGGAACATGAATAGTTGTGCTGACGTACTAGCACAGGTGATTCGGAAACTTTCAGTAGGACTCGCTACTCCCGCTGAAAGGATCGTCGTCTAACCAAGCTATGATCCACGATAGCTTGTGATGACAATGACCTTCATATATTTAAGCTACTTAGTTAATGATGTCTTGTTCACATGGAAGAACATGGAAAGTTCTATTGTAGGAAAGAAGAATTTGCCGTGGGTAAGAATCACAATTAGGTTATGCATATAAGGTTGTTTAATTTTCTGTCTTATGATCTGTCAATTGAACCAAGGAAAATTAGCGAAAAGCATATCTGTTATTGAATTGCAATTTGGTTTCTGAGTTCCAATTTGTTGCAAGTGGAGTTCCTTTCAGAATTGATTGCAACTAAAATTGGAACACTTTCCAAGTCAGCAATGTGCATTGCCAAATCAACTATCGCACCTTAGGTTGTTTGGTTGCCTCTAACTAGAGTTTTGCAACGCTACTTACAACATGTACGTCATTTTTAATGTTTGTTACTTGTAGTTAATGCAATACAAGTTGCAACAACTCCCCAAATATTGTAGTGTTTGTTTGGTCCAGAATAGCTGTTGCACCATTTCGGCTGTTTCTCTCTTCATTTAATGACACAAATCTGAATCAAATAACTTTCTATGATAGCAACAGGAAGCCAAATCAAATAATTTCTCTACTAGAAACGAAAGTTACAATAACCATTATAATTACATCATTACAAATCACACAGTTCCAATGCTGCCACCCACCTAGGGCTGAGCTGAGTTGAGCTTGCATGTTCAAGCTCGGCTCGTTTAGGGTTGGTCCTTATCGAGCCTGATCTTGTAAGAAGATGTTCAGCCTCGGCTCACTTTGCTCGCGAGCCTAGTCGAGCAGTTCATGAGCAGCTCGCTCGAGGTGATGTCTAGTCCTGGGATTCATTGGCCATGGCGATTTAAATTCCATTCATAATATGGACATTTTAGTTCCCATCCAATGTAGGACTAAAAGTTATGCTATGTCATAAATTTCATGACAGTTTCACATCTAAATTTAGAATATTAGATGATTATATACAGGTCTGACACGTTTTGAGTGGAGTCATAGCCGAGACAAGCCAAAAAAGTCGAGCCGAGTAACCATAGAGCTTCCTATGTTCAAGCTCAGCTTGGTAAGACAATTGAGCTTATTTTCATGTTCAAGCTCGGCAAGTTAATGGAAACGAGCTGTGCCGAGTGGAGCTTCTATCGAGCTGGGTCGAGCTGTTCATTTGCAGCCCAACACCTAAAAGAAAATACACCAATCAAATGGGCCACAAATTTTAAACATGAGCAGGCCCACTAAATAGAAACTAAATAATATTTAGCAGACCTAAGCCACCACATAGGTGAAAAATATTCCTTAAAATGTGAAGGAAAAAAAAGGATAATTTGATCCTCTATCAGTAATAAGTCCATTTGCTACCTTCAACATTATAATGCACCCATCTATCGTGCTACCTTCAACAAATTCTTTGATCCTCTACCAGGCCTAAGCCCACCACATAAATGAGATTATAACGCATATTGTTCTGCCTTCAACATCATACTTGAGAGATGTTACTGCAACCTAAAAGATAGCATGGTCCACATAGCCATAGCCTTATCAAACTGTAGCCATAGGCACATGCTTAAGCAAGCATATCAAAACGGAGAGAGAAAACATATAAACAAACAGCAGATTGTAAATGAAGTACCTGTATCTTCACTATATGTTGACGTAAAATTAGAAAATCTTTGCGTCCTTTCCAGCCTCGATATTTCTTCTGAATAGATAAAGCTGCCTTATCAAACTTTGTGTCACGAGAACTACGAACTGGCCTCCGAAACATTGACGAAGCTGAAAGCCCATGTATCTCTTCTAGAGTCAAACCACAATCATATTGACTTTTGGCAATCTTTTCTTGTCTCTTCCTAAAGGAATGTGCACGGAAAGCTGCCTGTATGCGTGCTGCAGCTAGACTTGCATTTCTGGCAGCTGACAAAAAATCTTTGAGTGAAAGCTCATCTTCTGTCCCACTGACATGCATTTTGCCAATCCTCTGAGATACGCTTTCCACAGCTCTTTCAGCCTCCACTTCAGCAGACCCCTTAGAAATTTCATTTTCTTGAATGGTAAGGGACAAAAGATGGCTGGTCAGATCAGCTTCTGAAAGATAACCAGCAAGACCTGTGTGGCCACTAGCAGCAGCTATAGCACCAGCAGTTTTTCCAAGAGGATCTTGAGGAGTGGGATCTGTGACTGCATGAGCTGATGCACCGGCAGCAAGAAGTGCAACCACCATTTCCTCCCTGCAAAAATTTCACTAAAGTCAATAACATCGTTTCTGTTGAAATCAATCATAGTTATAAATCATGCTAACAAGAAAATATTTTACCCGATATGAAGCAAGGTAAAAATTATCGGTTTCAGAACCTTCCTATATGTATCAATTTTGGAATTTGCAGGGGGTTTTGGTGGTTTTGATACGGTCAGTTCTCTAGTTTTGGCTGTTTAGGTATTGGTTTAGGCTGATACTTAAAAACAACAGTTTGAAGTAATTATGTCTTTCAAGGATATTGAGAGTCTAGATAATGTTGGTCCTAGGAGGAAATCACAGAAACTAGTGTAATATTGTTCAGTTATGATACCTTCCAAAACGAGCAGCCCAATGAAGGGGAGTCCAGCCATTAGCATCACGACAATCAATGCTTATACTGGCATCAAGAATAGGATTTAATGCCCAGTCATAACCCAAACCTGAAATCATGTGTATAATACCTTGCTCTTGCTGGGATGGAAAGCCACCTGTGCCTTCACTTCCTTGATATTTAGATGATAATCGCTGCTGCAACTTGTCCTTTAGTAATTCATGTATAATCCAATCTAAGGTACCTGATGGAACCTCAGAACCAACTCGGAGAGCCTCGGTGATTCTGACCATCGATCCTCAAATTTTGATGTTCTAGAATGTCCATTTTCTGTTTCAATGCTACCTTCTAATGTTGATAAAGCATCAGAGCCGTATAAAAGAATGCGTTTCTTCACGGAGATCTAGTGGAGGAGGTGTACATGGAGATACCACCAGGATTTGGCACCAATCAGACAGTAGGCAAGGTCTGCAGGTTGAAGAAGTCCATCTATGGACTGAAGCAGTCTCCTCGAGCGTGGTTTGACAGATTCAGAAGAGCGATGATAGGGATGGGATATCAGCAGATCAATGCGGATCATACTGTGTTCTTCGTCGGAGTGGAGGCCACATCACCATGCTTGCGGTGTATGTGGACGATATGATTATCACAGGAGATGATGAGCAGGAGATCGCCCAACTCAAAGGAAAGCTTGGCAAGGAATTCGAGGTGAAGGATCTCGGCCTTCTTCGGTACTTCCTTGGGATTGAGATTGCTCGAGAAGCAGAGGGGATTGTTCTCTCTCAAAGGAAGTATGCATTGGACCTTCTCACAGAAACTGGGATGTTGGGGTGCAAACCTGCAGCGACACCAATAGATCAGAGGTTCAAGATTGATGCTGAGGCTGGAGAACCAGTTGATCGGGACAGATACCAGAGACTGGTTGGCAAGTTGATCTATTTGAGCCACACACGTCCTGATATCTGCTTTGCAGTAAGTGTGGTGAGCCGCTACATGCATGACCCACGGAAGGGTCATATGGATGCAGTGTACCAGATTCTGAGGTACCTGAAAGGTGCTCCGGGAAGGGACTAATATTCAGGAAGAACAATCACGTGAGCATCGAGGGCTACTGTGATTCTGACTGGGCTAGTTGTGCTGATGACAGGAGGTCTACCTCAGGATATTGCATATTTGTAGGAGGTAACTTGGTCTCCTGGAGGAGTAAGAAGCAGTCTGTGGTGGCCAGATCGACAGCTGAAGCAGAGTACAGAGCTATGGCCTTGGGAGTTGCAGAGCTGCTATGGTTGAAGAATATGCTGGTGGAGCTGAAGCTGGATCAAGGAGCCAAGATGAAGCTGTGGTGTGACAATCAGTCAGCTATTAGTATCGCCAACAATCCAGTACAGCATGACAGGACCAAACACATCGAGATTGATAGATTCTTCATCAAAGAGAAGTTGGATAGTGGATTACTGGAGCTTGGCCATGTTCCAACCAGGGATCAAGTAGCAGATGGACTAACCAAGGGACTCGCCTCAGTGAGCATGATTAGAGGATGTGACAAGATGGGCTTAGTGAATATCTTTCACCCATCTTGAGGGGGAGTGTTGATATGGTATGTTGGGTGTCATATTTAAGTATAGTATAAGCACATGGGAATATCCTGAGGACATATTTGGGATGCCAGAATATGTCACAGGATATTCCATTATGAGATTATTGTCATAATGATTGAGATCATTGTATTAATGACTGTAAGGCTATATAATGCCAATGAGACAATCAATAAAATCATCAACTAATTTCAACAAAGGATATGTACAAGTCGGACAAGCAATGATTGTTCCTCATCAGAGTTTGTCACATTTGCCTTAGATGACGTCCCTGCAAAATTATAGGTAGTAGGCTTTGCATAAAATTCAAACTCTCGTACTTCGCTGCAAGATTCCCTATTGCCAGATGTGAGGCATATTGGAACCTTTCCAGCCTCATGTTGAGGAGTGTGGCACCGCAAGACACCTCCTTGAACAACTTCTGCAGGAACCTCAATGCTACCAACATTACTGCCCAGGTGCACTCTGAAGGATCGCAAAGAAAGTCACCAGTAATGATAACCTGTACAAAGTTTTTTGAGTCAAGTATCACGAAAAAAACAAAGAATGACATTTAAAAACACTATGTTGCATAAGAACCATTATTAGATTATTGATTTAGAGTCCAAAGTATAAAATATTATGTATTCCTTCTTGGGCAGATTCACTCATAGTAAAAAGAGCCTCGGAGTATCAGTGTAGGCAAAAAGAGAGAGAGAGAGAGAGAGAGAGAGAGAGAGAGAGAGAGAGAGAGAGAGGGGGGGGGGGGGGGGGGGGGGGGGGGGGGGGGGGGAGGAGGGGTGTATCAGTACAGGCCAGTATCGAGCTCAATTCACTCAGGCTTACCAGGAAACTCAGGCAACAGGCTCTATAAGAGCATCTTCAGAAGCTCACAGGAGTGTATCAGTATCAAAGACGCATACAGTATTAGAGTGTCACTAACGAAGGCAGGCAGTTAGTTGAGGCAGTTAGACGGTTATTGTACTCTCCTTGCTATAAATAAGCAGGAGGAATAGTCAGTAGGCAGTGTGTAATGTCTTGATTTTCTTTTCTTTCAATTCCCATGTGCTCTAATTTCTCCAAACAACGAGGGTCAGCTTGGATCGAGAGGGGAAAAATAAGAAGCGTTAAGTGCGGTCAAGTGAAGGGAAGTTGAGTGATAGGGAGGGGTCAATATATATAACCTTGCTTGGATTGGAGGAAGAGTTAAGTGGGGTGTGTTTAATAACTCTTACTTGGATTGAAAATTTTGAATTAGAGAAGGATTAATTAAAATATAATAGTTACCAAAATATCCTTACAACATATCATTTTGAGTGGGAGAGAGGAGTAATAAGAGAAATCGAGAAAAGAAACGCACCTGGACAACTGCAGGTTAAAAACCAGGAAGACGGAACATCATGTTGAATGCAAGAAAAATGAAGAAGGTCATGATATTTTACAGCGAAAACAATGGTTATTTATGACTTTTTAAACAAAAACCCCTCGCTTCCCCTTGTTAACTCCTAGATTTGGAAGATTAAAAAAAATGGACAAAAGAGGGCGAAACAAACTCTTACTTAACCCTGTATGACCCCCCTCCTAAACCCCCACCCTAAAACCAAGCATTTAAGTCTACGCTTGACGACCTTCAACCTCTGCACAAAACAGTATATTGGACGTTACCAAGCACATGCGTGTAAAGACCTGCCGCAACCTCCTCCATATAACTGGTCATAGTTGGCCATGCATTATTGACCGAAAAGGGCTGTCCAAGCAGGACTGTTCAGCCGTAAGCCGCACAAGAATCAGGATGTGGTCACTGGTGGAAGACGCCATGCCTTCTGCGACTGCCGCAGGGAACGAACCAAATATTTTTATCCAAGGCCCGGTCTAGCTGGCATGCAATGCAATTGGACATAGCTCGGTTTGTCCATGTCCAAATGTGCCCAATCATTTCTAATCCTTCGAGATCTGATTAGAGGAGGCAATGCTGTATGTCCTCAAGGATGGAATCTGGAACTCGACAACCTCCGATTTTCTTGTTACTAAATAATAGTGCATTAAAATCCCCTACCAGCAGTAGAGGAAGCAACAGTTGCATGTCAGTAAGAACACTCATGTGGATGATTTCCTGCCAACAACTTCTCCTTTTCCTTCTGTCATTGTCCATATACCACTCTGAACAGGAATTTGATACCACCTCTGTTAGTAAACACTCCTACAATGAGTTGGTCAGAGTATGAATTATATTACCTGACCATGTCCGACTATCCCAAAGGATCCATATTATAGCCATGTCGCAGTGTTGGAGATTGTGATCCTGCGACCAACCGTGAGGAGTTCTCCTGGATAACTTCCTATCAGACTTTATTTTGGTTTCCAGTAGTTCTGTAATAGAACTTTGAACCTTTTCTTTGCAGTCTCACAAATCTTTCGCTATCTTTCCAGCAAGTTTGCCTATCACATGTTCCATGTCGAAAAAGACATCAATGATTTAAGGGGTTGACCCTTGACTTCTCTTAAACTCTCCATCAGGTCGTTGGAGAATTCAATATTGAACCCATGCTCCTCACTCTGATCAGTCATCATTGCCATCTCGCAATAGATTCCTCACCTCGGATTCTCCATGCTGACGACATCCTCCTCGCCAATAGGAGGGTCCGCTTGGGTGTTAGACTTGCTCGAGCCTGCTTGCTCTTGGTTTGCAACTCTCTTTTCCTGGAGTAATTCTGAGTGAAGGCAGGTTGTATATTGCCACATCGGCCCTGGCTGATCATTGTGGTCTGGCTTATTGTTTGCACAACTTTGTGCTCCACATATGGAACAATGGAACCTGATGATGAACCTCCCTCTCCATCAGCTCTGCAGCATGCCTCTTTCCGAGCACACTATTTGACACTGTGACTTGGACGTCTATGTCCGTCCCAGAGGCCAAGGCAACTCTATCCTCAACCTCCATCTGTGTCTCTTCCTCCACTTGCCTAGCAGCTGGGTCCACTTGATCTTGCCGGAGGTCTTCCTCTCTATGATTTCCATCGTCTCTCACCGTTGTTCATGACCCTATTGTATGGCCAAAACAGTTACCCGATTGCACACAAGGGGGACCCACTCATAGTCCACTGTTTGGCTAGCAACTTCTCCAATTGGCAACTCATATTCGAGAATCCTTGGGAACTTTGTGGTAGCATCAATCTCCACGAATATGCAAGTTTTATATTTGCCAACTTTTATTATGCTATCTTTTTTCCTTTTTCAAAAGTGAAATAATCGCAATAAAATATGTTTTTGTGAGATTTTTTTTTAAGGGAACAAGATATTTGTAAATAAATAGTATTTATACCATTATATTTTTATAAACAAAAAAAAAAAAGTAATGGTCAAGAGACATGATAATGCATAGTAAGTATTTTATTAGGGTAGTTGATATTAACGATGGCAGTGGGTATCAACGATGGTAGTGGATATTAATGGTGATTGTAGTATAATTAAGATTACACATTTAATTATATTTCCAAGCTAATTAAATAATGTAAGCTGAAATGAGGGCATTCTAGGAATCTTAAAACTTTCTCAGTGAAACCTTTCAAGTTTCCCTAGTATATTATATATATATATATATATATATATATATATATATATATATATATATATGAAAAGGTAAATATATTATCCAAAAAGGGTACGAGATATCGATTGACCCCTTTAGTAACCCTAGGACTAGCCCAAACATAGGGAGTCAAGATCTTTGATACATCATGTTTCTTCTTTCTCGATTTAGTGGCCGGCATGTCTGTCTGGCATATCTGTCTCAACATCTAGAAGATCTCTAACCACATTGGATCTACCCCTACCATTTGTTCTTGTCCCTCTACTTCTACGTCTCCATTGTCCTCTACCCCTTCCTCTGCCTCTAAGCAAGGTAGACTCTCCATGGGAGGAAGGGGCTTGTCGACTATATTGGTGGGGCCAACTCTGGTACTCTGCTTACTAGATCATTGAACTTCGTTGATATGGACGAGTAACACGACCAAGCTTTCATCCAACCCAAGCACAGGCGGATAGACCTCTACCACACCTCCATTCCCTTGAGCAAGGCCATGTGAGACATCCATAACTAGGATCTCCACATCCATAGAGTTGTCCAAGTTAGGTAACTCGTCTGGGTGAATAACGTCCAAAGTGACCATGGCTATGAGTTCCCCTCGCACCAGACCTGTCCCAATGATACGCGCACTTCCTTAGAAACTCAATTCAGGTCGTGAGACCTTAGGCAACTCATTTGAGTGAACTCGCTCGACTTTCATTCTATCTCCAAGTATTGGGAAGAGCCCGTTTATGGCGTTCCACAGCCTCCACATGCAGCACCTCCACTAACGTCTTTCTATTCGAGTCTCCAGTTAGGTTCAAACATAATCCATCGTATGGTTACCGACACGACGAGCACGCTTGTGGAATCCATTCATAATCCACATGTTGCTCAATCCGTTAAAAGTTCGGAAGACGAATCATGATCACCTTAGGCAAGGCTTGTAATGTGTTGACCTCCACAAAGACACTGGCATATAACAACCTTTGGCACTTGGATGTCGCATAATCCAGACGTATAAGCCGCCCCACCACGCTTACGATCTTCCGTAGCACCGCTCCGTTCCAAAGTTACAGAGGAAGCTGAGACAACTATATCCATGTGGAAATCGTGGCCAATAGATCCCTTTCAAAAGAGACCAATGGATCCCATCATTTGACCAACACCAGTCACCATAAAAAAGAATACGGCTTGCCATCGATTACTCTATCCAGGTCCTCATAGAGAGAGAGAGAGACTGAGAGAGAGAGAGAGAGAGAGAGAGAGAGAGCTGGACAAAAAAAGAATCCATTCTCTCAATTTTTTTTTTCCCATTTGACCCGATAGCCTCCACACGCGTAAGCCCTGGTGTTTGAGTAGAAAGGCTTAGGCCCCAAAATATATAACAACAGGGTGTTGTGCCAAATCGCCATAGAAGCCGCTACGTCTTCCTCAGTGGTAACCACCGTGCATACACCCTCAACTATCACCGGAGCAAAGTAGTGTACTTGCATCTCCTTCACCACAAGTGTAGGTTTTCATAAGACAGCCCACAATTTCAATTGTGATAAAGCAATTCAGTTCCCTACTTATAGATAATCCTCCATACTTATCCCTCTGACTCACACTGTTATGTTAACCCTCACCTATACCTCCCATGCATACTCCCGAGGCGGATGAGATGATGTCTTCCCTCAAGTCTTATCCGTCCTTGATCTGCCCGAGCCCTGACATCCTCTCTGCTTCCCAAGGATGCCACTCGGTTCAACATGCATCCCAACACGATGTGTCTCCCCCTCCTGTGACCTTGTCCACCCGTTGTCTCGATCGTTGTCGGACTGTAGAGGTCCACCATGTAGCCTCAATCATCTCCGTCTGTCCTGGAGCCTTCCTGTCCCGATCAGGCAGGATTGCCTCCGCATCCTTAATTACACGCAGATGGTCGGCACTACTTTTCTCCAGAGACATATATATATATATATATATATAATATATATATATATATATATATATATATATATGGAAAAAGGTCATTCCATTGATAATAATAAAAAGTATTAGACCATAATCACAGTTATGCTAAGAGAGACACTCATCTCCTTTTATAACATACTATTAACATCAAACTCTATATTGTGCAGGATGCCACTATGGGAAGTGCTCGTCTCTTCAAAAACTCTCATGTTCCTCTCCCTCCAAACGTCACACACTGGCAGACAGTCTGATTCGAGCTTGACAGAACCATCATGCTCCCCTGCTGCGCTAATTGTAGATATACTCTATTTAATCTGTCAATTCCCTGGAGTTAGCTCGCACAAAGTTCAAATTAGCACATTGCTCAAGCCAAATCACCCATGTAAACTCACAACAAAAGAATAAATCTAATATAGACTCATTTTGTTGGCAAAATTTGCATCCTTGGCCTGGCATTTGAATTCCGAATCTGGCTAATCGGTCCATTGTCATTAGCCTATTACGTAGTGTCTTCAACATACTCAACTGCATTTTATTGGCTAAAACCTTTTATCCATATAAAATCTGCTCGTTGTATAGGCTGGTAAACCAAACGGATTTGATTATATGTTATACGAAAGTCAAAACCTCCCGTTTTTTATATTGCTGATTTCTGCAGCATATAACCTCCCTACAGGATGTGTTGATGTGTGCCAAGCTCCATCTCTTATCAAGCAACAAACCATTTCTTTACGACCAAGTCGTATACATTTTCCACCAACTCTGTCAATAACACTATGATGATTAAGCCAAGGGTCGAACCAAAGATGTGTATCCGTACCCCATCCAATCTTTCTGGATATCAGTGGTTTGATTTTGTCTCTAAATAACAGAATCGTTTTATAAGTCACCGAATAATTATTGTTAGGTCTATGCCCCCAGAAATTAGCCTCCTTGAGATATCTGCTCTTCATCCAGGTCGCCCAGAGTGATCGCCCTTCGATGAACTTCCAAGCTAATCGCAAGCTAGCTACATCTCGCAGATTGAATAGGGAACGCAGTCCCACACCACCTTCACTCTTACACAAATCAGCCCAAGCAATTGCATGAATACCTCCCCGCCACACAAAATCTGCACATAGCTTGTCAACCTTTTGGATTGTAGCCGACGGTAACATAATAGTTTGAAGCCAAAATAAAGATATAGTCTACAACTGACCCAACCAGCTCGATTCTTCCTCCAAAGGACAGAGTTTGAGCTTGTCACCCCTCTATCCTTCTCTGTACATAATCCACCATAGAAGTACATTTTTGTGCCCGGGCATAGCTAAGAGTAAGCGGCAATCCCAAATACTTCACTGGCAAGCTATCTTTCTCTATTTGAAGGATGTTCTTGAGGGCTTCCTGGTTAGGACAATAAGCATTAAAGTAAACTATGATTTTGTCTCTTTCAGTTGAAGACATGTCATAATGCCAAATTCTGCCATTATTTGAACCATAACATTGAACCCCCTATTTGACGGAAACGGAAAGACTAGCAAATCATCAGCATATATGAGGTGGGAGACAATAGGAGAGACTTCCTTGTACAAGAGACAATAGGAGAGACTTCCTTGTACAAGAGAATAATGTATGTACGTAGCTACATCCATCAAGTAGGTGAAGTATTTCATGACTATAGTGAACAAGTACGGAGATAACAGGTCTCCCTGACGCAGACCACAATTACTTCCGAAGAAGCCATAGAGTTTGTCCTTTAATGAGAATCGAGAATATTGGCGTAGATATACATTATCTAACCCCGTCTACCCTGGTAAGATCAAAACCCATGGCCCGCATGATGTGACACACGAAGTCGCGATTAACCATATCATAAGTTTTCCGGAGATCCAACTTCATGCATGCCTTCTTCCCAATAACTTTGTTGAAATTTTGGATCATCTCATGAGCCAATAGGCTATTATCACCAATTGATCTACCTTTTACAAAAACAGTCAGATTGGGGGAAATAAGTCCCTTCATTATCGTCTCTATACAACGACACATGACTGATGTGATAATTTTATACAGGAAGTTACAGCAAGAAATATGTCTGCAGTCAGATAAGGACGTCACACCCTCCTTCAAAATAAGCGTCAGGAAGGTATGATTGAGCTCAACCATTGGAGAAAAAGTCCTGCACAATAGCTAGAATCGCAAATTTAAGTTCATCCCAATGAGTAGTATAAAACTTACCGTTAAAGTCATCGGGACCAGGAGCTCTGTTGGGGTTCGCCCGCTTAACCATCGATTCCACTTCCTCCATAGTTACCGGACTGAGCAAATGTTGGTTCCCTTGTAAAGTAATCCGCCCTTTACAAGTAAATTCGGGAAAGCTCCGCCTATTATCCTCCTTGTTGTATAGTTAGTATAAAACTCGATTGCTATCTCCTGAATATCATTAGCCGTCAAGACCTCTCTACCACTAGCGTCAATCAACTTGCTAATTGTGTTGCGATGTTGACGGGTCTGAATGATGTCATAAACGAATTTGAAACATTTGTTGCCATCCTTGAGTCAGGAGCATTTGGCATGTTGGGCCAACTGAATTTTTTCCTGCAAAGAGAGCACGGACCTCCTCCAATAGCACTTTTTCCTGTGCAGCCAACTCCGGGCATTGGGTGGAGTCTTGTAATTGGATTTGGATTGAGTGGAGCTCTTCCTCCCTCTGGATCAAAGGGGAACTGGGGAGGGATTTGCACCAGCATTTGAGAGCATGCTTGACTGATCAGAGCCTCCTCACCATAATAAATTGAAGGTTCCCATGCACCTCCACATGGAGACCCTCTTCCACCACCTCCTTATACCCTGTAATAAGCGGCCATTTGTTGTATCTAAATGGTCGAGATTTACCAGGAGCGGCCGCCACCATCGATACTCGAATCGGAAAATGGTCACTCGTGGATGGTGCAAGACCTTCTGCAACCACCGCAGGAAACGTGTCAAACCATTAACTATTACCAAGGGCACAGTCCAATTGACAGGCAATACGATCTAGTATTGATCTATTATTCCACGTCCATATATGTCCCGATCATTCCAAACATTTGAGACTTGCCTGCATAAGACATACTTGAATGTTTGCAAGTATGGGATCTAGGACTCGTCGTCCTCTAACTTTTTCGTGGCTAAATAATATAGTATTAAATTCACCTGCTAATAGAAGGGGGAGATGAAGTTGGACATCAGCAATAGTGCTGACCTAAATAATCTCCTTCCACGAGCTTCCTCTCCTCCGTCTGTCAATGTGGCCGTAACAGTCCCAAAGATGAATTTGAATCCCCCCGGATTCGTAAATTTGCCATCAATCAATTTTTCTAACATATGTATGATGCGTCCAGTCCATGACTTGTTATCCCATAGCAACCAGATACGAGCCATCGAACACAAACTCAGATTATGTGTCTGTGACAATAAAAATATAGTTCTTTTAGATAATTTTGACTCAGATTTAATTTTACTTTCCAGTAGAGCAATAATGGAACTCTGCGACTTTCTAATACCCTCCTTGATCTCACGTCACCTACCAAGCGAGTTTGCTCATCGCGTGTTCCATGTCAAGACTAACATTAATGATGAGTGGGATGGACCAGTTCCATCGCCCAAACTCACCCTTAGGTCACTGGTGAGTTCTATCTTTAAGCCGAGGACTCTTGCCATGTCTACTGTGTGCGTAGAGCAATATAGGTTATCCTCGCATAGGTCATCGTCCTCTATAGGTAAATTTTGGAAGATTTTAAACCTCGACCCCTCTGATGTTGCCACAAACTTCTTCTTCCTCGTGTAATTGATTACACTCTTTGTCATCGACGATGATCTTGTTCACCTCCACCTGTATTAGCTATTGCATGTCTCCGATCCTGCGTAGTATGCAGTGCTTAGTATGGAAGAAGCTGACCTGATCCATGCCCGTCAGACGCCACCTTCCTCTTTGTTGCCTGCTTGGTACCCATTATGGGCAACCCACTAGAATTCTCCTCTCGAGCAGACCGTCCGACCCCCTACGAAAATGCCTCAGTTGCTCCTCAAGATTCTTGACTAACACCCATAATGAGGCGGGTTGAACTCGACGATAGGACAACAGTCGCCATCTCTGATACCATGTTGTCTTCGTTCGCCATGTTTGCTGATTAATGACCCGCAGACCCCACAACAGGGGTTGACACTGCCCCTTTGTTGTTGCGGTTAGCAGAGCTCTCGACCATTGGGATAGCTCCTGCCTGGGTCCCCTCCTCTAGTATATTATCGCCGTCTGTTAAAAAATTAGTCCCCCCTCCTCCATCTGTATATTGTCCATCGGTGGGAACCTGTTTGCCCGGTACGGATGTGGTCGTACCTATTGTCTCTTCTCCTGCAGCACGTGGATACATCCTGATCAGGTGACCAAAGCATTTGCATCTATTACATATGGAGGAAACCAATTCATATTCAACAGTTTGCGGAAAATTTTCCCCATACGGTATATGATACTCAACTATCTTCGGCAGAATGGTTGAAGCCTCGATCTCCATAAAGACCCTTGGAAATGCTAGTCTAGATTTCATAGTTGTCGCATCATCAGACTTAATAGGATTTCCTATTAAACTGGCTAATTTCATGATCATAGGTGTGCTCCAATACTGAGTAGGTAGATTAGGAAAGCGAATCCAAATATGGACCGTATGGAGGACTCTCTCGCATTTGGCATTCATCTACCACTGGTTAATGATGATCAATCTACCATCAAAGCTCCATGGACCCACCTGCAAAATACGCTCAGCATCCTCCTACAACCCAAAACGAGCGAAATAGAAGCTATTTTTTCGAGAGAATATCTCCATGCTACCTTGAGGCTTCCATATACGACTGGCATATGCCCTGATTTGGCCATAAAACGACATGTCCCCCAGGACGTAGAATATAAACGCGTCTTTCCAGTAGTCCGTTGTCTCGTCCAGGTTATCCTCTGAGAAGTCAGCAACTCGTCTATGTTCGCCGATGGTCTCCTGCTCCACATATTGCATAGAAGCGTTCGTTTGCCCTGATCCTGGTATGCATATCTCCGCCCAGGACCTGCTCCAAACTCCCAGAGGAGTAGGGCTTTTTTCCACATATTGGAAGTAGGGGATATTATCTCTCCGAGCACAACCCCATGATGGTCGATCTGATTCCCCAACTTCCCTTCTTCTCGCAACCGTAGGAGCATAGTTTAAAGTATCGGCCGATACCGATCCGATACGGCCGATACCGATACAGTTTGGCATGTCCCGATCCGATACCGACCGATACCCGATACTGACCGATACCGACATTAGAGGTCTCTTTTCCAGTCAATTCGGCAAAAAAATTTGAATTAAAAAGACCAATTAGAAAGGATGTAAAAGCATAATAAGGTTGTAAAAACATATAAAAAAGGAAAACTTATCTATCGCATATAAATCAATCGACAAGGATGACTACTATTTCATTCAATATCAAAAATACTAAGAAACAATACTGAAAATACTTTAAATTATGCATAATTGTATAAAATATATTCTCTAAAATGTTAATAATTTACTAATAGTTGTTTGCTTTCCGATACCAAAAAATCCGATACTCCGATCCGAAACCGCCGATACTACCGATACCGCCGATCCCGATACTCATAGGAATGGTCCGATACCGATTCCGATACCGATACTTTGAACCTTGCGTAGGAGTGCTATCAGGGAGTGCACGGTGGACGATCCGCCGTCCCTACCCTAATCAAACTCTTTCCCCATCACCCTACTGCTTGACGCCACCAATCTCCCGACTACCACTTGGCCTTCTGCGACGCCTACGGATCACCGTGGACCAATCACCTGCTGCCAGAGCCGCCTGGAGGCTCGCTTGGTTAGGGTCCTCGCCTCCAACCCCCTTGCCCATCCCCGGGTCCCATGCCTGGCCAAGGGAACCCAGGTCGCTAGCTTCCGCCGTCGCGTGGAACATTAGGGTTATATATATATATATATATATATATATATATATATATATATATATATATTGGAAATGATAATTTTTATTACTAACGAACTACTTACAAAAAAGTGCTAGAACTCATAATGTCCAACACTATCAACACAGACTCGACTCTCGACTACTCACAAGCTAACTCAAATTAGACATTTCAGTCTGCTATTATGCCCTTTCGTTACCCTTGAGCTAACCCTCACTTTCGGACTGCCTTCCACATGTTTTCGTCTTGTCCGCTGCTTCGACGATACCACTGTCCGACTGCTGAAGTAGTCGCTTCTATTTCTCATTCTCCCTAGTCATCTGAAGGTCATTATTATGAAAAGTTTTCATTGATGCATCCGACCCATCTACCTCATCCTCAGACACCTCCGTAGAACTTTACGCTAGTCTCCAACTTTTGGGCTTTGGGTTGCTCTACAACCCTCGAAGGAAGCTCGTTCCCCAGGCGATCTCTCTCCAATAGTAGACTACCTGACTCCACGACCAGCAGAAGCCTAAGTGATAGCCCTATATGTCTAAGACAAGTCTCTCTATTGCACTAGTAGATTGGCAGCTTGCTAGTCATACATGGGCTAGACTGTCCCCACTTTCAACACTGCCTAAATTAGGCAAGTGATTTGAATGAATAATACCGTCTGATTCCTTAGGCAGGTGATTAGGATGAACATTCATCTGGTCTGTATCGGGATCCACCCTTGAGGAGAGCATATGATGGATATCCGAACTTTCTCACCTCCATCAATTCTTCCCTGATAACCTCCCTAGATGGATTTGGACAGAAATCTTCAATGTGCCCAATACATTGACAAGCTGCACATAACGATAGAATTCATTCATAGGAGACGACTTATCCAAATGCCGACCATCATGAAGTCTCAACAGGACTACTGCAGGTATATCATCAGAATCCTAGCAAAAGCTAGAAACTTGCGAAACGTTGCAGCTGCATCCATCTGAATCGGAATACCAGTGACGCTTGCAAGTTTGCGCAGGGACAGTTCATTCCAAAGCTGCAAAGGGAGCTTTGGAAGCTGAATCCAAATAGGGATTGCTGCTAGAAGATAACGCTCCATGGAAACAAAAGGATCCCACTTCTTGAGGATAACAAGCCTATTGTCGAGCATCCATGGTCCTCCTTGGAGAATCTTGTCCAGCTCAGACTCTAGAGCGAAGCGAATGAAGAAGAATCCGTTCTCTTGAAAGAAAATCTCAACTCCACTCGTTGGATTCCACACCCTATGTATGAACCCGACTATTGCAAGATAAGATGGCCTTTGACCTCGTACGTACATGACCAGTGTTGGTGCCCATTCAGCAACCGAGATTGCAACATCAGACGAGGAGATATCTGTTGTACAAACACCTTCCACAACAATAGGCTCTTTAAACCGCATGTCATCTCCCACCTTGGCCGGTGAGCAGATCGCTGCCCCAAGTAAGAGGTTTTGCCTTGGAGAAGCATTGCTCTCCTGAATATATAGAAGAATTTGGCAACACCGTCATCAGATGGTTCTCCACACCACATACAAAAGCACCATCCCTCTGGCCTGTTGCCCATCTTGGGACTCCATCCTGCCGAGCAGGACAGGCCGGTTGTTTCCTGCACTTAGACCCATGTTCTGGCCTTTGTCATGAGTAGTCCTTGTCTTCAACCCCTCTCTCTGCCCCTTGGAACTTGAGTGGCATGGGAGCTCTCTTTCGAGTCTCCACTAGATGATGAGATTTACCCCGCTGGTAAGAGACACGAGTCCAGCCAGTGTCCTCCATCCGGATTCGCATCAGGCGGACATGAAGACTGCTGCACAGGACTTGGATCTCCAATCTCGTTGTCGTCATGGCTCTCCCATATTAGGTATTTTGTCAAATGCCTAGGCGTCATAGTAATTTCAGGTCTTGGTATGGGGGTCATCATCAATTAGATTGGATAATCCAATTTGAGGACATCTTCCTTCATCATGGCTTCATCTTCTAAAAGATGATGTATCCTAAAAACCTAAAAACCCTTGGAAGCCAGCCTGCCATTGCTGATAACCTCCTACTATAAGCTCTTACATGGCAGTGGGAAGTTGAATAATACATTTGAGCATATGGTACTTCCATATGCAATAGATATTAATATCCAACTTTAACATGCTATTACTATTAGAAAAGACAAGAATTCAGCATATTCCTTAAATCTATAGTATAAAACCCAAAATCCTTGAACATGCAGCATGACAAACTAGAACACTACAAAGACAGAGATTATGGTAACTTTGTTGAATATACCTTGGTGGTCTCAGAGGAAAATGCCCATTCTGGAGAAATTTCACGAATACTGAACCTTTGCTTCTGTGCCACAGTTAAACTTGAATCTTCTCCTAGAGTGGGAACAAAATGACCTTCATCAAACCACGTCTCTTGGAACTCAAAAGAATATCTAGTGTTTGAGACAGGTAAATCAATATGCCCCATCCATTCGATACTGTTCTCTTCTCTATGTTTCATGGCATTTAAGGTGGCTCCGCAAGTAATATTTCCCGAGACATGTTGTACTTTTCCTTCCAAAAACTGTGAAATTGATGTTGGCGAGTCAATACGGTTGTCAGAGCCCAACAGAAATTCTCTAGCTGCTGGCAGTTGCAAAATTAGATCACCCTCAAGAACTTGGTGTTTGGTAGGACTATTATCTACATCATATCTTCCAGGATCAGTCCGTTGCCAAGTTAACTGTTCTGGCTGGTCAAAGGAAATTGCAGAAAAATTCTCCTTTTCTTTAGAAATTGGTGGTGAATCCTGTTTTAGAAAAGAAAAGCTATTAGCATAGTTTATCTTCAATCATTAAGAAGCATAGTAGTACATGAAGCCTTCAAGATGTTCATGCATAATCAAGCGAGTTGTAACATTTTCCAGTGCAAGAAATGGAAAAACACTGATGTAGACAGTATCTTACTTAAGAACCAAACATGTCAAACAGAGCAAGTTTTTGGCTAAAATATTTGCACCGAGCATACTACTTGTCAGAAGATTCTCTGAACCAGCTGACAGCGCAAGATTTAAAGCTCACCTTACTCAAAATAGATGCAAATACTAACATTAAAAAAAATCTACAAAGAATAACAAAATATTGACCCAAGCAGAATTTGAAATCCTCACATATATTAGCAATTTTGTGGCAGGAATCTCTGTTCTTAATGCACTTTTCCTGGAGATGGATGAGTCGTTAACACCTGTTGATGCGAACGAATTTGAAGTCCTTCCATGGGCATTTATCTGTACTGAACTAGAACTTGTTTCTAGCATCTGATTCCAAGAAGGAAACCTCAGGCTTTCAACACAATAACCGGAGCCTAGTGATTGACTAGCCTGCTTAATGTTATCACCTAGAGAGAATCACAAGTTGACAAGTTGAGTTGAGGTGTTCAAAAAGTTAGACAAACACAATCAGAAGACAGATTTTTGTAAAATCAACAGAGGGTGTTTATACAAGAGAGTTTTTTGTAAAATCAAAAAGTCAGAATATAAAAATCATATTTATACATAACTACCTGGACTAAGCAATTGGGTGTTTATACCGCAATCTTGCTTCCCGGATTCAATTTGCCCATGTTTCCATAAATCAGGTCGAATAAGGATAGTTTCACGTGACTCCTGAGAAGACTCCCTTGTACCATTATCCAAAATCCCTAAATCCTGTGAATTTTCATGCTCACTGCAATACGCAGGAACTTTTTCTCCAAAATAATTAGGATTATCATCATCTTCCAAGCTCAATTGCTGTGCAAGGTTGTGAAATACTTGATTGACCTCTAGTCGTGGTGAGGAAGTCGAGTTTCCTGATCTGTCCATTATGTGCAAGTAATCCATCTCGGTACTTCCTATACAAACCTCTGAACTAACTTCTTCAACAGTGCCCGGACTGCAAGAAGAACCATTCGGCACACATTCTCTACTCCCAGAAATAATGCCTTGACATTGGACATTATTAACACTTGTACTCTGATTGAAAGTAGAACCTGAATTTGTGGCCATGTTTGACATTGGTCCATACAGAAATCTTCCCTGCATGAAACAAGCAACAAGTGACATAACATGACAATTAAATTATGAAAACACTATGGACTCGACTGTTTTGTTATAGTTAACATAGAAGTTGTTAAAGTTCATGCTACTACACCAAAAGTCTAGATTTGTAGTGAGGGTTTAGGGTCGGACCGGCCCTGACCGGGTAGACTGGGCAATCGTCCATGGCCCAAATTTTTGAGACACCAAAAAAAACAAATTATGTTCCCTTTATATATATATATATATATATATATATATATATATATATATATATAACCTTTGGTAATATTTTTAATATTAGTGCTCACATAATATGACAGAATGACTCATTTAGCAGACTTGCTTTTCACTTATACCTTTTATGTAAAGGGACATGAGTTTGAGGCCTAGTGGTGTTCTTTTTACGAGTTTTCCAGCCTTTTTAACAAGGGGTACTATTTTAATTTTTGTTCTAGGCACCAAAAAACTCAGGACAGGTCCTGGTTCAGGGTTATATATCTATATTCTAACACACCCCCACAGTTCAAAGGCCCAAGTTAGACAGAGCTGGATTCATGCTACGGTATATTTTTTCTAAAATATGCTTAAAGTGTGTGCCAAAGGTTTCGAAACTGGGTTGCTCGATACCAAGTTAAAGTCTGTCACTACACCAACTTTAGAGTTGTAGTAAGGGTTTAGAAGTATGTATTTATCTTCTAACAACAGTAATTATAAGAAAACAACGAATGAGTTAGGTACACTCTGTAACATTGTTGGTTCACTACCTGTTAGCTTAGCTTTTATGTCCATGTAGCACCTGAGCATTAAGTTTGTAGATGTCATCCGATAGAGGTCATGGGTTTAGTAAACCTCAATCTACTTTGTCCAACAAATGAGTTAGGTACCCTCTGTAACATTATTGGTTCACTACCTGTTGCTCTCAGTTAATTGTATCCAAACATGAGGGTGTTGAATTCTTAAGTTTGCTTAACATGCATTGTTGGCACCAAAGTTCGCAATCGGTATCGGACCTTTCCTATGAGTATCGGGATCAGAGGCGTCGGCAATATCAACGGTTTCGGATCGGAGTGTCATATTTTTTGGAATAAGAAAGCAAATAATTATTATTAAAAAATTAAAAAATTAAAAATTAAAAATTAACAATTAAAAATTAAAAACAAATTATACACTTAGCCATAATTTTAAGTTTTCTCGTGTTGTTTCACAGTAGTTCTGAACTTGAATGAAATAATAGTCATCATTGACGATTGATTTACCTAAGATAAATAAGTTTTCTTCATTTACATGCTTTTGCGACCTTACTATGCTTTTATACCATTATTGATTGGTCTTTCTCGTTCAATTTTCTCTACCAAATTTATTGTGAAAGAGATCCCCCAACGTCGATGGCGGTCAATATCAATAGCGGTCATTATCAAGACATGCCAAACTGTATCGGTATTGGTCGTATCATCTCTCTATCAGCCGATACTGCAAACTATACTTGGCACGTTTCCAAAGAGCGTAAGTTGGACTCTCCAAAAGTTTGATCATCAGGGGGTATAAAGAATAAAAAACAAACTAACAAAAGCTATATGGAATATACATAATATTCTAAGAAGTGAACGTGTTTTAGTAGTTTCAAAAATGATCATAGACCATCCTATATTTTTCAGTATTTCACATCCAAAACTCTGTTGTTTGGTGGTGACTTGAAGTCATCTGACCACTTTTTTCGCTGAAATATGATTCTCTTGAATCCAGCCAATCATTGTGAGAAAACCCATAAGTAGAACCACCTTTAGAGTCCTGGCTAGGGTTATGGTTAGTGTTATAGAAGATATTTTACGGTTAATGTTTGGGCTTGATCAAGAGTACTAACATGAGAGAGTTTGTCTAGGAGGTGGATTAAAAATTAACTAGTGTTTTCCCATGTGATGCCATGGAAATGTTTTTTTGGTATAAGGTATCCACAAATTTGTCAGTTTGAATTAAATGATTTTGATCATTTGTGAAAGTTTTCTGGTTTTTTTTTTTCATTTTTCTGCAATCATGCATTGTTTGTTATGTTGTGAAGATTTTCCGTAGTCTACTTGATTGAGAATAATAGTCAAACTTTAATAGAACCTATGTAGTCTGAAAATAAACGTAGTTTCAAAAAAAAAAAATCTTAAACAAAATATTTCAACTGGAAAGGAGCTTATCTGGAAAATTATGTTAGAAATCTTACCCATAGAAATTTTTTAATAGGGATTTATTAGTTGTTTTTTTTAGATGCTCTAATTTTTTTATAACAATAACAATTTATTTTGAAGAACTTTTTAAGATGGTATATAATATAATATTTTTAAGAAATAAAAAATATATAATTTGTAATTCATTTGATATCCATAATATATTTTTAAATAATTCTAGTTACAACCATGAATCACTAAGTTATTGCAAAATTACAGAGGTAATTTTTACAAAAGTTTATCTTATAAAGGATTTGTTTTGAAATTTCCTCTACCCAAAGCTATTAGATATTAAAAGATATAGCTTTTAATTATAAAAAGGAAAAAAGAAACACATGAATGACGCGTCTTTCTTAAAAAATGTCACATGGCACAACAAGAATCACCATATTTGTCACTTGTCAAAACGAGACAATGCCACTTGACACAACCAGGGTAACTACCAGCAGTAGCTATTTTAATATAATATTATATATGGAGATATGTATGTTATATCTCCATATGTGGTCGATGACACCAGACCCCCTTGTATCCAGTGAAAGCAGAAGAGGTAGGTTTGAATGGCGGGATATATTACTTTAGCCAAACTGAGAAAAGTTGACTAAAACCTACCCTTGTATGTAACACTGATTTTATAATGTAGAGTTTATATCCACTTGAAACCTTGTGCATGGTAGACAGCTATGAAGTTTTTTATACTGGCGGAACCTTTTATGAAGTATAAATTTGCTCCAAACCACAATGACAGACTTTATCCCAATTTTTTGTGGTCAGCTACATGAATTTCTTCTTTCAATATGCTGTCATTTCCTTTCTAACCTTAATAAATGTACTTTTCTTTTTTGCATCCACGCTCCAAATTGATTAAGGGCTACCTGACTCTCTATCCGTTTGTTTAACAAATATCCTATCACTCCTCGGAGTCGCATCTATTAGTCTCCATTGCACGTCCAACCACCTGAAAGAACATTTCTCTTATCTTATCCTCAATTTGGCACCACCTCCAACATCCCAATGATACATTAATTTCTTATTCCACCATCCAATGTATTGCCACCCATCCATCTCCACATTCTCATTTCAGTTATGCTCATTTTCTTGACATGTTTCTTAATTGCCCACCAATTTGAACCTCAAAATGTGGTTTGTCTCCTAGGATCACAAACACTGGACTCAAAACAATTCACCATCAAGCATCAGTTCTATGTACAACACCATCACAATCTTTCCATCATCATGAATGATTTTTCAATACCATATTAGTCTGAAAATCAAATGTTTGTTGACACACATACAAGTAACACATAGCCATATGGTTTAGTACAAGATTAAGCTATAAGAAGTAGCGATAGTTAGTAGAATTATATAAATGTGTTCTAGGGCACTTGAAGAGAAGGAATAGCATGGGTTTTAGCAACTTCATTTTGATGTATACACTGATTGGCCTGCAAAGATCAGTCCCCCAAGAGCAATATAACATAATTAAAAATTCTACCAATTTCGTGAGCCTGACAGGAATCATTGTACAGCTTCCACTAGATCTCCTTAATGCATGTAAATGAATATGTTGTATTTAGTTACTTCCATCACAAACAAATAATTGCAACAGTTGTCCTTTGTGGGATCCTATGTTGTAACTTGTAAGGCATATTCCATTCACAGTCTGCAGCCGCTCCTTTCGGGTTTTCTATTTTGTCTTAACTTTTATTTTTTCGAATATTTATGGCTACATATTGATAAAGGGAATAAAATTTGCATTTCGTCAGGAAAAAAAACCAAACCTCAGAAACTTCTCTGTAGTGAACCAGAACAATGTGCTCATATACCCTACAAAAGGGGGGGAAAGAGAGAGTACTTAATCAGTAGCAAAACAGCAATTTAGAAACTCCAGAGGAAAGTAGCACGTACTACACTTAAACAATAACAGCAAAACAGCAATTTAGAAACTCCAGAGGAAAGTATAAGGATTCTATACACTTCAGACATGCTTCAACATGATAAAGGTGGTTGGCAAATAGGAACACATGATGACAATCCCGCATTTATGTTATATACAACAACCGCACATAGTTGAAATGCCAGATGTGAGTAAAGAGTTCCTGCGGCAAATCAACCTTGATGGGCAAGAAAATAAATTTGAGGTTGATAGAATTGAAGCTTATAGAGTTACCCTAGCCTACAGAAGAGAAATCAACTGCATGTATGAAGAAATTTTATCAACATTAATACACCAGGACATATAATACTACTACTTTTTGTTTCTTACTGTAATTATAAAATCAAGGTTCAAAAACTCGGTATCGGTATCGGACAGTATGTATGAGTATCCGTATCGGTGGTATCGGCAGTATCGACGATATCGGATCGGAGTATCGGATTTTTTGGTATCGGTTGTGTCGACAATATTTAAATAATTATTAATAAATTAGTAAAAAAATATAAAAATAATTTACATATTTATGCATTATTTAAGTGTTTTTTATTTTATTTTTATTATAATTGAATAAAACAATAGTCATCATGTGTATGTTTGTAGAAGAATTTGTCTCTATTTATAGTTTTTTTTCCTACTATTTTGGTTCTTCATTATTGTTCTCTGTTGGATTTGATATGTTTGGAATCAATTTCTACTTTTTTTTAGCTTTTTGTAGAACATCTACTTTGTTAAAGTTCCTGTGATGATCTAATTTGATCTGATTTTTTCCCGTATCGGCCTGTATCGGCCAGTATCGGCCCCGTATCGACCGATACGAAATTTTATGTACCAGTATCGGCCGATCCCGATTTTTTTGGCCGGTATCGGATCGGCCAAGGCCAGATCCGATCCGATACGGCCGATACGTATCGGTATCGGCCGATACTTTAAACCTTGTATAAAATAGCAGTTTCTCTCCATATTTTAAATTAGGTGTAGTTAACCATGTGTAATTAACAAAGCTGGCTATCAGGATTAGGTATTTATCACCAATAGAAGGATTGGGCACAAGGATGATATCCAGTTATAGAAAATTAGTAAAAAAAAATGCTGATTTTTATTGCACTCCATAGCCGATCATGTTCTGATATAGCGATGGGAAAAGGCTTTGATGATAGAGTTGATGGTGACCTCAGAAGCAAGTTTCGCAATATCGTTATCAAAATCAATTTTGAACTCTTCTTATGAGTATCATAATGTTCCCATTGATGCAAAATTGATCGATATCCTCACCAAGGCTCTTCCTTGACCTTTGTCCGAGTAACTTGTCTCCAAGTTGTACTTGCTTGACATCTAAGCTCCAGCCTTCAGGGAGTTTAAGAGAGTATTATGTATCTTCTTTATTAGGCAAAATCTCGTTTAGCCACACATCTTAATCCAATATGAGGACGCCAATCCTCATCATATAAATAAGGGTCAATTGTCACTTTTTTAATATTTTCCATATTTGATAAAAAGATAGTTCAGAATAATGAAAAATAAAAATATTTAAGGGTTCCTTATATTTTATTTTATTTTGATTTATTTTGAAATTGAATCATGAATTGAATTTACATGGAATTCCAAGTATTTTTATTTTCAACCACTACAAGATCAACAATGCCATGAGCTTGGGCTTCTGTTGCTGACATAAAAACATCTCTTTCCATGTCTTCGGATATAACCCATAAAGGGTTGTCGCACCTTCCAGTACGGCTATCTTGTTACGACTTCACTCCAGTCACTAGTCCCGCCTTCAGCACCCCCCTCCTTGTGGTTAAGGTAACGACTTCGGGCATGGCCATCTCCCATAGTATATGATTCAACAGGAATGAGGAGTCCGTTGGAAAATCGTCCGCTCTTCGCCTACCCCCGAGTATATGATTCAACAAGAATCGCACAATAGTAGGTTAAAAGAAACCTCTGGTAAAATACCCACCAATACCCGTAACCCAACAGATAAAGTACATTACATAGTCCATTTTAGGGATTTACGACTTACCCATTCAATGACTTTGGCATTGGACGTTTCCAAAATAGGTACTATCGGGTCGGATGAATTAGAGAATAGACAGAAGTTTGTTGTGTTGGTATTCCAGCCTTCCTTCTCCTTTGAGGGACTATCCGAAAGAGAATCCAGTACCTCTTGGTCGTGAATATCTGAATAGACTAACCACCTTTGTGGATATCTTTGTTTTAGGGCAAAACAATTCGAATTAGGCTCGGTCAACCGGAATATGTATTATCCATATAGTTGATCTTCCAATTGAGAAGATCCATTGACCTGAGACGAAGAGAAAGGTCTTTTTTTTTTTAGTTATTCAGTTAAACCAATGATTCGTTATTGGAACAGAAAGCAACAACCATTTCATCGGACAGGAGTATTTTTTATTTTTCGATGGATTTACATGGTTTTATTAATGGAAATTGTTTGTTATTGTGAGAAATAGGCTCTGGTTGTTCATCGTTCAAGAATTCTTGTTTAGTACGGGTCATAGCCCCTTAAAAAATGATCCCATTATTCTCTCTTTCCTCTATTCTTAAGTACCACTATTTCAAAAAGAATCCTATTTAACTAGAAAGGGACTAAATAAAGGAAATTCTAGCTATATTCGTAACTTCATATCAAGTGGTCCTATTTAACCACTCCTACACACCTACATATGAACTTGTATCATCATGAAATAATTATTGTGTTCAACATTCAAACCTTCCATTGACTTAGGAAGGAAAAACGGAAGCAATAAGTTGCCATAAAAATGTATAGAACTAATTAGCCTTAACAGAAGATTAGAAGAGTAAAGACTTAACTGATTTTGGTGACAATTCATGAAACAATAGTAGCAAGACTGGAAAAAGTATACAAGCAGATGGATAGGTGGCTATAGCAGTGAATGCAGCAAGTGAGTAATCTTTTAATAAGATAACTATTTGAGTCACAATCAATACTTTTGTACTTTTGAGACAATATTGACTTACGGATCCAGCATCCAATAGCTTCGCCTCTGAAAGTAAGGATTTAGAGCTCCATGAGCGTAGTAACAATTCAAAGCATCAACATTCCCAACCTAACAATGCCAATTATAAAAAAAATGATATAAACGAAAGGAATATATGGCCCCAGTGAGAAGACCAAGCATGGCATTAAGAACAATATTAAGTGACAGCAAAGTACAAGTTTACTGACCAAAGATAAGCATATATGCCATATCCAGTTAACTTACCAAATTTACCTATCTGCAAATTTTGAGGCAACTCTCTAATAAAAATTTAATTCCTATACAAGATAGTAGAATCTTATCTTGAGGATGAAAGCTTCCCAGTCAAAAGTAATAGTGAAAAGATTTCACATTAGAAAGTATGTTTATTCAGTATTGCATAACATATTTCATGTTTATTCAGTATTGTTGGAGTCCAGTCTGGATTTGGTAAATTTTGGAGTTCAAATATGGTCAAAGATTTGATTTAATATGATTTGGAAATCTACATTAATTTGATTAGATTTCAAATTTATATCAAATATTTAATTTGACCATATTTGGACGTCCATAATTGGTGATGGGATATAATCTACACCATTAGTTGTTGGTGGACGGTCAGATCTAATGGTGGGCTACTTTTAGGGTTTTCTAAACCCTAAAATTAGGTTTCTCATCATATTTATATGAGGTGAGGGTGGAGGCACAAAAAAGAACACAAGTTGGAGATTCGGGGTATTAGTCCACAGGAAGTCTAAGAGAAAGCTGTACTTTGCTCTTAGGACTCGTCATCCAAAATAGAAGGAGAAGATCTGATTAAGGAGTCGTCGTCTTTAATCAGGAAAATTGCTACGGGGTTTGGTGAGTGATTTCAATTGTAATCTGTCTTTTCTTCTTGAGTGTAGTGAAAGGATTGAACCTATTAAAGCAAAGGGTTCAACATTGGTTATTGTCAATCTTGTAATTTCATCTGAGTTATATAGATTGGGATTTGTCTAGGTGACGTAGTCATTTCCATATACATTGTCTTTATCTGTGCTTGGTATTCGTTAGATTGGTAGGTTATCTCAGGTGAGCTGGCAACGCTTCCATGTGTCCAACAAGTGGTATCAGAGCTCTTGGTTCTGGTCTAATAGTCTGATACCAACAAGTGGTATCAGAGCTCTCAGGTTCTCGAGAGGGAAGGTGCAACCATGTCTACGGAGCAGATAAACACACGTATGATCACCCTCACAGGAAAAAATTGGACGATTTGAAAGCCAAAGATGGAGGGTCTACTCTGGTGCAACGATTTGCATGGTCCGTTGGAGGGCGACAGCGCAAAACATCGGACAAAGCTGCTGAAGACTGGAAACGACTGGATCGGAAGGCCGTTGGATTCATCCGCCAAGGGCTGGACGACTCGGTGTTTCACCACGTATCCATGGAGAGTTCGGCAAAAGCATTGTGGAAGAAGCTGCATTAGTTGTACGAAAGGAAGACGGCTTGTAAGAAGGCATTTCTTATTCACCAACTCGTCAACTCAAAGTACAAGAAAGGTACCCCGATTGCACATCTGAACAAGGTTCAGGGTATCATCAATCATCTGTCTGCAATGAAGATGGTGATTGATGATGAGCCTCAGGCCCTTCTGCTTTTGAATTCTCTGCCGGAAAGCTGGGATACGTTGGTGGCGTCGGTGAGCAACTCCGCACTGGATAAAATTGTCACGATGGAGGTAGTCAAAAGCAGTTTGTTGAATGAAGAGGTCCGGCGTAAGCAAGTTGAATCGTCGCAGGAGTCCGTTCTGATGGCTTCCTATAGGAAGGGAAGACCCAAGTCACGAACGAGGACAGAAAAAAGTTCTCGGAATCTTGCGACTGGACCGCAAGGAGGGCTACTATCACTGTGGCGAAGGGGGTCATATCAAGAGGAAATGCATGAAGCTCAAAGCTAAGAAAGCCAAAGACAAGGACGATCATAAGGATTTTACGGCATTGGGAGATATCTTCATCACAGCAACTGAGGCAAAGGAACCTTGTAGCATGTGTCATGATGGCGATTGGGTCATGGACACGGGAGTGTCGTATCACGCCACTCCATATAGGAGGATCTTCACAACATACCACGGCGGCAGGTTTGGACGTGTGAAGATGGGCAACAAGGGAACGGTTGCAGCTGTAGGCATCGGTAATATGCACTTGACAACGGAGCTTGGTGAGAAACTCGTTCTCAAGGGTGTGTGACATGTACCGAGTTTGTGCTACAACTTGGTTTCGATGGGGAGGCTGGTGGATGATGGATGTCGCAGTTTGTTTGAAAACAAATATTGGATGCTTACAAAGGGTTCCCAACAGCTGGCTCGAGGAGATTTATGTTGTAGCATGTACAGGCTTAAGCCGCTCAGCTTTACAGGCAGGCCACAAACACCGGATGGAGGCTCGAGTGGTGTTCGACAGGAGGTGGATCGTCGAGAACTTGCTGAGGAGGGTCTTCGAGATACTTTGAGGATTACGGAGGATTCGGTTCGTCGAGATAAAGCGACGAATGGTAATGAGCCAAAGATTGAGGGTCAGTCTGTCGGTCCCATAACAGCTGGTCGGTCTCCAGGTGGGGGTTGTTCCACGGATCCGGTTTTGGCGACAGGTGGTTTGCCAAAGCTTCACAGAGCGACATCAGTTTCAGCAGTTCGAAGCCTGGAAGGAGATCAAGGTGTGCAGCAAACTCAATCTGAGGCGGGTACATCTCCATTCACACAGTTCCGGGGGAGCTGTGGGTTATCGACGGCGTGCACATTGCATGATGTTTTGCTCGAGGATGCATGTGTACGGGGGAGCTTCAGTGTCGGAGACGAAGGTGGACAGGTTCATGAGTCTGAATCTCGGAAGAACCGCATCGTCCGCTTGGTTGGGCCAGCCAAGGGTGAAAAAACTTGTCGGAACGGTTGCACGTTCCGGTGGAAGACAGAAGTTAGGGACAGGCAGCCAAGACTTGCGATGAGACTGATCGTAGGGACTTCGGTCTTGGTCGTGTCATTGATGTCGGCAGGATCCCAGTGGTGCAGGAGGTGCTCCGCATTGCAGCTAGCATCGATGTGACGGTCGAGGAGCGGAAGACGAAGGAAGATGCAAAGCAGCTCGGGGATCAGAGATCGGTGGCATGAGGGACCAGGAACTCTGTCGCGGAAAGACATGCATGGAGTTCAGTTGAGGAGCCATAGGGTCAACACCCTCTCATCAGACTGGAGGGAAAGATTATTGGAGTCCAATATGGATTTGGTAAATTTTGGAGACCAAATATGGTCAAATATTTGATTTGATATGATTTAAAAATCTACATTAATTTGATTAGATTTCAAATTTGTATCAAATATTTAATTTGACCATATTTGGACGTCCATAATTGGTGATGGAATATAATCTACACCGTTGTTTGTTGGTGGACTGTCAGATCTAATAGTGGACTACTTTTAGGGTTTTCTAAACCCTAAAATTAGGTTTCTCATCATATTTATATGAGGTGAGGGTGGAGGCACAAAAAAAGAGCATAAGTTGGAGATTCGAGGTACTAGTCCACAAGAAGTCTAAGAGAAAGCTGCACTTTGCTCTTAGGATTCGTCATCCAAGATAGAAGGAGGAGATCTGATTGAGGAGTCGTCGCCTTCGATCAGAAAAATTGCTACAGGGTTTTGTGAGTGATTTCAATTGTAATATTTGTCTTTTCTTCTTGAGTGTGGTGAGAGAGTTGAATCTATTAGGACAAATGGTTCAACATTGATTCTTGTCAATCTTGTAATTTTATCTGAGCTATATAGATTGGGATGTCCAGGTGACGTAGTCACCGTCATATACCTTGTCTTTTATCTGTGTTTGGTGTTCGTTAGATTGGTTGGTTATCTCAGGTGGGTTGGCAACACTTCCGCGCGCCCAACAAGTAATATCAGAACGTGATATTGGCGCTTTTGATCCCAACAAGTATTGCATAACATATTTCATTTTTGGAAGAAAATCTAAAATGATTAAACATCTCACCAATATTTATAAGAGAGATGATTGAATGAGCATTAAGCATGTGCAAGCAGTCCCTTCCTCATCACTTCCGACTCTTACTGCTGATAACAACACCAACGGTTGGCACTGTGCAAGCAGCCCCTTCACGCCCCTCGCCCTCCTCCCTCCATTATATTGTTGATAGTAGCAGAAGGATGGAGGCCGGGTGTTGCTCTTCTCGTACAACACCACCCCGCAGCTCCACCCTCCAGATAAGATTTGTAAAGGTTTAAAAAAAGGTTTTGTGATATATTTTAATCAATTTTTAGTTCAATCAATCTATTTATATTAGGGATGCTTTTATTATTTGACACTGTTGAAATTAGTTGATGATTTTATTGATTGTCTCATTGGCATTATATAGCCTTACAGTCATTAATACAATGATCTCAATCATTATGACAATAATCTCATAATGGAATATCCTGTGACATATTCTGGTATCCCAAATATGCCCTCAGGATATTCCCATGTGCTTATACTATACTTAAATATGACACCCAACATACCATATCAACACTCCCCCTCAAGATGGGTGAAAGATATTCACTAAGCCCATCTTGTCACATCCTCTAATCATGCTCACTGAGGCGAGTCCCTTGGTTAGTCCATCTGCTACTTGATCCCTGGTTGGAACATGGCCAAGCTCCAGTAATCCACTATCCAACTTCTCTTTGATGAAGAATCTATCAATCTCGATGTGTTTGGTCCTGTCATGCTGTACTGGATTGTTGGCGATACTAATAGCTGACTGATTGTCACACCACAACTTCATCTTGGCTCCTTGATCCAGCTTCAGCTCCACCAGCATATTCTTCAACCATAGCAGCTCTGCAACTCCCAAGGCCATAGCTCTGTACTCTGCTTCAGCTGTCGATCTGGCCACCACAGACTGCTTCTTACTCCTCCAGGAGACCAAGTTACCTCCTACAAATATGCAATATCCTGAGGTAGACCTCCTGTCATCAGCACAACTAGCCCAGTCAGAATCACAGTAGCCCTCGATGCTCACGTGATTGTTCTTCCTGAATATTAGTCCCTTCCCGGGAGCACCTTTCAGGTACCTCAGAATCTGGTACACTGCATCCATATGACCCTTCCGTGGGTCATGCATGTAGCGGCTCACCACACTTACTGCAAAGCAGATATCAGGACGTGTGTGGCTCAAATAGATCAACTTGCCAACCAGTCTCTGGTATCTGTCCCGATCAACTGGTTCTCCTGCCTCAGCATCAATCTTGAACCTCTGATCTATTGGTGTCGCTGCAGGTTTGCACCCCAACATCCCAGTTTCTGTGAGAAGGTCCAGTGCATACTTCCTTTGAGAGAGAACAATCCCCTCTGCTTCTCGAGCAATCTCAATCCCAAGGAAGTACCGAAGAAGGCCGAGATCCTTCACCTCGAATTCCTTGCCAAGCTTTCCTTTGAGTTGGGCGATCTCCTGCTCATCATCTCCTGTGATAATCATATCGTCCACATACACCGCAAGCATGGTGATGTGGCCTCCACTCCGACGAAAGAACACAGTATGATCCGCATTGATCTGCTGATATCCCATCCCTATCATCGCTCTTCTGAATCTGTCAAACCACGCTCGAGGAGACTGCTTCAGTCCATAGATGGACTTCTTCAACCTGCAGACCTTGCCTACTGTCTGATTGGTGCCAAATCCTGGTGGTATCTCCATGTACACCTCCTCCACTAGATCTCCGTGAAGAAACGCATTCTTCACATCCAGTTGGTGTAGCTTCCATCCACCATTCGCTGCCAGAGAAATCAGAGTCCTGACAGTGCTCATCTTTGCAACTGGTGCAAATGTCTCGTCATAGTCGATGCCGTACGTCTGACTGTATCCTTTGGCTACTAGTCGAGCTTTGTAGCGCTCAACCTGTCCATCTGGGTTCTGCTTCACGGTAAAGACCCACTTGCATCCAACTGCTCTCTTCCCCTCTGGCAATCTCACAAGCTCCCAAGTGTGGTTCTTCTCCAGAGCTCCCAACTCCTCGTGCATTGCCGCTTTCCACTTTGGATCGTTCTTGGCAACCTGCCAATTGTTAGGTACAGTAATACTATCCAAAGATGCTATAAATGCTCCATGAGAAGAAGAGATATGGTCATAAGAAACAAACTGAGCAATATCCCAACCATATCTGTTTGGAGGATTTCCTGCATTGCTGCGAGTGGTCCTCCGTACAGATAGTGGTGTGGGAGGAGTAGAAGTAGGAGGAATAATATTTTGTGAAGGAGGGGGTATCACCTGAAGGGGGGTTGGTGTCGGTGCCTCAGGAGTTGGGACGAACGCAGGCAAAGGACTTGGCACTGGCACTGTCGGTACTGGTCCTGCAGTTTGCTTCTCTCTCCTGCTGTAGGTAAGTAACTCTCCCTGAGCCGTAGGCCTAACACCTTCACCTTCTTGTCCCTTCTCCGTGCCTCCATGCCAAACTTCTAAATCGGTTACCACAAAGTTCTCCATCTCCCCCTCTCGCCTAATACTGGCAGTATTAGGCGTGTTGTGTGAAGTTTCGTCCTGGTGGTAGTATGGCTCATGCTCCCGAAAGTGGACATCCATACTGACAAACTTCTTCTTCTCTACTGGACTCCAGCACACATACCCCTTCTGGGTCGCCGAGTAGCCTACGAAGATGCATTTGACCGCTCTAGGGTCAAGTTTCCCAACTGATGGCCTGTTGTCCTTCACAAAACACACACACCCAAACACCTTCAGTGGGAGTATCCCACTATTATTGCCTTGCAATACCTCACATGGGGACTTCCATCCGAGGACCTTCGAGGGCATCCTGTTGATGAGTTGAGCTGCTGTCAACACTGCATGCCCCCACAGACTCTGTGGGACATTCATGTCGATCATCATACTTCTTGCGACCTCCAGAAGGTGTCTGTTTTTCCTTTCTGCAACTCCATTTTGTGCTGGTGTGTATGCACAGGTGGTCTGATGCTGTATTCCGTGTGCTGACAAGTATTCTGCAAGCGTCCTGTTGGTATACTCCGTTCCATTGTCAGACCTCAGTACCTTCACAACTGCTTTGTACTGAGTCTGGACATGCTTATGGAAATCCCGAAAACAAGCAGGTACATCATTCTTATTTTTCATCAAATATAACCAGGTAACACGAGAGGCACACTCAATGAAAGAAACAAAGTACTTATAACCATTCATAGTGTTAGTAGCACATGGACCCCAGACATCAGAATGTACTACCTCAAAAGCAAAAGTGCTCCTATGACCCGTGCCAACATATGAGCTCCTAGTAAGTTTTCCTAACTCGCACGCATCACATACTAATTTCTTTTTTTTTGTTTTTGCATAAATCTCTGGATATAACTTACTTAGAGTATCAAAGGAAGAATGTCCCATCCTCCGATGATGGAGCATCAAGGTATCCTCAGTCCTCTGCTGCAGTCCTTCCATGCCAGCCTTCTCTGCCATAGATACCAATGCTGAGTCCAGTCCTTCTCGATCTAGGTACCACAGTCCCTCATGCCAAGTGCCAGTCCCAAGTCTTCGTCCTGTCCCTTTCTCCTGGAAGGTCACCTTAGGAATATCAAAAGAAACAATGCATTTAAGTTGGAGGATTATAGAACTAATGGACAAGAGACTGACTGGAAAGGATGGAGCATGTAAAACATTGGATAATCTTACTGAACCTGTACAATTAACAGTACCCTTACCGACCACTGGCTGGAAAGTGCCATCAGCTGTCTGAATGCTGTCTGCTGATGCTAGGTGAGTGTAGGAAGAAAACTCACTAGCATTCCCAGTCACATGTCGAGATGCTCCCGAGTCGATAATCCAGTCTGATGATTTAAGGGAAGAGATAGACGCAAGGGCAAGTGATTCGTCAGTACCTTCTGATGGATGGGCATATATGGCAGCGTTGCCCCTAACAAAGAATGAGGTGGACGCCTCCTCTGTTCTACTCCTCATGTCTCCCAGTGCCTGGTCCTCCACAGTAATGGTGCCATCAGCTTCTCCGTTCCCTTCTGATATCAGGAGGTTTGCTCGATAACCTCCTCGGCCGCCTCGTCTACCCCCTCGACCACGACCACGTCCTCCATTATATCCTCGTCCGCCGAACGGTCCTCGTGCACCACCTGAGTCTCCCTCCCTAGGTGGTTTTGTACAAGCATATCGATGATGACCCATCTCCCCACAGTTGTAGCACTGCCGGTTATCCTGCCAGGGTTCTCCCTTAGATCGTGTGTTACCTGAGCTGGTGATCGCTAGTGCTGACTTTGCTTCGGGGGGACCACATGTCCCTGCTTGCAGCCTGATGCGTGTCTCCTCCTGGATCATGGCTGAGATAGCCTCCTCAAGGCTAGGGATCTTTGGTTGGGCTAGAAGTAGGGCCGTCCTCTGTGCGAAAGCTGCAGTCAGCCCTTTGAGAAACTTCATCGTCCTCTCCTGCAGACACACCTGTCTCTCCTTACACTTAGGGTCCCCGCAGCTCGCCCGATCTGAGGAGTGATCATAATCCAACCACAGACGCTCCAACTCCGTGGCATACTCCTGCACCGTCTTCTCTCCCTGTACGGTGTCATCAATCTCCCCCTTTATCTGGAAGACCCGTAAGTTGTTCCCCACACCATCATAGGTCCTTCTCAACTTCTCTCACACATCTTTTACCATCTCAATACCGTCTACTGTGGCGGCAATAGACTGGACTAAGGAGTTGAGAAGCCAGATGTAGATCACCATATGAGTGGACTTCCACTCATCGCGTCCTGTCGAGCCCTCGTCCGGCTCTGTCGTCTCGCCCGTCAGGAACCCCTCCATGTTTTTTCCTGCGAGGGTTCTTCTCACCCGCCGTGACCAACTCAGATAGGTGGCTGGTCCATCTAATTTCAGATCGATGGAGGGAAGCTTCAACTCCGGCGACGTTCGTGTCGTGTTCTCACCAGCCGACATCGTCAACAACTTCATCAACGTCGCCACCTCTGCAGAATCTAGCTTCTTGATGATCTCCTCCATCGATGCTTCGTCTATCCAATCACGTCACGTCCGCTCCACGACTCACGCTCGTCCTCATCGTCCGCTCCTAGATCCGAACATGTCCCCCCTTTTTCCAGATCTAGGCATCCCTATTAGGCGATGTCTAGTGCTGGTGTGGAGGAGGCGGCAGCACGCATATCACAGCCGCCGTCGCAGCAGCAGCAGCAGCAGTCGCAGCAGCCGTGAAGATTTTTTTTTTTTTTTTTTTGAAGGGAGGGAGGTAGACGAGGCGGGAAGGGAGGGGGGCGTGGAAGAGTTCGGTGGAGGAGATCTAGAAAATCCTCCTGTGGGTTTGTGGAAGCTTGGTGACGGCTAGGGTTTGTGGAAACTTGGCTCTGATACCATGTTGAAATTAGTTGATGATTTTATTGATTGTCTCATTGGCATTATATAGCCTTACAGTCATTAATACAATGATCTCAATCATTATGACAATAATCTCATAAAGGAATATCCTGTGACATATTCTGGCATCCCAAATATGCCCTCAGGATATTCCCATGTGCTTATACTATACTTAAATATGACACCCAACATACCATATCAACAGACACCATTCCTCACCAAGGACGGTAGGGGCAAAGCCCATAACAAGTTTTAAATGTTATATTTTTTTTTATTTTTTTTTTTAAATTTTATATATATATATATATATATATATATATATATATATATATATAGAAGTAGTATATAGCAGCTCTATATCGAAATTGAAGTGGCCGATAATTAGCAACATAGCTAATTCCTTCAACTGGAGAAGTGTCACCTACAATGTCGCGGAAGCAACAAATTCGAAGATTCTTCAAAGAATTTTCTAAGTGCTCCTGTAATTCTTTGAGGTTAGAGAGTTGGTGGGTTTGATAAGTGCATTAGAGGTTGAGAATGCTTCCATATCTTGTCGGGGTGAACCACGTCAACTTCGTCTTTGCTTTATTTTTCCCTTTGTAGTCTTTTTCTTTGTTTCATTGTTCACCAAGCTTCCACACAAATACATATTTTATGTTTTTTGCTACTATTCCCTCACTAGTTTTGGTCAACCATAATATACTACAGAAGCTCTTATATCTGTAGGTACTAATGGCTTATAATCCAAATAGGAGAACGTTTGTATAACTATTGAATAAGAATTCTTAATCTAATAGGATTGGTCGCTTTATTTATTATGTAAAGGATTATCTTTTCCATAAAGTACAGATAATGATTGAATTGATATAGGAAATGTGCAGGCTCAACCAAACCATATTAGGATATAATTAATTATCCATCCAATTCTATCAAATATAGAGCTATCCAAATAGGTTTTTAAGTCAGAGTTTAACATAATGGTGCGTATAGAAGTATAAAAGCCATCAGTTTTACCTGAACTCCACCAAGTAGACACCCAAAAGTAATAGAAAAACACCCACATAGGTTGCAGGAATTCAATACTCCATGGCATGGTAAGCATAGAGATAAGGACTGTTATTACAGTAGACAACCCTAACTTGTTACATTGCCGCCTCAGAACATCTTCTTAGCAACTAATCAAGCCAAATTCTTCATGATGGTAACAAAATGCTAAGCATGAATTTCTTTCCTTTTTCTTACAGAAATTAAATATTGGGTTTCCCTTGGTTGATGGATGATCTATTTTATGCTTCTTCCCTCCACAACTACTTGTAATGTTCAACAATAAATAACGAAACAAGGCAGAAATAAATGTTTTTGAACAAACCTTAAGCCTCTCATGTGCTTCACCAACATTTCTTCCATCCTTCTTTTTTCTCCAACTGTGGCCATCTTTACGAAAAAAGCGGAGTACTCGCTTGTTGAAGAGGAAAACAGATCCACCTGTTAATAAACCTAGAGAGTCAATATACTTATACCAGAATATTCTTTAGATAAGTGCCTTCAAGTACCAAGTGGACAATATCAGATCTATTATACAAGAATATCTCTATTACTAGGTGGTTTGTGAGGAGCTGCTTCAGCAATAGGGTATCTCTCATGATTCTGTAAGATGTAATGGATTTCTACCGGCTTCAGCCATCGTATCTGAGCTTCCTTAAGCAGCTTATTGTAATCAAAACCTGAAACTGGAAGGGGGGAAAAAAAAAAACAGGAATCACTGAAAAGAAAACCACAATTTTATTTCGTTTAGACGTCCACAGTACAAAATTTAAGGCCAGAACTAGATTTTCATGCAACAGTCAAGCAGAAAACATTCTAAATTGTGTTCCTCGTTAGTAAAGGCAATCTCAAGTGTCCATTTCCAGAGGCATGTTAGTCTTGCAGTTAAATATAAAAGGACTCCAAGACAATGGAGTAGACTTGGGCCCTATAATGTAAATACTATCATCTATCGTTGGCCATTTAATAAGAAATCCCTTGATTCACACGGCAATCAAAACGCATAGAGGAGAAACCCAAATTTTTTGAAGGTTTCAAGTTTGCACATCTACAACTCACCTATATGTTGAATTGAGAATTACAGCTAGAACGCATCTGATTAATTCATATACACGGTTTAATTCAAAAGTCATGTCGACGAAGATTGCCATTCTGGTTTTGGTGAAAAGCCAAGCATCATTGAGGTATGCTCATTTAAAGTTTAAAAATATTCCAACAGATACCACCCGGCATTATTTTGCAATTATTTTTGCCACACCCGTTCAAGATGAAAACTGAAAACCATTATGTTCAAGATGAAAACTGAAAACCATTATGATGAGATCCAATGCTCTAGTCATACTTTTAGCCTTTCCTACTTCATCTTGTCAAGGTCTATGCCGTAAAACTATAGAGTTGTTGGTGGGGTGAGGCTGTTATGGTTAAATATTTATGTTCTTCCAATACACCCCTTGTAGATTAAGTTGCCATTTTGAGCTGAGAGTTGGCTTCCCGCAGCGGTATAATTTTCGTAATATACAGTGCACAAAAATTCTGGGGTTATGATGATCGTAGGAACCAAAATGTAGGGGGGTAAATATTTGCACTATAATTTTGAAAGTTTCTGAAATACTTGGGGTGCGTTTGGAACAGAATTTCAAAGAAAGAAACTGCTGCGAAGTTAGGCATCCTAACTCCAAATTACTTAACTCTGGTGCCATTTGGAGTGTTCTATAGTTTGGATCAACTCAAATAATGGGTCCAAAATAAACCCAGTGTAATAGCAAAACCAACTCTTTTTGGATTTTTATCCTAACTCCAAAATGTATCATCTTCCCTCTCCTCTCAGGATTTTAAATTGTGGTTTATGAAGACGTGTAGTGTTGAACCTGCATATTTGAACAGTAAGATTATGGAATTATTTGGTGACCGTGAAATTGTGGTTGATAAAAATAGGGATGGTTGATTTGTCTATTTGAATGAGTAGGATTTTGAATTTTTCATGAAATTGTTGTTGATTGCGATGGGTAATGCTGATTTGCATATTTAGTTGGAATTTAGGATTTTAGGATTTTATGAATTATTGGATTAGAAAACCCTTGTCCCAAAGGGTCCAAAGAATAACTCCAAGCTCCAATTAGCATAAGTGGAGTTTCAAAACTTCAGTTTCAAGTCTCGAAACTCCAACACGAGCCTAACTCCGTTAGTGTATTGGCCCTCCAGAATTCCGCAGAAAAAAATGTGTTTCCAAGTTTTGGCATCCCTCATCACCCATGGTTTGAGGATTATATATCTCTATTCTAATACATGTTCTTTAGAACCCATATGACAGTAGAATAATGTAATATTATCAGTATGGAACTCCTAATTCAAAACTTCCCAAAAATCGTATTAACAACTTGGAAGAGGATTCCAGTAGTCTTCCATACTTGTACCGAAACAACCTAACTAAGCAGCTGATTCCTCTTCTACCATGATACCAATCAAGATTTCCCCCCATAAAAAACACACTCTTTTGCAGAAAGTTGGAATCTTTTGGCACAAAACTGGATTGAAATTGACCAGAACTAAACATGGGCAAATCTCAAAATAGAAGAAATACTGAAATAACTGCTGAAAAGTATAGAAAGAAGGAATTTTCTTTGACTCACCTTGATTATTCATCATTGCAAGTGGAAAAAGAACCAGTTTTGATAGAGCTTACACTTTGGAGTTGAAGTTATACCATGGGTTTAAGAGAGAGAGAGAGAGAGAGAGAGGAGGTGGTGGTTCTGTGGTGGTGGTTCTGTTCTACTTATGGGAAAGTATAGTGGGAAATGACAGAGTGGGGGAGAGGTAAAAAAACCATTTGCTTTTTTCATATAACTCCTCCAAATATAGTATTCTTAACAAAAATTCTCCAAATCTCTTAATCACTAATAAGTCCCTTAAATCAACATAATATCAACATATGAGTCCTCCGTTTCCGTTTGAATTATTTTAACCTAACCCAAAGTCTAATCTAATTAATAATAATTTTGTCCTAGGCAACTTTCTCTCTCTTTTTATTTTTTAAAAATTGTGTTCCATTTTTTCTTAAATATAAAAAAAAATTCTCTTACGAAATCAATATCCTCAACTATTACGGCAACAATATTTGTATACTTATCTAAAGTAAATTTGGTAGTTATTTTGGAAAAAAATGTATAATTATAAAATAAATTTGACTTTACCATTTTTTTTCATTTCATTTTTCACTTAAGTATATATTGTATTGATGTATAATGCATGATCCGCAAATAAATTTGACATATTTTTGAAAATTACTATTGAAAATGATGGAATTATGAATTTTAAAATAGTATAGAGAAGAAATAGCAGAGAAAAAGAAGAAGCTGGAGATTAGGAGAAAGAAAGACAAATAAGAGGTTATTTCATGAGAAAGTCCTTGAAGAAGAGAGTTGATTTTTTATTTTATTTTAATGGAGATTTGTGAGGATGAGAATGGAGGAAGAATATGGTTAGTTAAAAAATATGAACAATTATTAAGGGCAAAGTGTTTAATAAATACATATTACCGTTATACATGTTGTTCTTTTATATGAGTTAATTTAAAAGCGGGTCTCATAACTTTAACTCGATTTTTTGCTAATTTTGGAAGTTATTGTTTAGAAGATTTTATTAGAAACAATAAACTAGATTTAAGAGGCTTATATTCAAAAATTATAGGACTTTTTTATATAAGTTCGTCAAATCTACCATTACGCCCACAAAATCTTACTATTTGTTTTAAAGTTATTCATTTATTAATAATTGAGTCCATACGATTAGCTTGACTAAAAAACAAAATTCTATTCACTTAGAAAAAAAAAAAAACTTTTATGATAAGTTTAATCCCTCCTCCTCCTCCTCCTCCTCCTCCTCTTCTTCTTCCTTATCCACCCATTCCATGCTTGTTGTTGGCATAAGAGTAACATGTGATGTCATAGGTTGGAGGAAGGGAAGAAGAGTGAGGTTGATTTGGTAATGGTTTAGAGTGAAGGGGATAGATTAGTGATGGTTTATAGTGGTGGAGAAAAAGAGAGAAAGAACGAATGGAGGAAAGAAAAGAGAAAGAGTTGATAATGAAAAACAATATAGTTAATGAAAAACAATATAGTAGAATGGTAAAGTCAAATTTCCATTCAGATTTTTGTGGAGACAGACAAGTTCAATTGGACTAAAGTAATCCTTTTTGTTGGAATTTTATTTTAATATAATCATTTTATAGATTTAGGTTAGAATTGAATTCAAGGGGACTTGATGTACAAACTTAGTGAGCTCTTTATTCAACATAAAGTTATTCTCCACCATATATTTCATTATAAAAGAATGAGATATCAATATCAAGATAGTTAAATAACTCATCGAACTCGAATGGTTCTTGTGGTTATCAAAGAGAGTTATAAGATTCTGACTGGGTGGTAGAAGATCAGTGGATCGAACCACGGAAGCGTATTATTTTTTTTAATTTATAAAATGGTGGTAGTTAGGGACAGTGTGCATAAAGTTTCGAGTATTACGTCGAATCCCGAATGTTATGTCAGAAATTCAAAAAAAAAAAAAAAATTGCATAACTCAATCATTGCATATCATAATCATAGTATGAGCATTTAGGAACAAAATAAATATTAAGTTACATCTATCAAATTCAATTTGTGATTGATGGTCCGTTTAAACTACATACATAAATGATTTCAGTGAAATTTCAGATGACTATCATATGTCTCATCCATTATTCTACATGCATGATACTAAACAATAAACACATAATATAGCCATACGAAACTATCCGAAAAGTTATTCTTATGAAACAAAAATTAAAAAACAAAAACAAAAATTAAAATTAAAATTAAAAAACTTGTCCGTCTACCATCCAAAAATGAAAAAGAAACTCCTGACGACCAAATTGTGGCCATGTCACGTAAGATCAAACATGCATCTGCAAATCAAAAAATACATCTCCAAACATCAATAATTAATTATTAAGAAGATTAATTAGAAAATGATATTCGCAAGACCGGCCCAAACATTTAAACAATGTCAAGCCTCCAACCATCATCCACTCAACGACTCGACAAATCTCAAAACTAAAAAAAAAAAAAAAAAAATGAAAAAGAACCCCTCCAAGCCTATTGTGTGTTGTAATATGTTGTGATTTCCTAGGAGACAAGACTATATTTACAAAAAATAATAAAGTAGAATTTTTTTTTTCAAAAGTATTGAAATGCTTAATTTTTTTTCTAACTTTTAAGACAATTTTTCTTTTTCTTCTTTTTTCTCTAAATATTTTTTTATTCATGGAGGTGAAGGCATTGTTAAGTACATTATTTAGAACTAGATAATCAATTTTATAATATTTTCTATAACTTTTGTCACGTAAATTTTACAATTTATTTGACAATCGCATATGAAAAATATTTTTAAATAAAAATTTATCATTCCTATGTGACAACAACTTTTTTCCAAAGTCACTATAGAGTTGGAGATGATCTAAGACGAATTTTGCGAAATGGCCAGTTTTGTCGAATGCAAAAATAAATTGAAAGAATAAAAGAGTATTTTCTGAATTTGTAAGCTATATCTATTGGTTACACTAATTCTTTTTCCCTCTTTTTATACAACAACATGGAGTGTAAAATAACGTGTCCTTTACATTTGACTAGGTAGTCAATGAATATATTAGAAATTAGCACAAATTGCATTAAATTTTATAAAATTTTAGAAGATACTTTCTAACACTAACAGTGTCGATACTAACAAGAATAAGGGTGTGAAATCTTTCTCATTTTATCGGAGAATCCCATGCATACTTTTCTTTACTATATCCCATCCATCTATTTTATTTAGTTATTCACTAGAACAATTATGATATTAATGTTGATCCGGGACAAGTATTCGGATCTATTATAACATATTGGGATTAAATTGTGTGATTAAATTGTATATATGATAATTGGCCCATGTGGCTTAGGCCCAAGTTAATATGTGGATATATATATATATATATATATATATATATGTGTGTAATATCATGATGAATGAAACACCTAGATTATTCTCTCCTACTACTTCTTCACTTGGTATCAGAGCATGACGGCTATGGCACGATTTTTTTTCCATAGCGGTGGCAGCGGCGGCCATTTTTTCTCCACGACGGCGGCGATGAGTCTCCCTTCGACCGGCGGTATGACAAACGGTGGCAATGGCGGCGGCGGCGAGTTTCTACGTCGGTAGCGGCGGCAACAAGGATCGATCACACCTTCCCGTATTACCTTGGTTCTAATGACTATCCGGATAATACAATTACGAAAGTGGTATTTCGTGGAAAAAAATTATGAGGAATGGTCGAGATCTATTCGTCTTTCTCTACGAGCTCGACGAAAATTTAGGTTTATTGATGGGTCTATCGATAAACCTACGGAGAATGACAAATTGGAGGATTGGTACTGTGTCCAATCGATGATTGTGCAATGAATCTTGTACACTATTGACGCTTCGGTGAAGAAGATGATACCCTACTTTAAGGAGGCAAAACTGTTGTGGGATTCGCTCAAGGACCGATTTAGCGTGGGGAATGACGCTAGAATTCAACAGATTAAATATTCGTTGGCAGAGTATCGCCAAATGAAATCCATGTCCGTGGTCGACTACTTCGGCCAATTGCAGACTCTTTGGGATGAGTTGGGGACTTATGAACCTATTTCGACGTGTAGTTGTGGCAAATGTACGTGTGATATCCCGAAGAAACTGCAGAAACAGGTTGAAGATGAGCGCTTTCATCAGTTTCTTTATGGGATCAATCAGGAACTCTATGGCAACGTCCGCTCGACTTTATTGGCACAAGATTCGTTTCCTATTTTGGCACGTGCTTATCAATCCATGCTACAGGAGAAACGATTGCGCACGTCCACACAAGTCTCCTCTGAACGAGACGAGGTTATGGCGCTTGCGGTTAAAACTCCTTCTATTAACCGCGGGCCATCTCGTTTGGATGCTCGGGATAAATCGAAGTTTTTTATAATTTTTGCAAACGCAACGGACATGAAGAAGCCACTTGCTTCAAGAAACATGGCTTTCCGGATTGGTGGAGGGATAGGTCGCATGGAGGCGGACGAGGGGCTGGCCGCGGACTTGGTGGCGGATACGAGGCTGGTGGTGGACGCGGACGAGATACGGAGGTGCGTACGGCAGTAGAAGGACGTGGCGCGACAACTGTGGTACAGACATGTATGACAGGTGATGGTGTAGGCGGTGTTCCGGGAATAACTCGGACCAATGGCAACATCTTATTTCTCTGCTTGGTAACTCTTCAGTCAAATCTCCGGAGGACTGTATAGTGGGCAAGTCTATTGCACATTGGATTATTGATACATGCGCTTCGAATCATATTACTGAAAATTTAGATTTATTGTCGGGGGGTGACGAAAATGAAGGAATGTCCAGTTGGGCTCCCGGACGGACGGACTGCGGTTGCCTCGTGCTGCGGGTGTGTTGCTCTTGCACCGGTTGTTGTTCTCACGAATGTTCTATTCGTACCTCAATTATATTATAATTTAATTTCTGTGGCCCATCATATTGATGATACAAATTGTGTTGTACAATTCACTAAAATTTTGTGCGTGATACAGGACCCTGATTGGCGTCAGTGAACGGCGGGACGGACTCTACTACTTTCGTATTGTACCGAAGACTCAGGTCTTGGCAGTGACTGAACGACTTCTCTGGATATTTGGCATCAGCGACTTAGACATTCTTTTGAGAAAGTAGTTGTGGTGCCCCGTTCCCCCTATTCGGGGAGCGCGGCTAAGAAATACTAAGACGGTATCGTTCGATCGGGATAGATTGAATTAAGAACTCGTCCTCGTTATGGATTTGTTTCTTCGGAATCGATTCCCATATTCAGTGGACCGTGCCCCAAGGATCGACTTAGCGGCAGAGTCAGGAGGGACCTCTCCGCTGCATTCTTTTGTTGCCTAGTTTTCGCTGTCGCTTGTTGCTTTCGTGCCTTGAGTTGGATTTCGGATTTGCTTGGGTTTTCTTGAACGGTTTCGATGGATTTCATTGCTTTCGTTCTTAGGACTGCACTTCAATTCCGATAAAGGATAGAGAGAAAGAAGTACTGATCAGCTGCTCGTGTCAATACAGGTGAACCAGCTGTAGTCGTCGCTCGAGCGGACGCCTAAAGCACTTCTTTCCTTTTCTTCCAAATACCAAAGTGAGTGGCTACCAACCCGATTAGCTAGCCCTACTTGCTAGTCTTCACACCTAAATCTCGTGTTCGTGCTTGCCCCGATCAAACGATACCAAGTTAATAACTAAAAGATATCAAGATAAAAAGGGAATAGACCTGGGAAATATTGCTTGTCAAATGAAACTCATGAACGGTTACTTACTTATATGCTTGCTCGTTTGGAATGTTCATCATATGCATAAATATAAGTTAGAATGTATATTTCTTCTTAGAACTGTGCTATGTATAGAACTCATTTTCAATGCCATAAACTGAACAGATAGGCTATGCAAAAGTAAATCTTGCCCTGTACTGCCATGCTCCTGATATGCCCTGATTTGCCTCGATTGCTAACTTAGTGTACTGCGTTGATCACGGACAACTTGTGCACAAGGTCTTAGTTCCTGCGGACGGTCGCTGGGGCACCGGCACCGATCCGATCCGGACGGAACTCATGATAGTCGCCTGCTATAGGACGGAATGCCTTGAGACGTCCTGATCTATGCGTCGCATGGCACTCCGTACTGAGACTAGCCCGTCCATTATGGCAACGTGCCAGTGATCCCCTCGTATATTTAAACCTGTTGCTACTAACTTGTGTCTTCTTGACAGGGAAGGCAAGGTAAGTATTATGCAGGTGGTTCAGACGGGCAGGTAAATGTCACCGAACGGTGACGAGTCATTTCAATAATTCTATATCTATGTCTTGTTGTAAAATGAACTAAGGCAAGATAGAAACCCATAAATATGCATGTTTCATTAAAAACAACGTGTTGATTGGTATAGTTGGGATAGCTTGCCTTCACCAGTACGTTTCGATGTACTGACCCTCGTTGAAACAGGTTCCCCGCGCTAGGAAGAACCGAGCGAGGAGCAGGAGACAAACCCCCAATCCAGTCCAGCTGTAGGCACGCCTCGACCGTGCCACCTTAGAAGCATTTTGGAGAAGAAGCCTTTTGAAGAAGAAGCTAGCCACCAAAGCAATCATGCAGCTTCGTGGCAAGGCAGTCGTTCCGTCCCAAGGTCTTATATTTTGAGTTTAGTAAGGGATGTAATGTACAGGACTGCTATCTCATTTTGTGTCAACACTTTTGTAAGCCCATAGAGGCAATCCTTATGTCTCAGTTCAAGGAGTTTGTAATAGATGTTCATATTATCAATAAAAGAGAACTTTTCCATGTTTCAATCTGTGTTCAATTATCTGCGTACTCTGAATATGTGCTCGCTATGCAAAACAAAAATACTTAGCCTTGTGCGGTGCGCAACCTAGGCCCGCACGGCGGTCACGCCCGGGGGACGACTAACGATTCCACGGGATCGGGGCGTGACATGTTGGTATCAGAGCGAAGCTTCAAAGTTTCTTTGATTCATGAACTGGAAAAGTTCCCTTAGCGATAACTCGCCTATGCGAACTCCTGAACTCGTTAAGGCCAAAATGAGATACGTTCATGCAATAAGTCCATAATACATTATGATCCTGATGTAATTTACCTTCCTTTCAAGGAACGACGCAAGCGCAACCATCAGCGCTGGCGCCAGGCGAGCCTCGGACTCAGGAGAGCAGCTCCGGAACATCAGGAAGCTCTCGGAGCCAACGAGGCATGTCTCAAACAGACTCGATTCAACAAGTGGTGCAAATGTTAACCGAGCAACGACAGAGGGATGATGCCCGCCAAGCCAAGTTCGAGAGCAACCTAGAGGCAAGGCTCTCAGTCCAACAAAAGCAGGTAGATACCCTGCAACAGCTTGTTCAGACCCTGGCCTCCAACCATTCTGCCGCAACGACAGCTACACCAGTGGAGCAGCCAGCGCTTGAAGTCGAACCATCGTCCGTGCCAAGGACGAGGGAAGTGACTACCTTCTCCTTTGGAAACTTCAAGAAGGTCTGCAACACGCCATTCGAAGGGACTGAGGACCCGATCGTGGCCCTAGATTGGCTTGCCGAGCTTGAAGATCATTTTTCCCTCCTGGAGGTGCCGGAAGACAAGCGCGTCACCTGTGCCCAACTACTGCTTCGCCTCAATGCGCACGACTGGTGGGACGTGCATCGACGATCTCTTCAACTTGGCCATGGAGAGGAGGCGATCGCGTGGACGACTTTTCGTGCCGCGTTTGAGGAGGAGTTTGTACCCCCGCCTCTACGACGTCAACGGGAAAATGAATTCGTTCAGCTCCGGCAGGGCAGTATGACGGTGAAGCAATACTCGGCAGAATTCAACAAACTGGCCAAATTTGCTACCGCTTATCTACCGGATGCAGCGAGTCGTGCCAGACGATTCGAAGGAGGGCTACGTCCTGGCATTCACGGGCACGTAGCCGTTCCGCAGTATCAGACAATGCGGGAAGTATTAAACCATGCCCTCTCCCTGGAACCGCAGTATCCTCACGTTGCTGCCGGCGCTGTGCAAACTTCCAATCACAAACGCCAAGGCAATGATAGAGGAAACAACGCTGCAAAGCGTCCAAATAACGGCGGTAAACAGCGTGGAGACACTAGCAAGACCTGCAACTTTTGCAGGAAGCCAGGGCATATCGAAAAAGATTGTCGCCGCAAGCTTGGGACTTGTCTCCGTTGCGGCGATCCAGGCCATCAGATTAACAGCTGTCCGCGTCGTCCACCGCCACAACCAGAACAGACTCCGGCTCCTCAAGCAAACCGAGCGGCGCCTCAGCCAGGGCGTAATCAAGCTCAAGGCCGAGTCTACACTATGACACGGGAAGAAGCTTTAGCTTCGGATACCGTCGTGTCAGGTACCTTACTTTTCAATAATATACCTGCTCGTGTTCTATTTGATTCAGGTGCAACGCATAGTTTTATTTCCACAAATTTTGCCGTGGAAAACAATGTAAAAATGACTCCGTTGCACTTAGATTTAAATGTTAGCACCCCCTCTGGTACAAAAATCCCTGTTCGTTCAGTATGCCTAGGTGGTTACATTTGTATTGGGGAGAAGAAGCTGTCGCTCGATGTCTTAGTTCTAGATGTTAGGGACTATGATATCATCTTGGGAATGGACTGGCTAGGCGCATGCGCGGCAACCATTGAGTGTGCAGAGAAGCGAGTCATTTTCCGTCTGCCCGGAGAAGCCGTGTTCTGTTACACCAGTAGTCCAGCGAACGATGCGACCACGGCCTGCATGGTGATTTCGGCAAAATCTGCTCGGCGAATGCTCTACACAGGCTGCGAGGGATTTCTAGCATCAGTTCGGGACGCGCGGCAGGACTACGCAAACGTCGAGCCTAATTCCGTTGAGGCGGAGTTCCCCGACGTGTTTCCGAGCGAACTACCCGGTATGCCGCCCGATCGAGAGATTGAATTCACTATTGACACATTTCCGAACACGCAGCCGATCTCCAAACCTCCATACAGAATGGCCCCTGCAGAGCTGAAGGAACTAAAGTGCCAACTCCAAGGATTACTTGACCGTGGGTTCATCCGTCCGAGCGTGTCTCCTTGGGGCGCTCCCGTGCTCTTCGTGAAGAAGAAGGACGGAACTCTACGCCTATGCATCGACTACAGAGAATTGAATAAGGTCACAATCAGAAACAAATATCCTCTGCCACGGATTGATGACTTGTTCGATCAACTACAAGGAGCAGCAGTATTTTCAAAAATCGATCTTCGCTCGGGTTATCACCAGCTGAAGATTAGGCCGGAGGACACCCCCAAAACTGCTTTCCGAACCCGGTACGGTCATTACGAGTTTTCCGTGATGCCGTTCGGACTGATGAATGCTCCTGCTGCATTCATGGATACGATGAACCGTGTCTTTAGGCCCTTCATCGATAAATTCGTGGTGGTGTTTATCGATGACATCTTAGTGTACTCGAAGACTAGGGATGAGCACGCAGGACACCTGCGGATGGTGCTGCAAACCCTTCGAGACCACAAGTTGTATGCCAAGTTAAGCAAATCAGAATTTTGGCTGGACAGTATCTCATTTTTGGGGCATATCATCTCCTCGGAAGGCATCTCAGTCGATCCGAAGAAAATAGAAGCAATCACGCAGTGGAAACGACCGGAGTCAGCTAGCGACATCCGAAGTTTCCTTGGTCTAGCAGGGTACTACCGAAGATTTATACAAAATTTTGCTAGGATTGCTTCGCCCTTGACGCAGCTCATACGGAAGGGTGCAAAGTTTACTTGGACGGACGACTGTGAAGCTTCGTTTACGGAGTTAAAGCAGCGCCTAGTCTCCGCCCCGGTCCTTACTTTGCCAAACGGACCTGACGACTTCAAAATATATAGCGATGCATCAGGAAGGGGACTAGGATGTGTCCTGATGCAACGTGACAAAGTGATCGCCTACGCGTCTAGACAGCTAAAGCCTCACGAGCAGAACTACCCAACGCATGACCTCGAGCTTGCCGCGGTAGTGTTTGCATTGAAGCTGTGGCGCCACTATCTTTATGGAGTGCCGTGTGAAATCTATACGGACCATAAAAGTTTGAAATATCTGTATACTCAAAAAGATTTGAATCTTCGGCAGCGGCGATGGCTTGAACTCCTAAGCGACTTTGACCTCATGATCAGATACACGCCTGGCAAGGGAAACGTCGTAGCTGACGCGCTGAGTCGAGTGTTTGCAGGAAGTTTGGCTATTGATGATAGGCTGCGCCGGGATCTTGAATCACTGGGCATTACCTTGAAAATCAGATACACAAAGTGGGCGCAAGTGTCACAACTGCGCCTCGAACCCGACTTGTTACAACGAGTAAAGACCGCTCAGAAGGACGACCCGTTCCTGCAAAAGATTCATACCCTTATCTCAGCAGGGAAGGCGTCCGACTTTGCGGTAAGCACGGATGGGACGCTTCGAGTGAAGGGAAGACTGTGCGTTCCAAGCGACGCGGCCCTCAGGGAAGAGATACTCACAGAAGCCCACTATGCTAGCTATACTTCTCATCCGGGTAGCACAAAGATGTATCGGGATCTTTGCACGACGTTTTGGTGGCACGGCTTGAAAAAGGATGTGGCGCAGTTTGTGTCGCATTGCATGGCTTGTCAACGAGTAAAGGCCGAACACCAGAAACCAGGCGGAGAACTGCAGAGCCTTGCTATTCCGGAGTGGAAATGGGATGATATAACGATGGATTTTATCGTTGGTTTGCCGAGGACGCAACGGGGACATGATGCAGTCTGGGTTATCGTCGATCGACTCACCAAGTCAGCTCACTTTCTGCCTATCAAATCTACTTGGAGTGCCGACCGCCTGGCTCAGATATATCTCAATGAAATCGTTCGACTCCATGGCGTGCCCGTAACTATAGTCTCCGATCGAGATGGTCGATTCATATCACGTTTCTGGGGAAGCCTGCAGTCAGCAATGGGGACGAAGTTGAAGTTTAGCTCCGCCTACCATCCACAGACCGACGGCCAAACCGAACGTGTCAACCAGATCCTCGAAGACATGTTGCGACTCTGCGCCTTGGACTTGAAGACGAGTTGGGACCTTCATCTACCTTTAGCTGAATTTGCTTACAATAATAGTTATCAATCAAGCATTCAAATGGCGCCGTATGAGGCGTTATACGGGCGGAAGTGTAGATCTCCTATCTGCTGGGACGAAGTTGGAGAACGGCAAGTACTTGGCCCTGAGCTCGTGGAGCAGACCGTCCAGAAAGTCCGGCTAATTCGGGATAGATTGAAGGTAGCTCAAAGCCGCCAAAAGAGCTACGCTGACACACATCGAAGACCGCTTGAATTCCAAGTAGGCGACCGAGTATTCCTCAAGGTCTCGCCCATGCGAGGAGTCAGCAGGTTCGGAGCAAGAGGAAAGCTGAGTCCGAGATTTGTCGGCCCGTTCGAAATACTAAAGCGGGTGGCCTCAGTTGCGTATCAGATTGCTCTACCACCATCCCTATCCGACGTACACAATATATTCCATGTTTCACAGCTTAGGAAATATGTGTACGACCCGAGCCATGTGGTAGACCTGGACCAACTGAACCTTCAAGCCGACTTGACGTACGTAGAACAGCCTGTGCAAATTTTGGATAGAAAAGAAAAGCTGCTTCGGACTCGTTCGGTTCCTCTCGTGCGCGTGCTTTGGCGGAATCACTCTGTCAAAGAATCTACTTGGGAGCTTGAATCTGATATGAGGGAACGGTTCCCCTTGTTATTTCCTAGTGGTAGGTTTTATTCCTTAAGTTTCGGGACGAAACTTCCAATTGGTTGGGTAGGATGTGGTGCCCCGTTCCCCCTATTCGGGGAGCGCGGCTAAGAAATACTAAGACGGTATCGTTCGATCGGGATAGATTGAATTAAGAACTCGTCCTCGTTATGGATTTGTTTCTTCGGAATCGATTCCCATATTCAGTGGACCGTGCCCCAAGGATCGACTTAGCGGCAGAGTCAGGAGGGACCTCTCCGCTGCATTCTTTTGTTGCCTAGTTTTCGCTGTCGCTTGTTGCTTTCGTGCCTTGAGTTGGATTTCGGATTTGCTTGGGTTTTCTTGAACGGTTTCGATGGATTTCATTGTTTTCGTTCTTAGGACTGCACTTCAATTCCGATAAAGGATAGAGAGAAAGAAGTACTGATCAGCTGCTCGTGTCAATACAGGTGAACCAGCTGTAGTCGTCGCTCGAGCGGACGCCTAAAGCACTTCTTTCCTTTTCTTCCAAATACCAAAGTGAGTGGCTACCAACCCGATTAGCTAGCCCTACTTGCTAGTCTTCACACCTAAATCTCGTGTTCGTGCTTGCCCCGATCAAACGATACCAAGTTAATAACTAAAAGATATCAAGATAAAAAGGGAATAGACCTGGGAAATATTGCTTGTCAAATGAAACTCATGAACGGTTACTTACTTATATGCTTGCTCGTTTGGAATGTTCATCATATGCATAAATATAAGTTAGAATGTATATTTCTTCTTAGAACTGTGCTATGTATAGAACTCATTTTCAATGCCATAAACTGAACAGATAGGCTATGCAAAAGTAAATCTTGCCCTGTACTGCCATGCTCCTGATATGCCCTGATTTGCCTCGATTGCTAACTTAGTGTACTGCGTTGATCACGGACAACTTGTGCACAAGGTCTTAGTTCCTGCGGACGGTCGCTGGGGCACCGGCACCGATCTGATCCGGACGGAACTCATGATAGTCGCCTGCTATAGGACGGAATGCCTTGAGACGTCCTGATCTATGCGTCGTATGGCACTCCGTACTGAGACTAGCCCGTCCATTATGGCAACGTGCCAGTGATCCCCTCGTATATTTAAACCTGTTGCTACTAACTTGTGTCTTCTTGACAGGGAAGGCAAGGTAAGTATTATGCAGGTGGTTCAGACGGGCAGGTAAATGTCACCGAACGGTGACGAGTCATTTCAATAATTCTATATCTATGTCTTGTTGTAAAATGAACTAAGGCAAGATAGAAACCCATAAATATGCATGTTTCATTAAAAACAACGTGTTGATTGGTATAGTTGGGATAGCTTGCCTTCACCAGTACGTTTCGATGTACTGACCCTCGTTGAAACAGGTTCCCCGCGCTAGGAAGAACCGAGCGAGGAGCAGAAGACAAACCCCCAATCCAGTCCAGCTGTAGGCACGCCTCGACCGTGCCACCTAAGAAGCATTTTGGAGAAGAAGCCTTTTGAAGAAGAAGCTAGCCACCAAAGCAATCATGCAGCTTCGTGGCAAGGCAGTCGTTCCGTCCCAAGGTCTTATATTTTGAGTTTAGTAAGGGATGTAATGTACAGGACTGCTATCTCATTTTGTGTCAACACTTTTGTAAGCCCATAGAGGCAATCCTTATGTCTCAGTTCAAGGAGTTTGTAATAGATGTTCATATTATCAATAAAAGAGAACTTTTCCATGTTTCAATCTGTGTTCAATTATCTGCGTACTCTGAATATGTGCTCGCTATGCAAAACAAAAATACTTAGCCTTGTGCGGTGCGCAACCTAGGCCCGCACGGCGGTCACGCCCGGGGGACGACTAACGATTCCACGGGATCGGGGCGTGATAGTAGTAAAGTCTCTTCCTGTTGTTAGTAGCTCTAGTAGTCAATGAATAAGGCATGTGAAGTTTGCCATCAGGCAAAGCAAACTCGAGGTATTTTTTCTGTTAGTGACTCTCGGACTGTTGCAATTTTGATTTGATACATTATGATCTTTGGGAGCCATATCATACGTCTTCTTCGTGTGGAGCTCGATATTTTTTGACGATTGTGGATAATTTTTTTCGTGTTGTTTGAATATTTTTGTTGATTGATAAGACTGAAATATACAAGTTGTTCTCGTTATTTTTTTCTATGATTGAGCGACAATTTAATTCCAAAGTTCGAATTGTACGAAGTGATAATTGTACTGAGTTTAATTGTCTGCGTGACTACTTTACACAGAATGTTATTTTATTTCAGACATCTTGTGTGGATACACCTCAGCAGAATGGGAGGGTTGAACGAAAATATAGACATATTTTGAATGTGGCACGTGCTTTACGTTTTCAGAAAAAATTGCCAATTTCTTTTTGGGGAGAATGTATTTTGGCGGGCTGTTATTTGATCAATCGAATCCCTTCAAGTCTTCTTGGTTTTAAAATCCCTTATGAATTTTATTTTGTGCTTCTCCTTCTTATGATGAATTACATGTTTTTGGTTGTCTATGTTTTGCCCACAACCAAATTGCTAAAATGGACAAATTTGTTAGTCGCAGTCGAAAGTATATTTTTTGGGGGATATCTCTATGGCAAAAACGGTTAAAAATTGTCTGATCTTGCTACTGGTAATATTTTTGTCTCTTGAGATGTTAAATTTTAAGAGACTGAGTTTTCTTATTCTGTTGAGGATGATCGTGGTGGTACGGCTTCACCTGAGCTTGTGCCTCCTGTCGTGGGTGATGATGATTTGGATTTTGATCCTATGATCAACAGTACTACGGGGTATGATTTACCTCATACGGATGGCACGGTCATATCCCCGGATGTGATCGACGCGGTAGGGGCGGCTAGTGGTGAGGGTGGCGTGGCTGAGGCCGCTGTGGAGGATAAGCCGGCGGAGGATGAGGCGGCGATGGAGGCGCCAGATGGTGAGGATGTACTGGGGCATGGAATGCGTGCCAAAATTTTGTCCGTGAAGCTCCGCAATTTTGTTACAAATACAATACGAAAGTTATGTCCCAGTCCTTCCTCCCAATGTTCCATCACGTCCAATCACTCCTCAGGTACTCCTTATCCTATAGCATATTTTTTGAATTGTGATCGATTTTCTCTGAGATACATAAATTTTCTTGCAGCTGTAACTGCAGGTACATAATCGACCTTCTTTAAAGAGGCGATTAAAGATGCAGGGTGACGTAAAGCTATGCAGAAGGAGATACGGGCTTTGGAGGATAATGATACTTGGACAATGGAGACGCTTCCGGCTGGAAAACGTGTTCTGGGGAGCCGGTGGGTGTATAAGATAAAGTATAATTCTGATGGGAGTGTTGAGCGGCTTAAAACCCGTTTGGTGGTTTTCGGCAATCATCAGGTTGAAGGGATTGATTACACTGATACTTTTGCTCCCATTACAAAAAATGGTTATTGTTCGTGCTTTTCTAGCTGTAGCTGCAGTAAAGAATTGAGAACAACGTCAGATGGATGTTCACAATACTTTCCTGCATGGAGATCTTATCGAATAAGTGTATATGAAACTACCACCTGGTTTTCGAACCACATGCCTTGATCAGGTATGTCGGCTTCGAAAATATCTTTATGGGCTTAAACAGGCGCCTCGTTGTTGGTTTGCGAAGTTGGCATCTTCTTTACGGGAGTACGAATTTTGGCAATCGTACTCTGACTACTCGCTTTTTACTCTTCATAAGGGTGATGTCCAGATGAATGTTCTTGTGCATGTCGACGATTTGATTCTATCTGGCTATAATTCTGCTGCTCTTACTGCCTTTAAGAATTATTTGAGTACCTGCTTTCATATAAAGGACCTTAGGGTGTTGAAGTTTATTCTTGGAGTTGAAGTAGCTCGAAGTGCGGAGGGAATTTTTTTGTGCCAACTGAAATATATACTTGACATTCTCTGAGACATGATTGTTGGGGGTAAAACCATCAAGCTTTTCCATGGAACAACATCATCAACTGGCACGCTCTACATGTCCACTGTTGTCGGATGGGGAAGCATAAAAGCGATTCGTGGGGCGGCTGATCTATCTTTCGTTTACTCGATCGAATTTGGCTTCACCGTTCACATCTTGTCGCAGTTTATGCATGAGTCCTGGCGTGATCATTGGGATGCGGCTTTGAGGGTTGTTAGATATCTGAAGGGTTATCCTGGTCAAGGCATTCTTCTTCGCTCTAATTATGATTTGCTACTCCGAGGGTGGTGTGATTCCGATTGGACGAGTTGTCCCATCACGAGATGCTCTTTGTCTGGTTGGTTGATTTTTCTTGGTGATTCGCCTATCTCTTGGAAGATGAAGAAACATGTGTCGGGGTTCCGCTCTTCGGTCGAAGCAGAATACCGTACGATAGCGGAGGTCACGTGTAAGCTTAAGTGGCTCAAAGGGTTGCTTGGCAGTTTGGGGGGGCAATATTCGTGTGCTATGGATTTATTTTGTGATAGCCAATCTGCTTTACATCTTGCACATAATCCAGTTTTTCATGAGCTCACAAAACACATTGAGGTGGATTGTCACTTTTTGAGGGATTCTGTTCTTAATGGAGTTATCCGCCCATCTCATGTGCCGACGGATGAGCAATTGGCATATATTTTTACCAAAGCTTTGGACAAACGCTTGAGTTTCTTTTGTGCAAGTTGGACATTTGTGACTTGCATACTCCAACTTGAGGGGAGGGCGGATATTGGAATTAAATTGTATGATTAAATTGTATATATAGTGATTGGCCCATGTGGCTTAGGCCCAAGTTGGTATGTGGATGTATATATATATAATATCATGATGAATGAAACACCTAGATTATTCTCTCTTACTACTTCTTCACATGACATAACGATTAGCTGCCCAACGAACATTTTTTTGTAAAATATTTTCTCAACGTGACGATTTTTTTTTTGTATGCAACCTAGTCTATTGTATTTCAAATTGAAAGATTTCGTTGAAATTGTTGGTTTGAATTTTTTTAGAAAACCTAATTATAGGTTCTTCTTTCCGTCGGAACAATAGGGTCGTTATGCTCATTACTAAACTTGTTGAAGAGATGAAATAGAACAAGGTCTAGGTGAAATTAATTATGCAGGAACTATGGTGAACTCCAATCCACACAAATTTCTCCCCCTTTTTTATATGTTTTATTTTATTTTTTTTACACGAGTCAGCCCACCGTAACACATTGTAGTCCACTCCAGCTCAATTTTTTTGTTTTGCACTTGATCACATGACTCAATGGAACCAAACCATGACTTTTGGGGGTGTTTGGCATGCAGAATACTATATAGTCGAAAATTTTACATTTTTGGGAATCAAATTTCAAGTAATTAAATTTTTTACAAAATTATATTCATATTTTTTTTAGATAAATTATACTCATATTTTGTGACTATATAAATATTACTGAAAAAATAAGTATAAAAATTTAAAATAAACAAGATAAAACAAAAGTGAGCAAAAAACCAAAAACAAAAAAAATTCTTTAAAATGAAAAAAGCAAAACAAATTCTTAAAACTGAAAAATAAAAAAATAAAAAAATGAAAAACAAAACAATTCAAATCTTAAAATAAAAAAAAGGATTAAAAAAAAAAAAGAATTTTTCTAAAAAAAAAAAGTAGAAAACCAACAACCTCCCACCCCTCCCCAATTTTTTTTTTCTGGACCAAAAAAAAACCTATATATTCTTAAAGAAAAAAAAAATTGCTGTCAAAATAATAAATAAATAAATTTTTTATATTTTGTGGATCAATTATTTATCCAAATATTTTTAATTTTCAATTTTTTGTTAACTAAATCAAATATAAAAATAAAAATTCCATCCTTAATACTTTATTTGGGAATAAAAGGCTCTTGATAAAGGTACTAAAAAAATGACTCAGGACAACCCAAATTTTTTTCATTGATAATTATAAGTTTGCCGTTCCCAAAAATTATTCAACGGGCTGTCCACTTCCAATTGATTTTTTTTATAATCAGGACTGTCAAAATTTTGACATCTCGGAAGGGAGGGCTACGCGAGATGACACGAGGACGAGACTGCATGGAGGCCGGAAGGGGGGACGAGACGGAGGAGCGGGAGGGGGAGGAGGAGGCAGCGGTAGGAGGCGGCAGCGGTGGGAGGTGGGAGAGGAGGCGGAGGCGCACGCACGGAGGCGCAGGTGCGGAGGTGGCGACGAACGGTGGAGGAAGGGGCCGCTGCTGCTGCTTTTGCCATTTTCTTTGCTGCTGCGCGCGGGGGCGGCGACGAGCGATGGGGACGACGGCGAACGGTAGAGGATGGGGCCGCTGCTTTTGCTATTTTTTTCTCCTGCTGCGCACGGGGGCTGTAAACTCCCTCGACCAGATTTCAGTAATTTAGGATTAGTTTTGACTAATTAGAATTATTGCAACTTTTTAAAAAATTTATATATTCTATTGATTGTGCACCTGTTCATTACACAATTAATTAGGGCATCCCACTAGCTGTTAAACCCTAAACAAATTTTACATTCCTACTCTAGACTTGTTAGACTACTTTTCCTGTATTTTGTGCAACTTCCAGAAACCTTGTTTGGTGCTTCGTTTTAGACGCACAAATATCGTTACAAACGTACGTAATTATTTCCTATTTAAATTTCTGCTCTTTACCCATCTCTGTACCCCTAGAGATTTGAGGACCAGTAGGCACCTGTTTGCCCAACCAAAAATACGATAATATTCTACTCTAATTATACTTCAATTATCGTTTTGACACCGTAGAGAAATTATGACCCTAACAGCCTCAAAATAATTAGTGAACCCCGTGCGCAGTATTTATTAAATAATAAATACGATGACCATATCACCTGCAAAATCAGTCCCTGTATCTGCCCAGGCTCACCCCACACTATCCAAAACATTTTCCCCAGCTATTTCCCTCATTTCTGTATAATTCAGAATTTTGGGAAATCAGTATTTGAAATTTGGTAAATTGCGAAATTACGCAAAATACAAATTTTATGCTTTTATGCAATTTATGAAAAGTTAGGGGTTTTATGCAAAATTGCATGTGAGGTGACAACCCCCTATTGGCTAGACAATAGGTGACATGGGCCCACCCATAATTTTCAGAAAAATCTGCTGGAAATATCCCAAAAAATCAGATTTACCAAAATACCCCCAAACTTCCCCTTAATTACGAAATTGCCATTGCCTACAACCCCTATAAAACCCGACCCCCCCTCTCTTCAAACCCTCACAGCCACCACCTCCGACCACCGCCTCCGGCCAAACCCTGCCCGACCCTTCGCCCTGACCCCCTCTCCCCTCCGGCCAAGTCCCACCCCCAGCCACCGCCTGCTCCGCCGCCCTGAACCCCCGCAAGCCCACTCCTCCAACACCATCACCCCAGCCACCACCACCCGAAACACCTCCCCCGCCGCCTCCGGCCACCGTGCACCGCCACCACCATCCCCACTCGACTCACCCCGACCTCCCCTACCTACCACCACCACCTCACCTCCCCACGACACCCCCTCCGGCCGCCCTAGCCCCCGCAGCAGCCTCCACCCCCTAAACCTAGCTACTGCCACCCTCACCTCCACAGTGCCCCGGCCCTACTTCCGACTACACCACCACCCTCACCTCCGGCCGCCCCTAGCCTCCGCCACCGCCGTCGTGGACTGCCGCCACCACCACCAACCTGACCGCCACCCTCCCCTCCTTCGATTCCCCCGCCTGCACCACCCTCTCCGCCGCTCCTCCGCCGCCGGCAGCCCCCGCAGGGAGCTGCTGCTGCTGCTACTGCTATCTGCTACTGCTGCTGTTCCCGCTCCTCCGGCCGACTCCGCCGCCGTCCACCCGCCGGCGACCAGCCGTGGGCCCCCCTGCCACCTGTAAGGTATAATATACCTATACTATACAAAAATACGTAAATAATCCCTAATGCATGTATATATGTATATAATATATGTATATATAAGTATATAAATTATATATATATATATTAATATATATATATATAGTATTATATGTAATATTATATATAATATAATACTGTAATTATACAGTATATGTATTGTATTTATATTTTCAGCATTTTTATATATATATATATATATTATTATTTATATATACATATATATACATATATAATATATACTATGTATATTATACAGAATAATATATATATTATTATTCATTTACATTTTTCTTTTCCTATTTTTTTTTATATATAGTAATACATATGTATATATATTTATATATACATATATTACTATATAATTATATATATGTTATATATATATCATTATTATTGTTATTATTATTATATAGTATGTATATATATATATATATACATTTTTTATTTCTGTCTTATATATATATAAATATATATATATATATATATATATATATATATATATATATATATATATATATATATATATATATATATATATATATATAAATATATGTGTATACATATATATTTATGTATATAATTATATATAATATAACATATTATTTATATGTTATATATATGATATGTATTAATTATAAATATTGCTGGATAATACAGCATATGTATATATGTATATTATAAATTTCTGCACAGTCTTTTTTGTACATATATATATCTATATATATATGATATTATATATTATACTGTGCTAGATATTACAGCCTATTTATATATGCATATTTACAATTATTGTACTTTATTATATATAACAGTGGTCACATATAGACCCTGATAATATTTATGTTATATTGCTGAATAGTACAACATTTATATATGTATTAAATTTTTGCACTGTCTTTTCATTATCTATATAAATATATACATCAGTGGATATACCCTGATAATAGTATACTATTACATCAGTGGATACACCCTGATAATACTATAGTATTATATATCTATAGCAGTGGATATACCCTGCTACTATTATAATATACCTGCATTTGTCTGTTCTTTAAATACTATATATACTGCTATATATGTGTATGTAAGTATATATATATACTCTATATTACAATCATGATATTCACGAACCCTGCCTATTTTAACAGAAACCAACTACAGCACAGCCAGTGACCCCCTGTCACCAGCAACCTCAAACCTGACTGTGAGATCAGGTTATCAACACTATCAGGGAGTAGGCAAGTATACCTTGCCAAGTTACTGTTAAAATTAAATTATTGATATATGCTTGTTTCTGAATTTCATATTTCATGATTACCTGAGACTGCCTTGGGTACAGTCAGCTGATATGTTGACATTTAATATAATTAACATAGTATTACAGACTCACCAACACTGTGAGAGTATCCTGATATTCTCCTAGACCCTATCACGAAAACACGCAACATGGTTGCATTACATATATGGATGTGAGCTGCATATTTGATTAGCTACCAGTACGTGTGACCCGCATCACGGATTAGAATAACTCAGGAAATGTACGACTTGACATTTAGTTTCATTGGGATGGGAAAGATAACTAGTAGACGTATGGGACACCCCCTCCATATATGATTTATACCTTCGTACCATGCTCCTCGGAGATGGTCGATTGCAGAGCTACCCGTGAGTCCGGGGGCATATGACACATATACTAGCCAGTCACCACGATTGGTGAATTACGTCAGCGTATGTCTAGCCACACATTCCCATGCGTACTACAAGGTCTTTACTTACATTTCACTTAGATGGTTAGCACCCTGTATTTATTTTCTTTATTCAGTATTTACATACATGGCATGTCATTTTCTGTATCTTGTTATGTCCCACTGAGGACCTGGTTCCCTGCCAGATCTAGACGAGGCTTTCTACCCCACTGTGTACGGCCCTGATCAGGAGGCTAGATGTGCTACCGAGGAGGAGCTCGAGGAGACACCCTCAGAGTATGCTTGACCATAGAGGCCTGCCACTGGAGATGGAGATATTTTTTTCAGATAGACGCTGCTTAGTCTATCTGATTTTTCTGCGCTATTATCAGTTTTTGTAGTAGGCTTGTAGTCTCACCAGTTGTGTACTGTATCAGACTCAGTTTCATATATATATTCAGCACTTGCTTTTCTGACATCTTGTTGTGGATGAGATAGATATACCTGTTTGTACTTGTAGTATTTTAGGACAGCGTAGCACGTTCCTTTGGGTCCATCAAAGTGGATTAAGCCCTTAGTGACGTGTCAGCTGGCCAGTGACACGTGGCCTAGTTCCTGACATTTTGGGACTGGGGCGTGACAGGGGCGACGGCTAGTGGGGGCGGCGAGCGGTGGAGGACGGGACCGGTGCTGCACCCGGGGGCAACGGCGAGCGGTGGGGGCGGCAGCGAGCGGCAAAGGAGCAGGAGGAGGGAGGTGAAGAGGATGAACATCTCTAGTAAAATTTGGATTAGCCTGAATAATTTTTTTTCTATTTAGATTAGCAACAATACTGAATTAGTTCTGAGTCATTTTTTTTAGTGCCTCTATTAAGAGCCGAATAAAAAAGGAATTCACCAAACTTCTCCGAAGTCTACGTAGTCAGTCTAGCAGGCCAGACCCCACACTGTTCTACTACATTTATTGGACAAATTACTAATGGAGGCCTCATCTTTTCTTGATTAATATATATATTTTTTATATGCGGCCTCGAAAGTAACAATTCTATGGTCAATCGACATTGCATGTATGACACCAATCCCATTAAATCCAGGTAACATAATACTTAACAAAAGATGCAATATATAATGGCTTTTGATAAGGGCACTACCATATTTACTTGGGGCTAGTCCAGGATTGGGGCTAACCCACTAAAGAGGAACTTTTACTTATACTAATCCAACATTTTACTCATACTAGCCCACTTTGAAACCCTTCTTCCCAAACACTCCCAAACCCTTCCCACCCCACCGGAGCCCTCCCCCCTCCCGCCGTCCTCCATCGCAGTCTCCCGTCGCCCTCCCGTCGCCGCGCCTCCCGTCGTCGTCGCCGTCAAAACCAAAAAAGAAAATAAAAAAATAAAAGAACTGTCAAAATTTGACATATATGTTAATTTTTAGGAGTGTCAAAATTTTGACAGTCCTACCAATTTGAAGTACTGTCAAAATTTTGACAGTCCTAAAAATTCAACATATATTTTTAGGACTGTCAAACTTTTGACAGTCCTTCCAATTGGTAGGACTGTCAAAATTTTGACAGTCCTAAAAATATATGTTGAATTTTTAGGACTGTCAAAATTTTGACAGTCCTTCCCATTGGTAGGACTGTCAAAATTTTGACAGTCCTAAATTTTTTTTCTGTTAATTTATTTTTGTTAATTGTTGGGGGGGGGGGCAATTTCAAAATATCCTTAAAATTTCTATCCTTAAAATTTGTTAAAGTATTATGTTATTTAAAATAGTAAATTTATTATTGGTACATTAAATATTTTGTAAAAAAAAATTACGAAAAGTAAAATTTGGAGGTCGAAATATCATTTTTTTTTGCGATTCTAAAAATTTGGGAAGTCCGTCAAACGGTGAAACGGTTTATCCCGAAGTACTTTTCCATACGGTCATTTTGGCTCAAACTGGAGCTTGTTTCGATCTCCCAGTCAAAAGTTATGATACTTTAAAGTTTTATGTTTTATATTTTTGCCTGTAATATGTACGTCTTACTTCGGATAAAAATTCTCTCTACACGAATTGTGTTACTCTCGTCGAAAACATACAAATCGACCTATTGTGTGACGAAAAAAGATTTGAAAACAAATAGTTATGGCCGTTTGAAGTCTGATCGACGGCAGACGTAATATTCGTACGGTAGATTTTTTTTTTTTTTTGGTTCAATGATAACATATTTTATTTTGGATGTTAAACTAAATAAAAAAATCAAAATCCAAAACTAACTAAATAGAAATAAACTTAAAAAAAAATCCTGACAATTAAAATGAGTACTGTCAAAATTTTGACAGTCCTCATTGTTTGTGGGACTGTCAAAATCCTGACAGTCCTAGTTTTATATAAAATTTTCAGTGGGTTAAAATTAGGACTGTCAAAATTTTGACAGTCCATATAGCTTGTGGGACTGTCAAAATTATGACAGTCCTAACAATTTGTAGGACTGTCTAAATTTTGACAGTCCTTCCAAGTGGTAGGACTGTCAAAATTTTGACAGTCCTGATTATAACAATTTGGGCTAGCCCCAAATGAGGACTGTCAAAATTTTGACAGTCCACATTTTTTGTGGGACTGTCAAAATCCTGACAGTCCTAGTTTTATATAAAATTTTCTGTGGATTAAAATTAGGACTGTCAAAATTTTGACAGTCCTCATTGTTTGTAGGACTGTCAAAATTTTGACAGTCCTTCCAAGTGGTAGGACTGTCAAAATTTTGACAGTCCTGATTATAACAATTTGGGCTAGCCCCAAGTAACTTTTAGGATGGCAAACTTGTAATTTTTTGTAAATTTCTAATGGGCTAGCCCCGAGTAAAATGTGCAGTGCCCTTATCAAAAGCCTATATAATCGACACATATTCCACTTTTGTATAGAGATACGTAATGACGTGGCCTGACATTTAAATTTAGTTTCTAAGAGCATTTATAGTGAAATACTCTACAAACAAATATTTCAAATTATTAAAAATTATAAAAATTATTATTTATAGAGTGTTTCTATAATATTGACATACAACGATACACACCAAATTAATTTTCTATTTTTTCTCTATTTAATAATATTTTGTCTTTCAATTTTTTTTTTATTTTTCTTTCCTGTTTTATTACTTTTGGTGGATCCATCAATTAATATAGAAGAGCTATGTCATATTCCTGTTTTATTACTTTCTAACCATTTTTAAGTATGTACAAATATTTACTGCAGCTTTCAAGTGTTACAAAATTTGACTAAAGTTAAAATGTAGCATTAAAATTTCTTCCACTATGAATGGTCTAAATTATGATCCCCAAATTATAAAAATTATTATTTATAGAGTGTTTCTATAATATTGACATACAACGATACACACCAAATTAATTTTCTATTTTTTCTCTATTTAATAATATTTTGTCTTTCAATTTTTTTTTTATTTTTCTTTCCTGTTTTATTACTTTTGGTGAATCCATCAATTAATATAGAAGAGCTATGTCATATTCCTGTTTTATTACTTTCTAACCATTTTTAAGTATGTACAAATATTTACTGCAGCTTTCAAGTGTTACAAAATTTAACTAAAGTTAAAATGTAGTATTAAAATTTCTTCCACTATGAATGGTCTAAATTATGATCCCCCCCCCCCGCGAAGAAGATGCCACGAAAGAAACACAACGTGAAGAATGTGAGCCAAACTTTCTATGTTTAGGCGGCCAGTGCTTGTACTGATGTTGTACATGCACTTTGCTCCCGTAGTAATAATTGGAAGGAAGGAGGAAGACCAAACAAGGGTCGCAAAAAGATGATTGAAATAAGCAAACCCATGTGATAGATGACGATGGACAGAGTGTCCATTTCAATTTCACTCCTAATTTTATTTTAAATATGAATTCAGAGTAGAAGATCTTTGGTCCGATCTCTACCTTTTTTATCAAGACCATATTGGGCCGGACGGTCCGAAAATTGGTCCGGATTGATCCGGTCAATGTCGGTCTCGGCCGACCCGGATCCGATCAATGGACCGACCCGACAAGATCCACCTCGTATGTATATTCGGGCTGGGTAGGAGAATCCGACCCGCAAGTCCGGTCCGACCCGATTGCTGCAATGTTCGGGCTCGTTTTTGACTTTTGAGGTCCAGTAGGTTCGGTCCAGGCCTGGTCTGACCCGGAAGTTTTTATTTTTATTTTTATATATGACCGTTTGGGAGGTATTTTTACCAAAATACTTCCATTTTATGGCAGTTTTTTGAACGTTAGAGGAGTATTTTGGTCATTTTTGCTGAAATGACCAAAATATCCTTATAACAACTATATTTTGAGGGTATATGGGGTCATTTTGGCTCAAAACAAATTCTATAAATAGCCCCCAAAACATGAAAAATAATCACAACAATATTTCTTCTTCCTTCTCTTCTATTACAAAATTTTCTAAGCAAGCAATTTCTGAAGTACAATTTTTTTTGCAGGCTTCAAGTAACAAGAATTTTATTTTTCTTAATAGTTATTTATTTTCTTGCGATTTTCAATTTTTTTTCCTCTCTTTCTCTTTTTTGTTTAGTTGGTAGATAAATATACTTTTTTACACATATTTGAAAAATAAATAAAATTTTAAAATGGATGCTACTGATTCTAACCACCCTTGAGGAGGTGATTCGGAACAACAATTTGATTATTATAATCAAATATTTGAAAATAATTTTATTCCTGATTCACATCTTGTCGCAGTTTATGCATGAGTCATGGCGTGATCATTGTGATGCAACTTTGAGGGTTGTTAGATATCTGAAGGGTTATCCTGGTCAAGGCATTTCTCACGTCCCGCTTTCCAAAATACAGTGAGTCGGGTACGTAACTATATCTCCATGCTACGCCCCATACGAATACTACTGTACCCGTATCAGCGATTGTCGCTTGTACAATTTTAGAATAAGATGCAAGTCATGCTAAAATACTTAGTTAATACAACTGAAGTTATACAACTCCAACTAAAGTATGACTGAATAAGTCTTTACAACAACATCTCCTTAATATACATAGTTTCAGCTACAAAATGTTGGGTGCTGTACTTTCTGGAATCACTTGAAGATTATTCCTCGACCTCGTCCACGTTATAAACAGGTAACATTTCTCCATATACTTCATCTTCCCCTAGTGAACAATACTAAGTCGTCAGAACGACAGCAAGTCCTCGGTCAAGAACGGTAAGTAAATAAAAGATATTATAGTAAGACAAGGAAGAAGTAATATTTGTACAAGAAATAAGGAGGTGGATCATAATATTGTGTCTATGACTTGAACAATTCCTAAACTAGTATTCATATAGTGTCTAATAATTCAAGCAATACAATCCCTATGTCACTTCCACAATACACAAACAATTTTCCTAAATTATGATGCAATTTGGAGAACAACCTTTAAATAACCACTTTAACTAGTTTTTCGCCAACAATCCCGTATACCAGAGATCAGGCTGTGAATTGGTGGCACGGTGCTTAGAATTCAGCCCTGCCCTCATGGGCTTAAATTAATTCTTTAATTCACCCATTCGATGGTTTTGAATCGAAGTAGGTGTATTTATATTTAGGTACAGGTGACTTGAACAAGATGGCACGGGGTTATAATCCGGCTCTGCCTCTCTCGGGCTTAAGCAGGAAAGTGAGCTAAGCCTCGCACACTCAATTCATAAGGCCTTACGAAAGATCTTAACTGCTGATCAGCTATATATTGTTATTATGTTACGGGATTTCGTAGGTGGTATTTATGTTGTTCTCCCCCGCCCAATGCTTTCTAGCCTAAATCTACAAACAATCCTTATTCTATTATCTTATATTAAGTTTTCTGCTCTATATTTTACGTTTACTATTATTTATGCAAAAATATATTTCCAGAATAAAATAAGATACATGCTTTTTGTTTCATTCATAATCCAAGATGCAAGTGTCAAGTTATCAGAACACAAATTCCAGGAACATTATTTATACAGAGCAGATTATCAGGAATCAATATTTTAAATTTTGTTGAGTGACTTGTGTCTGTGTCCTACGTGTCCTGGATGTCACGTCCCAATTTCGAGGAATCGTAGGGGCATCCCCCGGCGTGACCGCCGTGCGGGCCTGGGATTGCGCTCGCACAAGGCTAAAGTATTTTGCATAACAAACACATATTCAGAGTACGTAGATAAATTAAAACACAAATTGAAGATGAAAAAGTTCTCTTTATTGATAATGAACATCTATTACAAACTCTTTGTCACGCCCCAGTCCCAAAATACCGTGGGACCGGACGGGTGATAATGGCCAGCAGCACACACCGATGGACAAACCCAATTTAATGGATCCATCGGGGCATGCTTAAGCTGTAATATATCAATAAGTAGGTCCAGTGATACAAGTCACAGTCTATACTAATCTCATCCACAACAGATAATCACAGATCAAATGCCAGAATAACGCAAATAGAAATAACTATCAAATCTCAATAAAAGTGTCTCGGAGAACAATCCGAGAACAAGTCTGATATATCAATGCAATAGACTGGAAAATAAAGGAAATGGAAATAGAAATAAATGAGTATCTCAAGCCAATACCCAGGAGAAGTCCTCTGGCACAATCTCGTCCTCAGGTGTCGGTACAGCTCCTGTATCAGCTCTTACTGCGGTCCCGTATACCTCAGGATAGATCTCGGCTGCAAATCCTGGGGACATAATCCATTCCAGGTCCTCAGGGGACATAACAAGGTACAGATAACACAAGCCAAAATAAATGCAGTGCAGCAAATAATGAGAATAATAGGGTAAGTATGTAATCATCTGTGTGAAATGCAAGAGAGAACATCAATAGTACTCAGGTTGAAACAACTACAAGCTCTGTGTAGGGGAGCCGGTAGCAGTGATATCATGAGGTGGTCTAGCTCAGCGGGAGACTGAGTAGCCGGCATAACATAATCAACCTGTAGCCTGTGGGACTCTCCAGCAATAGATGGAACAATAAGGGAATATTAAATAACCAGCTAAGTGATATGCAAGATGAGAGCAGCACTAGAACTCAGGCTGAAGCCACTACAAGCTCTGTGTCATAGAGCCGGTAGCAGCAGTAATAATGAGTAATGGGCCAAGCTCGGGCTTCAGAGTCTTGTGCCTCACAATAATAGGGGTTTATATATATGATCAGCCTGTAGCCTGTGTGTCTCTCCCCACCCAATGTAATCATACGTCTCATGTCCACGATGTATCATGTCCATGTCATGCACAATCATATCTAATGCAACAAGTCATAGTATCTAGGAATATAATGTCTCTGTCAGAAGTCTGTATCCTATACAGAATCACCATGAATATCTCAGGAAGATCCTGTCTTATGAATAGTGTCAAGTATCCTGGGTATAATGTACTTGATAAGACAAGTACGAGAATGTAAAGGGGGTCACGAATGTCCATCTCTAGATGACAATACACAATATCGCGTACGGTGTTGGCACCCGACTAATGATCGGACGCTAAGTACGTCACACGGACCTAGGTCAAGCATGCACAACAATATAAATAAAGCAAGGAAATATGAAACAAGAACTGCAGAGTTGGCAAGGTATACTTGCACAACAATGTATAAATAAGTCAAGGGAAAAAGTAGCAAGCTGCAGGATTTGGCAAGGTACATTTGCCTGGGGTTCTAGCTCCAACTGTAGCTCTGGTCTCAGTGCGGTCCGCAGGTACTACTCCGGTTGCTGAAATAAATATCACCATTAGATTCAGAAAATATCAAATAGCTAAAAATGCCTGTCCTTGAGTCCAATTTGGATACAGGGGCAAAAATAACATTTTCGTGCCAAAGCAGGGTCCACATGTGGGCCGCTTTGCACCAAAAAGCGTATCAGGGTCAAAGGTCTCCAAATTCGCCAAATTTAGTGTCAACAAGTCAGGAACGATGATACGAACCCAACTGAACTTCCAGAAGTGAATTCCGATGAGCCGATCACAAAATCGTCCGTCAAGTGGAGCCTGTGGGGCCCACGAGACACGATTTCGTCAACGTTCTCAAAATCGAACCAAACTTGGGTTACAGGACCAGCGTATTGCTACGAGTCCTATGGCGCAAGTTTCGTCTCGATCCGACGTGTGTACACAAAGTTACAGCGTGTTCCAGAACGGGCAGATACGGAGCGTTGTCGGCGGATACGCGTTGATTCCGGTGTGCACGCACATCTAAATCAACTTCTGCGAAATCCTACACGTCCGTATCAACGACGTACACATTTCGGTAAAGACCGCGTGCGACCAAGTCGTCCCGTTTGGCGGAGCGCACGAAGTTCCGGGGTGAAACAGGGCGTTAGTTTTCCTGTTTTTGGATCACGGTGTGCGATCACCACAGGATGCGATGCACCGAGCGAGTTGCACGGGCATCGAGGGGGTCACACAGTCTACGCGACGCAACTTACGAAACAGAAATCAGAATTACGAGGAGAAAGAAAACGCTACCTGAACAGGGCTCCGTGAAGACTGATTCTCACGTGTCCGAGGGTCTGGATCGTGTCCTGCGCTGACCGAGTCCTGTGTCCAGGTTGTGTCCGTATCTACTGCTCTAGGGTTTCGGTGCTGGGGTTTGTGGGCTTCGCCGGAGGGGGGCGGAGACGGCCGGGGAGGGGGTGCTTGGCACGGCGGGCCGAGGTGGCTAGGGTTCCGTTCAGGTGGCTGCGGGGAAGAGGTGAGCAGCTGCTGAGGGCTTGCGGGGAACGCGGAAGAGAGCAGGAGGAGGCGGCGGGTCGGTGCTACTGTCGCCGGAGGGGAGTGGGTCGCTGGGGTCTGCGGAGATGGGTGGCGCTCTGGCCGGAGGAAGGGGTCGTCGAGAGGGGGAACGTGATAGAGATTGAGGTTATGTGGCGGAGATCGAAGGCTGCTGCGGGATTGCTGCTGCGGCGGAGCGGTGGAGGCGAGGGTCGAGAGGAGGTCGGGGGAGTTAGGGTTCAGGGGATGAGGACGGAGGCGTTCGGGGGTTGAGCGGGGAGTTCACGGTGGTGCCGGAGATGGGAGTCGGGACGGAGGAGGACGAAGATGAGGGAAGGCGGTTGGTCGATCGTCGTCGGAGGAGATGACCGGAGAGGATGGCCTGGCGTCGGGGCTTCGGGTTGCCGGCGGAGGGAGACGGGTCTAGGTTTCAGGCGGGGGTCGAGCGGGGAGCAGCGGCGAGGGAAGTAGGGGAGATACTGGCCGGGGCTGGAGGATGGGAGGAGACGGCTGCGGCGTTCTCGCCGGAGCTGAGGGAGAAGTGGAGTTGTCGAGGTCGGCGCGTCGTTTGCCGGCGACCAGGGTGGAGCAGGGAGAGGGTGTCGTCGAGGCGGTGACCGGTCGAGGCGGAGGGATGCTGGCTCAGGGCGTGTTGGTGGGTGGCTGGGATGGTTCAGCGGGTCGAGGACGGGTGGAGCGAGGTCGACGAAGGCGGCTGAGCGTTTAGGGTTTGCGGCGGCGGCGGGGCACAGTGTTCAAGGCACATTAAATAGGTCGGAACAGTAATCCCGATCAGATTAGGGTTCAGTTTGGATTTCGGGTCCGGGTCGGGTTTGACTCGGATCCGACCCGACCCGACCCGTTAAGCTGGGTTGGTTCGGTTCAGTGGAGCGGTTCGGTTCAGTTTCAATTAAACCCGGTTTATTTAAGGGGTTTACTTAGGGTTTATTTACATTGGTTTTTAGGGCTTTATAAATATTTTCGGAGTCCAATAAATTCACAGAAAATTATCCTATGTCCGGTTTTCCATTTTACACCATAAAATATTATTTTCATAATATTTTAATATTAATTAACAGCAATTAAAAATTATTTAATTACCAAGAGCCTAGGTTTTAATTACAGAAAAATACCGAAAAATTACGAAAAATTATGAAAAATCTAATTAATAATTACTGAAAATCAGGGGGCTTACACTCTTGAACGAGTCAGCTAATTGCCGTACCGGCTTACAAAAGTGTTGACACAAAATGAGATAGCAGTCCTGTACATTACATCCCTTTACTAAACTTCAAAATGATAAAGACCTCCGGGCTGGAGGACGGCTTTCCCACGTAGCTGCATTGTGTATAGAGTTGCAAGCTCCTTCTTCAATTACTTCAAAATGCGGCGCGATCAGGATGCGCCTACAGCTGGATTGGATCAGGAAGACGACTTTGGCTCCTCGCTCGGTTCGTCTTAGTGCGGGAAACCTGTTTCAACGAGGGTCAGTATGTCGAAACATACTGGTGAAGGCGAGCTAACCCAACTATACCAATCAACACGTTATTTTAATGAAGCATGCATATTTATTGTGATCTTTCTATCTTGCCTTAGTTCATTTTACAAGCAGCAATACATAATAAAACTACTAAAATGAACTTGCCACCGTTCGGTAGCATTTACCTGTCCGTCTGAACCAACTGCACAATACTTACCATGCCTTCCCTTCCACGAAGACACAAGTTAGTTTGCAACAGGTTTAAATATACAATATAGATCACTGGCATTATGCCACAAAGGGACGAGTTATAGTCACGGGATAGAAAATGATATGCGACGCAGGTGGCGAGCCCCGCCACATGCCGTTTTTTCCTCAATTCCAATTGACTAATCCATACGTTCCGTCCGGATCGGATCGGTCCCAGTGCCCCGGCGACCGTCCGCAAAACCACAAAAACCTTGTGCACAAGTTGTCCGTGATCAACGGCGTTCGTTAAGTTTTCCATCAATTCATGCACGTTTCAAGACAATTTCTAGCATGATACAAGTTCCATACACAACCGTTTTTGCATAGTCTTTCAGATCAATCTATGGCAAAGCAAAGTGTGTTCCATATGTATAGCACAATTCATAGAAGATAATGTATTCTAACTAAAATTGAAGCATATGATGAACATTCCAAACGAACAAGCATGCAGTGTAAGTAATCGTTCCCAAGTTGAATGACAAGCAATATAATCCAAGTCTATTCCCATTTTATCTTGACATCTTTTAATTATTACTTGGTATCGTCTGATCGGGGCAAAGAAGAATGCAAGATTTTAGGTGTGAATACTAGGAAGAAGGGCTAGCTAATCGGGATGGTAGCCACTCACTTAGTTTGTTGGAAGGGAGAAGGAAAGAGGCGCTTCAAGACTCCGCTCGTAAGACGCCTACTGCTCGTTCACCTGCATCACGAACAGCTCGATCAATGCCTCTTTCACTCTTTCCAATCTCAGAATTTAAGTGCAGTTCAATGAACAATACTAAGTCGTCAGAACGACAGCAAGTCCTCGGTCAAGAACGGCAAGTAAATAAAAGATATTATAGTAAGACAAGGAAGAAGTAATATTTGTACAGGAAATAAGGAGGTGGATCATAATATTGTGTCTATGACTTGAACAATTCCTAAACTAGTATTCCTATAGTGTCTAATAATTCAAGCAATACAATCCCTAGGTCACTTCCACAATACACAAAAAAATTTCCTAAATTATGATGCAATTTGGAGAACAACCTTTAAATAACCACTTTAACTAGTTTTCCGCCAACAATCCCGTATACCAGAGATCAGGCTGTGACTTAGTGGCACGGTGCTTAAAATTCAGCCCTGCCCTCATGGGCTTAAATTAATTCTTTAATTCACCCATTCGATGGTTTTGAATCGAAGTAGGTGTATTTATATTTAGGTACAAGTGACTTGAACAAGATGGCACGGGATTATAATCCGGCTCTGCCTCTCTCGGGCTTAAGCAGAAAAGTGAGCTAAGCCTCGCACACTCATTTCATAAGGCCTTACGAAAGAGCTTAACTGCTGATCTGTCAGGCCCCAGTCCCAAAAATACGTAGGACTAGGACACGTAAGCATGCCAGCCGCATGAATATGGCAACTCCAATATATGGAAACCAAATCCACACGTACGTTGAAATATGAATATCAAATCCACAAGTGGTATAAAATATATGTCACAAGTCACAGGGTATACTCTAGATCTCATCCACAGAAAATCAATATAAACAAATAACCATCATCTATATAACTAGATCTCAATATAAGTAGCTAAGGATGATAGTTGGATGGAAACAAATCTACTACCAACTCGAATGGAAAAGTATATACAATATAAGTACAATACCACAACACAATTAAGAATACCAGCTATCAATCACAGCTCGAAGAGAAGACATCCTCGGATCACAAGTAATCATCCAAATCTGCGATCCTGCAAATACTCAAGAACAGATACACCTGGCAGAGGACCAGGTCCTCAGAGGGACGTAACAAGATACAGAAAATACGAGCCAATTTGAGTACAGTAAACATGCATAATATTTGAAAATAAATAAGTACGCTGTACAAGACAATCTATATGAATGCAAATGAGGACAACTTTTTGACGTATGGGCAAGGGTAGGCTACTCGATCTAAGCCTCACAACTCACACACATGCCAATGGACATCAGAAATCGACATACCTCTGGGGTAGCGACCAGCGCGACTATACAGAAATCGACATACCTCTGGGGTAGCGACCAGCGCGACACACGCCCGTAGTGCGAACTATATACTACGGTTTACCAGAGTGGTTAAAAGCCCATACGCCTAATGATTATCCTCTCATGATACTAGGTGTCAAGTGTGTGTCAACATATCTAATATATATAGTAATGACTGAACTAACTACACATGCAATGACTATAACTGAACGAAACTACACAGGCAATGACTAAACAGAAATATAAATAGCATGCAAAGTACTGTAAACAATTTGGCAAGGTATCTTGCCTGGTAAGGAAGCTGCGATGTACCAATAACCTGCTCCAGAAGTCGCGCAGAACAAATCCAATATCCTATGTATTACAAATTTATCACGTCAAAAGATAATTTATTTTAATTTATTTAATTCTGGAATAATTATTCTAAAATTCTATTTTAATCTTATTATTCTGATTTTTATGTTAATTCCTAAATTTTGTCCAAAGAAACTGAATTTTATCAACTCGAGACTCATGGCACGCAAATCGAGGCGATCTGTTGACCGAAAAGTCAACCGACACAAACTCAACTTTCATGCATGATTTCCTGTAGATTTCAGCGTCAAAAACATGCTGGAATTTACGGCTCATCCAAATTCAAATTCGTTTGGGAATTATGGCACATACAAATTTTGTATTGTGCACCAATGGTTAAATTCTAACCTAGAAGTTCTACAGAATTAACAGTATATAAATACTTCGAATTAAATTCTGGGAAAAACATATGTCAATTATCTAGACATTAGGTTTCCGAAACTTTAAACGGTTCATGATTCTGATTCCTGGTTCTCCCGAAATCGCGAAAACATTGAAACACGTCTATTTTCGGACATGCTGTGCTCTACGAATTTTCCAGAATTTAATACTCATAATTTCAAAAAACAATTTATATAATCAGAAATCTAACCTCAATATCGTTCTAACAAAAAAAACTAGGCCTCATTTGGAGTCCGAAGCTATGCACAATGGCTTCTGGAAGATGAAGGAACCATAGATGACAATTCTTCAAAAATCGGCTGAAGAAAAACCCTAGAAATTAATATCTAAACTATTATATATAGAGAGGAGAGAGAGAGCAGCCGCGGCTCAGATAGCGCCACGTGGCAGCCATCCAACGCTGCCCGCTCAGATCTAACGGTCTGGGTTCGCTGCGGCTCGGCTCAGCTGAGTCCGAGTCGAACTCTGACTCGGCTCGGCTCGAGGTCGGCTCGGCTCGGCTCGCACCCACTCAGCAGTCACTGACAGGCTGGTCCGGCACTGTTCACTGCTGGAGGCTGACAGGTGGGCCCCCTGTTTGCTGACTGGGCAGAATTAATTACTTTTTGTGTTTTCTTTTTCAGAAATTAGTTTTTAATTTAGTTTTTCATAATTAACTCAAAATAAATGCTAAAAATAATCAAAAAATTCCCAAAAAATTCTAGAAAATATATTTTATTATTTAGAACCTAAAATAAAAGTTTGCGATATTTTTAATTAAGTTTGAACATAAAATAGATTCTTCAAAGTCCTAGAAAATTAGTGTTTCTAGTTTTTAATTAACTAAAAATTATGAAAAAATCCCAATAATCTAAAATAGCCTAAAAATAATTCTAAATAAATATTTATATAAGTAAATATACTAAAAAAAATTATTTTCTAATTAACTAAGAGAATGCTCTAAATAACTTCAACATCTATAATAAATATAATAATATAAAATATACACAAAATACCTATTTTGGGTGAGGGAGTTTACAATCTACCCAACTTAAAACAATTTCGTCCTCGAAATTAAAATAAGGCATAATTTGTTAAATCCTTCACATTCGTACATAAGGTACGTCAATCGCAATCTCTTCCAAAAATTTAAATAATAAAATCTATTCAAATCTATCGCGATCACTTCAAAATTAAGATAACCACTGTTTAAATCAAAATTCAACCTGTCGTAATCTCTCATCGATTTTTAAATAATCAACATCCAAATCTAACTCAAGTCTATATGACATCCCACATCAAAATTTATATCACAATTTTCAACTATCATAATCTTCTCTAGACTTTGAACAATAAACAATTCTAATCAAATCTTATTCCTATTCTCAACCTAAGATTTTTGTACTCTTCAAATATTTAAACTCAATTTACAATCTCAATATTTCAAATAGGTGACCCAACAATCAAAATTGAACTTTTTAATTCAAATCATCAAATTATAAAATTTAAATCTAATTCACCAATTGTTCAAGTCTAAAATTCTATATTTATCCTCAAAATTTAAATCGATGATTCATCCTTCAATATTCAAAATTTAAATCATGTGCTCAAAGTATAAATATTTGGTCCGCAATATCAAGATTTTAAAATTCGTTAAATCCTCATTATCTTAATCCTTCTTTTAAAATTCTCCACATTTAAAAGGACTTAATCTCTCAATCTAATCCTACTTGATCACAATCTAAAAGAATTCTCCTCAAGTTTAATAATGCAATTTCTACCCAACTTAGAATTTATCCATCTATCATATAAGGCTCTTACATTTAAGAAAAATATTCCTCAATTTATTTTCTCATGTCATTCAATCCTCAAAACTTTAACACCAATTATATCATATGTGATATACCCTTAATCAATTATGAAAGATAGTCACCAAATAATGTGATTGGCCTATGGGGTATATCTTGTACTATCCGTGTATCACTTATTTCCAAGCACGAGATTTCATCTTTCCGAAACAAGGGAAGACGGATAGCAATGGAAAAGAGTTCAAGGAGGGGTAATAGAATGGAAGTATGGGAATCAAAGCGTTTAAAGAATTCAAATGGGAATTGTCAAGACAGTTGTGGATTGAAATCTTAATTTGGTAATTTCCTATTCGCATGCTCACATTGGTGCAGTTATGTACTTGATATAATATGCTTTGTCGTATCTAGAGGGTAAGTATATTTGTCTACTGGTCAACTATACATCTCAATCCACGTAAAATACTATTGCGAAGGGCGAATTAAACGCATTATGGCTAGCTAGACCATAATACACTGATTCTGATTAGACAATTTGTATTAGTGTGGTTGATCAGGCCCCAATAACACATATGTCATGAACAAGCTCGATATAAGATTAAGCTTGCAAAAACTAGGCTATAATAGCAGCATAATTCAAGGTAGCACAGAAAATATAACGCTGGATTATGATGTGAGAAGTTACAAAATAATTCAAGTTCGCAAAAGCAAAAACAACATAAGCAATAATAATAAAAGACTCTACAATCTCTACAGTTATCATACAACCTCCTTATCTAAGTCACTAGTCGACCAAATAGGGCAAGGACCTCTAAATTCTATGGTCTGAATAAATACTGTCGTCTTTTGCTAGCATGCGATAAATATCATTCGGTTACACTTTAATTAATAGGTCAAAAGACTATGTGATACTAGGTATCAAACATTATGGTAAAACTTCTAACTCTAGTAGCGTCTATACTACCCTCACGTCCTCATAATACATCAAGGGGTAATAGTAAACCAATCTATAGATAAGGAATTCTAGGGTTCACTAGATATTCTAAACTTAGTGGTGTGTCTATATTCTCGTTGTATTCTTAATAGGTGTGCTACCATAATTATCATCATAATAATAGGGGTTCCTATATTCTAGCAGAAGGCTATTCTCAAAGAACTATTAGGGAAGTACAGGAATCAAGCAGGATGCAATTATTCGAATAGAATAGAGAGGAGGAAGATGAATCATAGTCAATTGTGGATAAGATCCTATACTCTAGTCCTAGGTGCAGGCTTGTTCGGTACAGTAACGTAACCGAGACAATATGCTCTCGACCTGCATGGGCCACCACAAAAACATGTCACGTCCCAGTCCCAAAAATACGTAGGACTAGGACACGTAAGCATGCCAGCCGCATGAATATGGTAACTCCAATATATGGAAACCAAATCCACACGTACGCTGAAATATGAATATCAAATCCACAAGTGGTATAAAACATATGTCATAAGTCACAGGGTATACTCTAGATCTCATCCACAGAAAATCAATATAAACAAATAATCATCATCTATATAACTAGATCTCAATATAAATAGCTAAGGATGATAGTTGGATGGAAACAAATCCACTACCAACTCGAATGAAAAAGTATATACAATATAAGTACAATACCACAACATAATATAAGAATACCAGCTATCAATCACAGCTCGAAGAGAAGACATCCTCGGATCACAAGTAATCATCCAAATCTGCGATCCTGCAAATACTCAAGAACAGATGCACCTGGCAGAGGACCAGGTCCTCAGAGAAACGTAACAAGATACAGAAAATACGAGCCAATTTGAGTACAGTAAACATGCATAATATTTGAAAATAAATAAGTACGCTGTACAAGACAATCTATATGAATGCAAATGAGGACAACTTTTCGACGTATGGGCAAGGGTAGGCTACTCGACTAAGCCTCATAACTCACACACACGCCAATGGACATCAGAAATCGACATACCTCTGGGGTAGCGACCAGCGCGACTCTACAGAAATCGACATACCTCTGGGGTAGCGACCAGCGCGACACACGCCCGTAGTGCGAACTATATAATACGGTTTACCAGAGTGGTTAAAAGCTCATACGCCTAATGATTGTCCTCTCATGATACTAGGTGTCAAGTGTGTGTCAACATATCTAATATATATAGTAATGACTGAACTAACTACACATGCAATGACTATAACTGAACGAAACTACACAGGCAATGACTAAACAGAAATATAAATAGCATGCAAAGTACTGTAAACAATTTGGCAAGGTATCTTACCTGGTAAGGAAGCTGCGATGTACCAATAACCTGCTCCAGAAGTCGCGCAGAACAAATCCAATATCCTATGTATTATAAATTTATCACGTCAAAAGATAATTTATTTAATTCTGGAATAATTACTCTAAAATCCTATTTTAATCTTATTATTCTGATTTTTATGTTAATTCCTAAATTTTGTCCAAAGAAACTGAATTTTATCAACTCGAGACTCATGGCACGCAAATCGAGGCGATCTGTTGACCGAAAAGTCAACCGACACAAACTCAACTTTCATGTATGATTTCCTGTAGATTTTAGCATCAAAAACATGCTGGAATTTACGGCTCGTCCGAATTCAAATTCGTTTGGGAATTATGGCACATACAAATTTTGTATTGTGCACCGATGGTTAAATTTTAACCTAGAAGTTCTACAGAATTAACAGTATATAAATACATCGAATTAAATTCTGGGAAAAACATATGTCAATTATATAGACATTAGGTTTCCGAAACTTAAAACGGTTCATGATTCTGATTCCTGGTTCTCCCGAAATCGTGAAAACATTGAAACACGTCTATTTTCGGACATGCTGTGCTCTATAAATTTTCCAGAATTTAATACTCATAATTTCGAAAAACAATTTATAGAATCAGAAAGCTAACCTCAATATCATTCTAACAAAAAAAACTAGACCTTGTTTGGAGTCCGGAGCTATGCGCAATGGCTTCTGGAAGATGAAGGAACCCTAGATGACAATTCTCCAAAAATCGGCTGAAGAAAAACCCTAGAAATTAATATCTAAACTATTATATATATAGAGGAGAGAGAGAGCAGCGGCGGCTCAGATAGCGCCACGTGGCAGCCATCCAACGCTGCCCGCTCAGATCTAACGGTCTGGGTTCGCTGCGGCTCGGCTCAGCTGAGTCCGAGTCAAACTCTGACTCGGCTCGGCTCGAGGTCAGCTCGGCTCGGCTCGCACCCACTCAGCAGTCACTGACAGGCAGGCCAGGCACTGTTCACTGCTGGAGGCTGACAGGTGGGCCCCCTGTTTGCTGACTGGGCAGAATTAATTACTTTTTGGGTTTTCTTTTTCAGAAATTAGTTTTTAATTCAGTTTTTCATAATTAACTCAAAATAAATGCTAAAAATAATCAAAAAATTCCCAAAAAATTCTAGAAAATATATTTTATTATTTAGAACCTAAAATAAAAGTTTGGGATATTTTTAATTAAGGTTGAACATAAAATAGATTCTTCAAAGTCCTAGAAAATTAGTGTTTCTAGTTTTTAATTAACTAAAAATTATGGAAAAATCTCAATAATCTAAAATAGCCTAAAAATAATTCTAAATAAATATTTATATAAGTAAATATACTAAAACAAATTATTTTCTAATTAACTAAGAGAATGCTCTAAATAACTTCAACATCTATAATAAATATAATAATATAAAATATACACAAAATACCTATTTTGGGTGAGGGAGTTTACATGATCAACTATATATTGTTATTATGTTACGGGATTTCGTAGGTGGTATTTATGTTGTTCTCCCCCGCCCAATGCTTTCTAGCCCAAATCTACAAACAATCCTTATTCTATTATCTTATATTAAGTTTTCTGCTCTATATTTGAAATTTACTATTATTTATGCAAAAATATATTTCCAGAATAAAATAAGATACATGCTTTTTGTTTCATTCATAATCCAAGATGCAAGTGTCAAGTTATCAGAACACAAATTCCAGGAACATTATTTATATAGAGCAGATTATCAGGAATCAATATTTTAAATTTTGTTGAGTGACTTGTGTCCTTGTCCTACGTGTCCTGGACTCTTGCTATTGTCCCCTAGTTAATTCAATTAAAGTTGTCGATGGTCTGTCGTAAAATATTAACTAAAGTTTTGGGTTAGGGATATCGGCAATATTTTAAGATATCGAAATTTGGTTAACTCTCGAAATTCTTAAAAATTTCAGCAGAGTCTCCTTTGTATTTCGGTTTCCAGAAATTTAACAGTTTATATATACGACCCGGAGCAACCCTCCGTAGTATTCCCGGGTTCGCCGACCACTTCGGTGGAGCAACTCTCAACACCGGTACACACGCAGTTTATATTTTTTTTTTTAGACAATATTAACATCTTTAAGTAAGAGAGTCTTCTTACCTTGGTAATTTGCTATATATATATATATATATATATATATATATATATATATATATATATATATATATATATATATATATATATCTTAGCTTTGCAATTTGCTGGCTATTTGTAAGACACACAAAGTAATCATTAGTAACAGAACAATTCTATTTTCAAGAAATGACTATATCGTTCTTTTGACATTGCTTGTAAGGTATTGATCATTTTAACTAATCCAAGTATCATATATACATATATAAATTTTCTATGTAAATGAAAATGGTTCTTAAAGTCTAAAGTTTCTATTTTACAGCTAAGCTCAATATATAGCTAAATTTACTTATAAAGCCTTGGAGTGTAATTTAAATCAACCCTTTTTCCTATATGAATTACAAACTGTGTAATCCAATTCTGAGTTCCTTTCATTTAGTAATTCAGTACATAAACTGAGATGGTATTTAACTGCTTCTATTTTAACACGCCTTTATAGAAGTAAATTTCTATATACGTCTAATAACTATATACTCCTCTAATTATTTTACTTATAAAGATCTTCATCCATTCGTGTGGCCAATATACATATACATATGAATATCACATGAATCATTAATGTTTCTAACATATCCAATGATTATAAACCCAATCTTAATTTGTTGTCCATATTGTGTCCTATGCTAGAATCCATATTTCGTCAATAATTGGACTAGTCCAAATTATACAAAATAACTCCAACCCAAAATTGAAATTCTTATGTCTTAGCTTGTATACTTCATTCTTCGAGTCGATTATAACTTAAATCCCACAAGTATAAATATGTAACAACACAATTTATATACTAAAATTATGTTTATATAATTTTCCATATAAATGTGCATACCTAGATATGTAAACACACACATAATAATATCACCTAGTGTTAATGCATTTCGTATCGTGTCCTAATATATAAATCGGTTATCAAGGAACAAATCCTCATTTTCTAAAATATTCTGAAAACATGAGTTCCCAAACTTAACTTATACTAAATAATATTTTAGACTAATAAATATAACTAAATTGGAAAGGGAAGATGAGGACTTGCCTTTGTTTGAGCAACCTAGGGTTCTTCTAAAGTTTTCAATTTGGTACTTGATTCTCCCTATTCCAAGGAGTTTTAAAATTAAACTATATTCCAAATTAAATTTAGAAGATAAATTGGGGGAAGGAATAGGAAATACCTAGGTTTGGGAAGAGGGAGGAGGAGTCCGGTGGTATCGCGGGTCCGACGGCGGCGGCGTCCGGCGACGGCGGCGCAGAGGTCGGCGATGGGTGACGCGGGTCCGACGGCGCACCAGCGGCAGCGGACGACAGCAGCAGCAGCCGCAACAGCTACAGCAGCAGAAGTAGCACAGTAGCGGCAGCAGTAGCAGTAGGCATAGTAGCTACAACAGCAATAGGTTTTTGGATGGAGAGAGGAAGAAGGTTTGAAGAAGATGAAGATGGGAAGGGGATGACTGCTGATCAGGCCATTAATAGATGGGGTTAGGTTTCTTGGGAAAGGGAAGAGGAAGGGGATGGAACCATGTGTTCCTATTGGAAATGAAGAAGAAAGATGGAGATGACATGTAGTGAATTATTCATGAGAGCTTGTTGCGGGTTTCTCTCCCCCCCATGGATTTGGTTTTATGCATGAAGCCCCCTTCACCCTCCAAGTATTAATATAATCAATTTAACTATAGATATTTATACATATATATATATATATATATATATATATATATATATATATATATATATATATATATATATATATATATCAATGAATTGGAAAATAATAATAATAATAATAATAGCAGTTATGACACTCTATCCTCCTTAGAGAAATTTCGTCCTCGAAATTTTAAATTAAAATGATCGCTAACCCTGGGTTAGTAAACAAATATGGGAACTGGTTTTGTATGTCTTCTTCTTTTTTCCAAGTTGATTCTCCTAGAGAGTCCTTGTTACAAGCTACCCGAACTAATGGGATGATCCGATTCTGAAGTATTTTGTCTCTACGATCCAGGATTTCAACAGGTCATTGCTCGATGCATAGAGTTGGTGCGATAGTGATCTCCGAGTGATCTAGTATATGGCTTAGATTCGATACATATCTTCGGAGTTGAGACACATGGAATATCCTTCGATGCTTGTCAGCCCACATCTTTTGTCTATCTTGGGCTGCTTGTAAATGATTTCTTATTGCTTTGACCTTATCTACTGTCTGTGTTATTAGTTCTGGACCCAGTAGTTGACTTTCTCCTACATCTGTCCAACACATTGGTGATCTACACTTTCTCCCATATAATGCTTCGAAAGGTGCCATCTTAATGCTGGTATGATAGCTATTATTATATAAAAATTCTATAAAATGTAAGTGATCGTTCCATGATCCTCCAAAATCTAATGTACAGGCTCTCAACATATCTTCTAGTGTTTGAATCGTTCTTTCCGACTGACCATCTGTCTGGGGATGGTAAGCAGAACTAAATTTTAACTGAGTGCCGAGGTTCTCCTGCAGACTTTTCCAAAAATTTGAAGTAAATCTGGTGTCTCTATCCGAAACTATACTTACTGGTACCCCGTATTGACTGACAATCTATTTCATATACATGTCTGCTAATACTTCTGTTGTCTGTCCTACCCGAAATGGTAAAAATTGAGCTGATTTAGTGAGTCTATCTATGATGACCCAGATAGCATTATTACCATTTTGGGTCTTAGGTAGTCCGGTTACAAAATCTATTGTGACATGCTCCCATTTCTATTCAGGTATTGGTAAGGGTTGAAGAAGGCCTGCTATCCTTGGTATTCTACTTTTACTTGCTGACAGACAAGACATCTGGATACGAATTTAGCAATCTCTCGTTTCATTCCATGCCACCAAATTTTTGTTTTAAATCCTTATACATCTTAGTACTTCCTGGATGGATGGAATATTGAGAGTTATGAGCTTCAGTCATGACCTCTGTTCTTAAATTTCCACTGGGCACACACAATAGATCCCCAAATCTCAACGATCCATCTAGATGCTTTCTTATTCCGGTCTGGAGTCCTTCTTCTGTTTGTTTCCATACTTTCTGAAGTTTAGAATCTCCTTGTTGAGCTTCCTTGATTCTGTCCACTAGGGAGGACTGTACTTGTAAATATTTCCATGACCCTTCTGATATTGGATATATCACTTCGATTTCCATCTTCAAGAATTTTCTTTGGGGCTGCTCAAGGCATCTGCCACTTTATTTGCTTTACCCGGATGATATTCTAATTTCATATCAAAGTCTTTAAGTAATTCCAACCATCAACTTTGCCTAATATTAATTTTCTTCTGAGTAAACACATACTTCAGACTTTTGTGATCCGTATATATCTTGATTCTCTCTCTATATAAGTAATGTTGTCATAATTTGAGTACAAATACTATAGCTGCGAGTTCTAAATCGTGAGTTGGATAATTTCTCTCATGCTGCTTCAGTTGTCGAGAGGCATATGCTATAACTCTCCCATGCTGCATTAATACAAAATCTATCCCTTTACCCGATGCATCACTATATATCTCGTATCCTCCTGATCCCGACGGTAATGCTAGTACAGGTGCCGAAATCAATCTTTTCTTTAGTTCATCAAAAGCTGCCTGGCATTTTTCCGTCCAATTGAACCTTTCTTCCTTTCGGGTCAGCCGAGTTAATGGCTCTGCGATTCTTGAGATTTTTTTTACGAATCTCCTATAGTATCTAGTTAATCCCAAGAAACTCCAAATTTTTGCCACAGACTTTGGTGTTGGCCAGGATTTAACGGCTTCTACCTTTGTTGGATCAACTGCAATACCATCTCCACTGATAATGTGGCCTAGAAATGATATATGATTTAACCAAAATTCACATTTACTGACTTAAGCATATAATTGCTCATGTCTTAGAGTTTGCAATATTACCCTCAGATGCCCTTCATGTTCTTCTTTATTTTTTGAATATATAAGAATGTCATCAATGAATACAATCACAAATTTATCTAGGTATTGATAAAATATCCGATTCATTAGATCCTTAAATATAGCAGGAGCGTTAGTTATCCCAAATGGCATAACTAGAAACTCGTAATGTCCATAACGAGTTCTAAAAGCTGTTTTCTGTACATCTTCCTTCTTGACCTTTACTTGGTGATATCCAGATCTTAAATCAAAATTTGAAAATACCTTGGTTTCTCCTAATTGATTAAATAGTTCATCAATTCTGGGCAAGGGGTATTTATTTTTGATTGTCACTTCATTTAATGCTCTATAGTCCATTACCAGTCGTAGAGTCCCGTCTTTCTTTTTCATAAATAACACTGGTGCACCCCACGGTGAAGCACTGGGCTGAATAAACCATTTTGATAATAATTCTTTTATTTTCTTGTTTAGCTTAGCCAATTCTTCTTTGTTCATGGGGTATATTTTCTTAGCTATAGGAGCTGCTCCAGGTACCAAATTGATAGAAAATTCTACTGCTCTATCTGGTGGTAATCCTGGTAACTCTCCTGGAAATACATCCTTAAAATCTTTCACTATACTTGGAAATTGTTCTTCCTCTAGTTCGTGAAATCTTCCTTGAACTGGTTGTTCAAACTTTTCTAATTCCTCAGCATCAAATTCTTTCTGGTCTCGAACAAATTCATATAATTCTCCATTAGTGAGTTAGAATGAAACTTTTCCTTGGCCACGGTCTATACTTGCTAATGTCTTAGTCAACCAATCTATTCTAAGTACATCATAATTATTCATTGGGAAAATTAATAATCTTACCCGAAAAGCTCCACCACCTAACTTAACTGGACATGCTTTACAAACCCGACTAACTTTTGTTGTGCCATTACCTGTAAGAATATTTAATTTCTTAAGCAATGCTTGAGATTCTATTTCATGAAGAACTGTAAATGCGGATGCTATCAATAAATGGGTTGCCCCAGAATCAAATAATACTGATGCTGGACAAGCTAAAACTAGGATAGTACTTATTACTACTTCTCCGGCTAGTTCTGTTTCTTCAACATCCATCATAAATGCCTGTCCTTGTTTCTTCTTCTTCCCAGTCTGAGGCTATTTTGCTTTCTGAGTTTTTTGAAATTGGTAGGCTTTGTCACGCCCCGATCCCGAAGGCCTCCCGACCACCATTCCCCCACCGGACCGGACACGAATCACCTTGCCTCGGCGCTCCCGTGGGGCGCGTATGACCGTTTGATACCGGAACATGATGTTCTGCGAGCCTGGGGTTGCTCCCGCACAAGGTAACATCGTTTAAGTTTTGGATATCATCTCATCTATCGAGTAAGCAGCGGGGCATTGTTGCAAGCATTTATCCGAGTATTCGGGGCAAATTGAGGAACTGGGTTCTCTGAATACAATAGGATCGTTCCATACATTATATCGCTCTATACGAAGCATCTCAAAGCAATCAAAACCAGATTTTTGGGTCTTGGGGATGAGGCACGCCTATCACTTCCTCGGACAATCCAGTACCTGCAAGCAAGTAAACTGTTGGTGGGTCAGCACTTTTATAAGTACTAGTGAGTCTAAAACAACTGAACAGAAGCAACATTCACTAAAACCAACACTAAGTAATCATGTTATAAAATATTACATTACTAGTGATCTTTCTATTTTACCTATGTTCGTTACATGCAGCATAAGAACGAAGTCATATTACTTTCTTTATGAAAATATCTTTGAAAAACAAAGTTCATATTCGATATAAGCAAGCAGACAAGACAAGTCGATTATTCTATTATCAGGGTGTGCGCAGCGTGTCTCGTGAGCTATACTCAAAGACTCTAGGGAAAAATGTACATCTAGGAACTCTCCTCTATCAAGTCAACACAATGAACTTGCTTATATGCAGTGCGGTCCCCGAGTAACTCAGGATCGGTAGTGGTAATCCAGCTAACCAATGACTCTTTTATCTGATGCTATTAGCAGCTGTAACTCATGGTTGCTTTCCACTATCTCTGTAGCAGCCGTGACCAAGGTTCAGCTCTCTACCAATAGCTATTGTTCGAACAATGCGAATGTATGAAACACTATCAAATAAACTCTAGGATGCAGACAAGAGGAACCATCAGACCATATATCTCTGTTGCGGACTAGCCGCCCTCTCTCTGAACAAGTTCAAGTATACGATATGGTTCTCTCGAAGCATAAGCGATAGTGGAACATGTTCATGCAAACTCTTACTCTTAGACATGTCGTTTCAGGTTCTCTAGTTAAGCAGGCAAGTTCGTTTCAAAGATAAGCTAGGTGAGTTCTCTTATTAGAATGTAAGGGAGGTTCTCTCATTCTCTTTAAGCAAATAAGCATTCAAAATACTCAGATTTATTATTAAGGCATGCAAGAATCAGAGAACGAAGTACTGTCCACTCACCTGATACATAGTGTCCACGCGGAGCGGGGCACTACATACTTACCCACCAATAAAAAGTTTCGTCCTCGAAACTTCAAGGATAAACTTTTCGATATTCTGAGCAGCGATAGTCCTCATCCCTCGTCGTCCTCAATCAAAACACAAGCATAAAAGCGTAACTCTCAAGCACAGATCAAATCCAAAAAACTTTTTGCTAGCATCTTTGAGAATATCTATGGACTTATTGCATGGAACGCTCTATTGTAATACAATATTGAGCACATCACAGAGTAGTAGCAACGAATTGGGCAAAGAATCGAATCGTTCTGATACCATTATGTCACGCCCCGATCCCGAAGGCCTCCCGATGACCATTCCCCCGTCGGACCGGACGCGAATTACTGTACCTCAGCGCTCCCATGGGGCACGTACGGCCGTTTGATACCGGGACGGGATGCCGTACTAGCCTAAGATTGTGCCCGCACAAGGCAACATCGTTTAAGTTTTGGCTATTATCGCATCTATCGAGTAAGCAGCGAAGCATTGTTGCAAGCATTTATCCATCTGAGTATTCGAAGCAAATCGAGGAACTGGGTTCTCTGAATACAATAGGATCGTTCCATATATTATATCCCTCTATACGAAGGAGCTCAAAGCAATCGAAACCAGATTCTGGGTCTTGGGGATAAGGCACGCCTATCGCTTCCTTGGACGATCCAGTACCTGCAAGCAAGTAAATTGTTGGTGGGTCAGCACTTTTATAAGTACTGGTGAGTCTAAAATAACTGAACAGAAGCAACATTTACTAAAACTAACACTAAGTAATCATGTTATAAAATATTATATTACTATTGATCTTTCTAGTTTTACCTATGTTCGTTACATGCAGCATAAGAAAGGAGTTATATTACTTTATTTATGAAAACATCTTTGAAAAACAGAGTTCATATTCGATATAAGCAAGCAGACAAGACAAGCCGATTATTCTATTATCAGGGTGTGTGCAGCGTGTCTCGTGAGCTATACTCAAAGACTCTAGGGATAAATGCAAATCTAGGAACTCTTCTCTATCAATCCAACACAATGAACTAGCTTATATACAGTACGTTCTCCGAGTAACTCAGGATCGGTAGCGGTAATCCAGCTAACCAATGACTCTTTTATCTGATGCTATTAGCAGCTGTGACTCATGGTTGCTTTCCACTATCTATGTAGCATCTGTGACCAAGGTTCAGCTCTCCACCAATATCCATTGTCCGACCGATGCGAATGCATGAAACACTATTAAATAAACTCTAGGATGCAGACAAGACGAACCATCAGACCATATATCTCTGTTGCGGACTAGCCGCCCTCTCTCTGAATAAGTTCAAGTACACGATATGGTTCTCTCAAAGCACAAGTGATAGTGGAACATGTTCATGCAAACTCTTACTCTTAGACAAGCTGTTTCAGGTTCTCTAGTTAAGCAGGCAAGTTTGTTTCAAAGACAAGCTAGGTGAGTTCTCTTATTAGCATGCAAGGCAGGCTCTATCATTCTCTTTAAGCAAACAAGTATTCAAAATACTCAAATTTATTATTAAGGCGTGCAAGAATCAGAAAACGAAGTTCTGTCCACTCACCTGATACATAGTGTCGACGCGGAGTGGGGCACTACATGCTTGGGGTGCGAAGGGTGGTCTTCGTTGATTTACGTAAGTTAACATAGCTTGAGGTGTTGGTGCTTGTATCAGAGGCCGAGGACCATTTCCTTGAAGTGTGGGCCTGATATTATTTCCTCGAAATATAGGTCGTGGTTCCTGATGTGGATTTTGCATTATTGGCCCTAAGATTTGTTGTTGTGGGCACTGGCCGATCTGGTGTTTATCTGATCCGCATCTTAACCAGAGACCCAGGAGTTTTCTATAGTTATTCCTCATGTGCCCAGGTTTCTGACAAAAGTTACAAATAACTGGTCCTCCCAAGGTAACCGCTTGAGGGCGTTTGGACGGTCCTTGCCATGGTGTAAACCCCCTCACCAAAAATAGGTATTTTGTGTGTATTTTATATCATTATTTTTATAATAGATTATTTTAAATATTAAATTACTTTAGAGTATTCTCTTAGTTAATTAGAAAATAAAATTTTTAATATATTTACTTATATAAATATTTATTTAGAATTATTTTTAGGCTATTTTAGATTTTTGGAGATTTTTCTAGAATTTTTAGGTAATTAAAACATAGGGAACGTAAATTTCTAGGACTTCCATGATTTACTATGAGATCATACTTACATATTGTTCCTACCAAATATTTATTTTAGGTTAAAATATTTAATTATATTTTTCAGTAGTTTATTTAGAATTTTAAGAAATTTATTTAGATTTTTGAAATTATTTAGGATTTATTTGGATATATATAGTCTTAATATTAGATAGATGCTAATTTAGTGTTAATAGATATTAATAAGATTATATATAAATTATTTGTATTATCTTTAATTCTATTTAAGATTATAAATTATTGAGATAACCTCAAACTCTATTTTAAATTAATTCAAATCATGAGCCTACTAGGAAAGTAACTTCATGCATATCCTATCATTGTTTAAACTGATCATAATCATATCCAAATTAACCAATCATAGTCGTATTCAATTAACTAGTCTCCACCATTATAAATATCTATTAGACTTATGAATAAACTCTTCTTTCATATTTTTCTTCCCCAAACTCCTCTCTTTTTCGTCCAAAAACAGTTAAAATTCGTCATAAATTCAGCCTCATTTTCTAGTAGTTATGACGACTTAAAAAGACGATATCTCCTATCTTCGGACTCCAAACACGCTCCAATTTTTTTTTAGAACCATATAAAGGTTAGTTTTCTGAATATATAAATTATTATAATAATTTATGAAACTATTTTCCAGAAAATTCTAAAAGTGTCAGCTGTCCAAAATCAGACGCATTTTCGTATTTTCGAGATTTTGGGAGATCCCGAATTCGGAATTACGAACCGTTTGAAGTTTAAAAAACTTGACATGATGAAATTATATAAAATAATATTTTTTGAATTTAATTTGTAAGTTTAATCTACTGTAAAATTTGTGCAACGTAGACGTAAATAGAAATTACGAAAAACTGTCATCTGTGTGCCCTTGTGGCCATAACTCTTTACCGACTTGTGATTTTATGAAACCGTTGATTCCGACATTCATGTAGCGCTAAAATCTATATGATTTTACACACAAATCCAGGATTTGAGTCGATTGACTTTTTGGTCAACGGACTGTCTCGATTTGCGTGCCACGGATCACAAATCCGTAAAGTTGATTTTCTTTGGACCAAAATTAGGGTTAGTAATAAAATTAGATTATAATAAGATTAAAATACTATTTTAGGTTATTTTATTCAGAATTAAAATATATTAAAATGGAGGAACCTATTCACTCACTTTTGTAACATAACTTGTTTAATTTATGTGACGGGTAGATCGGACGACGCCTTGAGTTGGGACTTTATCCTTTTCAGATTAGGCAAGATACCTTACCAAATTGCTTACAGTACTTTGCATGCTTATTATATTTTTATATATTTATTGCATGTATTTTTTCTTTCAGTCATAATTATATACTATATATATGTTGACACACACTTGACACATAATATCATGGGAGGAGAGGACAATCAGTAGGCGTATGGGCTATAACCACTCTGGTAAACCGTAGTATCTAGCACGCACTACGGTAGTGTATCGCGCTGGTCGCTACCCTCGAGGTATGTCAATTTTTGGAGTCGTGCTGGTCGCTACCCTCGAGGTATGTCGATTTTTGATGTTCTAGACATGTGTGTGAGTTATGAGATTAGATAGAGTAGACTACCCCTGCCCATACGTCAAAAAGTTGTCCTTATTTTTCATATTCATATAGATTGTCTTGTACAACATACTTATATATTTTTTGTCTATTATGCATGTTTACTGTATTCAATTGGCATGCTTCTATGTATCTTGTTACGTCCCTCTGAGGACCTGGTCCCTTTCTAGGTGTAGACGATCTTGACTATTCGCAGGAGCACGTATCAGGACTTGCTACTTATCTCTTTCGAGGAGGTCTTCTCTACGAGGCTCATTGTTCATTAGATGTTCTTATGTGGTTTCTCTTATATTCTAGTTGGTAGTGGATTTGTCTTCACCCAACTACTTGTTCTTATCATGCATTTTATACTTGATTCAGTTATATAGTTGATTAGTTATTGATTTTTTGGATGAGATCTAGTTATGCCCTATGACTTATGACATAAATCTATACCACTTGTGAATTATTATTCATAATACAGCGTACGTATGTATTATGGTTTCTATATATTGGAGTTGCCATATACATACGGCTGGCATGCTTACGTATTCCTAGTCCTACGTATTTTGGAACTGGGGCATGACATATTTTACTGGTGGCCCATGCAGGTCGAGAGTATATTGTCTCGGTTACATTACTGTACCGAGCAAGCCTGCGCATAGGATTAGAGTATAGGATCTCATCCACTTATTTAATCACCACCCTTGATTTTATTTCGCATTCTTATTTGATTGTTCGTATTGCATCTTGCTTGATTCTTTCACAACGTCAATCTTATCTTTCTTTCGTGCTTGATAGGGATTAGAAAGGTGACTTGTACTAAGTATATACATCCATTGTTCAATAACACTATTAGTTAAGTTCTTGTAAGTTGGGTAGTATGTCTCATAACCTAGTATCACATAGTCCTTTTGACCCATTAATGAAGTGTAATTGAATGACACCAACTGTAGGCTTGCATAAGAAGATAGTGTTTACCCAGACTGTAGAACTTAGAGGCCCATACCCCCATTTGGTTGACTAGAAACTTAGACAAGAAGATAGTATAGAAACTCTAGAGGCACAACACCGGTCGAGTCTTATCTTCTTTGTGAACTTGAATTATTTTGTACCTTCCTTCATCATAATCTAGCGTACTTATATTTTCTGGACTACCTTCACTTATGCTGCTATTTTATAGCCTAGTTTTGCAAGCTTATTCTTTTATCGAGCTTGTTCATGACATATGTGTTATTGGGGACGTCTATTAATACATTGTCTAAATCAAAATCAGTGTATTACGGTCTGATAAACCTTAATGCACTTGGTTCGCTTTTCACATGACTACTTTACGTGGATTGAGATATAGTTGACTCAGCATGTTAGACGAATATACTTGCCCTTTAGATATGTACGAGTATATCTTATCGGTGACATAACTGTACTGATATAAGCATACGAATAGGAATTTACTAAAATAGAATTTTAATCCATAACTGCCCAGACAACTCTCTTTTTGAATTCTTTAATCGCCTTGAACCCCGTACTTGTATTCTATCACCTCCTCCTTGAATTCTTTATTATTGTTTCTCTCCTTCCCTTATTTCGAAAAGACGAACGCTCGTGCTTGGTATAAATTTGATACACTGAGAGTACTAGATATACCCCATAGGCCAATCATATTACTTTGTGACTATCTTTTGTAATTAAGGGCATAAAATATGTGAGATATTTTATGAATTGAATAAAACGATTAAATAATTTGAGAAAGTTTTTCTTAAATATATAGCCTATGTGATAGATCGATACTAACCCAACGCGCGCACAAGCCCGAAACGAGGAAACCAAGTCGAAATGGCCGTTCGGTCATTTCGACGAACACGTGGTGCGCGGTTCGAAAAACCTCCTGAAACGCACACCAAACGAACTCGGAATCGGCCCAAAATTTACCCACGCGCTCTACACGATGTCTAGATCCTAGAAAATGTGCTCCCGCATCGATTCTAGGTCCGTGGCGGAAACGCACACGCACTTAGAATCGGCGACGACGAAAAGCCCCAAATTTGCCCGAAACGCCCGTTTCTCCGCGACGCGGCTTCCCGTGTCCGAACGGAGACACGCACTCACCCTCATGACTCTCGAGCTAGGTCCGTCTAACCTAGGGCATCACCCAAAATTGGGCCAAATTCGGATTTCACCCGAAATTGACACAAAACCTAGTGTTAAAGTCTCTAAACACTACCCAACTAGTTCCAACTTCCTCCCACGGGTAGCCTAAGGGTCTAGGAAGGTTCTAAACTATTAATTACACTATATAAAAATAATTACAAGGGAAAAATTAAGGTTTACCTCTTGGGAGTTGGAATCCCAAGCCAAAATCTCCAAAATGCTCCAAATCCTCCAAACCAAGCTTCCAAGCTCCCAAATCTAGCTCCAACTCCAAATCTAAGCTCTACCCACCTAGGTTGGGGAAGAATGTAGGTTAGGGTTCAATCAAGAAGAAGAAATGGAAGAAAGAAGAAAGAAAATGGAAGAGAAACTTACTTTGAAGGAGAAGGAAGAAGAAAGGAGAAGTGGAGAAGAAGAAATGAAGAAGAAGAAGAAGAAGTGGAAGAAGTGGAATAAAGAGGAGGGGAGTTGGCTGCTGGTTGCTCACGGAAAATGGGATAGGTAGGGCCGGCCAAAGGAATTAAATGGGGTTTACAAAGTTCCAAATTCCCAAAACGCCCCTACACACTTGGTTTTGGGTTCCGGGTTCCAAAATCACTCAAACTAGTTCCAAATCTTTCCCACTAACCTCCTAAAAATAAAATAAATATTTCTAAGCCCCAAAATAATTCTCACAAGGGTGTGGGCTGGGTCGAACATGGGTCCACTAGGGTCTGACATGGGTCCAAGCTAGCCAAAATCCTAAAACAAACAAAATAAAAATAATAAAAATAATGCAATCACTAATTAAATATAAATATAATTAATTATAAATAATCCACAATTAACTAAATTAAAATAAAAAAAAAATACCCGGCTCTAAAAATGGGGTGGTGACAAGTCTATCCTCCTTAGAAAATTTCGTCCTCGAAATTTAAAGTCAATCACACTCTCTCTAGGTCAAACCCCCAACAATCATAGTCAAGAGATTCTACCTAAACAACATACAAGATCAGGGTCCTACTGGTCGTGTTATCACAGTCTCAATCAGGGTCACTACACTATCTACCACAGCACAAAGAAAATCTAACAGGTACTAATGAAGCACACCATAAGGAATGGAAAAGGACAGGAAGAAGAAACAAGAGACAGACCTGCTAACCCGACATCCGTAGCATCGGCCTCCTCGACCGTCAACGCATACGCCCTGCCCTGCTGGGGTGTATCCCTCTGCTGGTGCGGGGCATGATGCTGTGCCACAGATGGCCTAGCTCCAACTCTCTGATCCTGTGCTCCACCCAACGGAGGTGCAGTGGGGCAATCTCGCATCTGGTGAGCAGCGGATCCACAGAACAAACACACCTTCAATCTCCTCCTACAAACATCCCAAGTGTGTCCTGCCTTCCTGCAGTAGGCACAACTGGGCACCCTCTGATCCTGACCCTGCTGCGCTGCCTTCTGCACATAGGGACGCTTAGCTGGTCCCGCACTACCACTGGCACTGCCTGAATCATCCCTGCCTCTCTTGGACTTGAGCTCCAAGTCATCCTCTGCTCTCTGAGCATCTCCTACTATTTGCTCAAAAGTTGCCTCGCGGTCGCTCCTGGTCAAAGACTTGACCGCCATAACCAAGCCCTTGCGAAACTTCCTCGCCTTGGCTGCCTCACTCAAGCCATCCACAAATCTGCCCAGACGGCAGAACTCTGCTGCGTACTCATCCACCGTCATGCTCCCTTGGACGAGTGCCTCAAACTGGCTCTTCAAAGCACTGAGCGCCACATCTGGGAAAAACTTCTCCTTAAAAAGCCTCTTGAAAGCCTCCCAAGTAAGCCCTGGCGCTGCAATCCTCGTATCAGTGCGATACCATGTCAAGGCGAGGTCGAACATCTGACTGCCCGCTGCCTCTATCTGCATGCTGTCTGGAATCTGCGCCAGCCTGAAGATGCCCTCAATCTGCTCTATCCAGTCATCTGCGTACAGGATCCCTTCTGTACCACGGAACTCCTTGGGCCGCATCCTCTGGAAGTCAATAATGCTGCCTGGCCTCGGATGCTGAATCTGATCTGCCTGTGGC
>JAYESA010000017.1:98576407-98623462 GCA_036927795.1 Iris macrosiphon
TAGGGCCGGCCAAAGGAATTAAATGGGGTTTACAAAGTTCCAAATTCCCAAAACGCCCCTACACACTTGGTTTTGGGTTCCGGGTTCCAAAATCACTCAAACTAGTTCCAAATCTCTCCCATTAACCTCCTAAAAATAAAATAAATATTTCTAAGCCCCAAAATAATTCTCACAAGGGTGTGGGCTGGGTCGGACATGGGTCCACTAGGGTCTGACATGGGTCCAGGCTAGCCAAAATCCTAAAACAAACAAAATAAAAATAATAAAAATAATGCAATCACTAATTAAATATAAATATAATTAATTATAAATAATCCACAATTAACTAAATTAAAATAAAAAAAAAATACCCGGCTCTAAAAATGGGGTGGTGACAAAAACCCTAACCCTAGCCCTAATTTGGACTCCGTGTCGGACACGACACGGACACGTCTCGACCCTGATTTTCGGGTCCCCTTCAGGTACGTGTATCTTTCGCCTCGTAGCTCTGTTTCCAATTCCGCAAATTGCGTTGTGAAGCCTGTATGACCCTCTCGGTGTCCGGATAAACTGTTCGGGACATCGCGTCCTGTGGTGATCGCACACCGCGATCCAAAAACAGGAAAAACCAGACCCTGTTTCACCCCGGAACTGAGTCCGCCCCGCCAAACGGGACGACTTGGTCGCGTGCGGTCTTCACAGATACGTACGCATCGTCGATACGGACGTGTGAGTTTTCGTGGAAGCTGATTCGGGTGTGCGTGCACACCGGAATCAACGCGTATCCGCGGACATCGCCCCGTATCCGCCTTTTCGGTAATTCACCCTAACTTCGTGCACACACGTCGGATCGAGACAAAACTTGCGCCATCGGACTCGTAGCAATACGCTGGTCCTGTGGGTCAAGTTTGGTTCGATTCTGAGAACGTTGACGAAATCGCGTGTCGTGGGCCCCACAAGCCCCGTTCGATGGGCGATTTTGTGTTCGGCTCATCGGAATCCAAATCTGGAAGTTCCGTTGGGTTCGTATCAGCGTTCCTGACCTGTTGACACTAAGTTTGGTGAATTTGGAGACCTTTGACCCGGACGCATTTTTCGGTGCAAAGCGGGCCCACCGGCGGACCCCGTTTTGACCCGAAACTGCCGTTTTTGCCCTTGTCTCCAAATTGGACCCAAGGATAGGCGTTTTTAGCTATTTGACATCTTCTGAGCATGATGGTAATGTCTATTTCAACTTTTGGACTCATCTCTGGACTTTTTCCCCAAGAACTAAATTAATCAGATCCAAACAACAGGCAAGTACCTGCACCTCAAGTTAATCTTTATATATTGTGATAATTAATTCCCTGTCTTACATGTACCCTTGATGATTACACATCGTGTTAGAAATGTTGAATTTCATGTCTTGAATATTGGTAGTTCCTGTCTTGTTTTTCATGTCGGGTGGGAGAATACTAGGAGGCATGTAGATTACCCTTTCCCCTGTCGTGACTGCTAGCTTTTGGTACGCGACTGTACCATCAGCCTGATACTCGATTATTCCTGACTGCTAGCCGCCTAGGGCGTGCCTGATTAGCCTTATAAACCCCTACATGCCAACTATGTATTCTAAAAACAAACACAAGTTCACACAGAATGTTCTGGTCATGTTATATTTCTTGCTGGCTATTATAGTTTCATTTCCTGTTTCATTTATTTCTGTTTCTCATATTCCTGTTTACAGTTAACTCTGAGATAATAATGTTCTGTTAATGCTGTTTCTCAACATGATAGCCAATATTTAATTGTCATAAAATATTTAGTTTAACCTTGTTGTGCATTGTGTACTTTGCTCCTTTCCTGACTGGATCTGTTGATTTAGGCGATGATGAGGACCTTGCTCCTACTTATTATGGTCCCTATGAGGGGACTGATGATACCTATGAGGAGCCAGAACCCACCCAGGAGACCCCTGCTGCTGAGTAGCTAGTAGTAGCTATCTTTCATTTCTATTTCTCATCTTATTTATCGGGTTTGTCCCCGATTTGAATATTGAATTTCTGTACTTAAACATTTGAATCTGTTGTCACATTTATTTTCAGTTGCAATCTTAAGTTTCATTTCTCCTTATTATCTTGCCTATGTTGTTGTGAATGAGCTAGTTAGTAATTATGGATTGACCTAGACAGCGTACTACCGCCGACTCTGCGGCGTAGGCTGGACGTACCCACGCACTCGTGCTCGAACTTCCGGGTGCGGGTCGTGACACATTTTTATGGTGGCCCATGCAGGTCCTATCCTAAAATAGGGTAATACCCTAGGACAGGGTATGGAATAAAATTGAGAATTCTAGGAAAAGCTCATTCACAGTATAGCGTCCTTATTTCAATTCTTGATATCATTGCTGCTCAATTTTTCCTATCGCCTTTGATTTCCAAGTATTCTATTCTGATCTTCCTATCCCTTAATCTTACAGAATGGTCCAGACCAGGAACACAGTAGGAGGCACATCAGAACCAGCTGAGCAGAATGTGCCCGAGACTCTTGCACTCCCGCCGCCTCCATCTGTTCCGACAATTACCTTAGATGGGGCACAGCTACTAGGAGTGTTCCAGGGATTGGTGGAATCCCAGAAAGAACAGACTGCACTTCTGCGGACTAGCCTCTCAGAAGCTCTTAGGTCCCAGGAGACGTCACTCAAGAGGCCAGGGGAGCGCCAAAGACTTCAAGAATCTAAGACCCCTAGAATTCTACGGAACTGAGGGCATTCTCTATGCCGATGAGTGGATAGAGAATGTCGAGAGACTCCTGAAGACTGCCCGGGTCCCTGATGACCTCAAAGTGGAGTCCGCAAGCCTGCAACTGTTCGACATTGCTCGAACCTGGTTCAGAGATGAACCCCAACTATCTGCTCCCGACATCACCTGGGAAGATTTTAAAAGACTATTCAAGGAGAAATTCTACCCCGAAGTGGCTCGGGAAGCTCTCGAAAGCCAATTCGAGAGACTAGAACAAGGTACCCTGACTGTTGATGAATATACTGCTGAATTTAGCAGGTTAAGCCACTTTGCGGAGTACATGGTTCGTACCCCGGAGGACAGAGCCCGTAGATTCAAGAAGGGGCTGTCTCCGGATATTCGCCTTGCTGTCACCACCAGCCGAGCTCGCACCTATGAAGAAATCCTGAGCGTGGCACAAGGCGTAGAGAGAGATATGGGGCACAAACTGAAGCGAGAAAGAGATACCGGAAATGCAGGACCCAACAAACGCCCTTTTCAACAACAGCACCAGCAACAACAACAGAGGACCCCGCAGCAAACTCAGCGTCCTCTCCCTCGAGCTCCAGCACCCCAACCCCAGGCTCAAAGACTGTCACGACCCGCACCCTGTTATTCGGGGCACGAGTGCGTGGGCACGTCCAGCCTACGCCGCAGTGTCGGCGGTAGTACGCTGTCTAGGTCATTTTCTGGGATCAATAACTAACTATCTCATCCACAATAATAAACAGGCAAAGATAATCACAGGAATAAGAATGCTGATTTATAAAACAGATTGTGATAACAGATCCATAGTTTATACATGAATAGAAGATAAAGCGGGGACAAACCCGATTACTGAGCTGAAAAGGGAAAAAAACTAGCTAACTGGCTACTACTCCTCGGAGGTAATCTCCTGAGTGGGAAACTGCTTCTCAACTGTGTCACCTGCTACGCCATAGGGATCATAATAGGTTGGGCAAAGTCCTCATCATCGCCTAAAACAACGGATCCAGTCAGGAAAGGAGCAAAGTACACAATGCACAACAAGATTAAACTAAATATTTATGACAATTAAGTATTGAATATCATATTGAGAAAATTGCATAGAGGGACATCATTATCTCATAGTTAATGCTATAAACAGGAATATGAGAAAAGCAGGAAATAAATGAGACAGGAATGAAACTACAACAATCAACAAGAGCCATAACTAGACAAGAAACTATGTGTGTGAACTTGTGTTTTTAGAATACCTAGTTGGCATGCAGGGGTCTATAAAGTTAAACCGGCCGCCATGGACGGCTATTATTCACGAATAATCGAGATCCGGCTGATGGACAGTCGTGTACCAACAGCTATTATTCACGACACGGGTCAGGGTAAACTACATGCCTTTCAGTATTCTCCCTCCCGACACGAAAAACAAGACATGAATTCCAATATTCAAGACATGAGATACAGTATTCTGACACTACGTGTAATCAGCAAGGGTACTAGTAGAGCAGGGAATTAATTGTCACAATATAAAGATTAACTTGAAGTGCAGGTACTTGCCTGTTGTTTGGATCTGTTTAACTTGGTTCTTGGGGGAAATTTCCACAGATGAGTCCAAAAGCTGAAACAGACATTACCATCATGCTCAGAAGATGTCAAATAGCTAGAAACGCCTGTCCTTGGGTCCAATTTGGAGACAAGGGCAAAAACGGCAGTTTTGGGTCAAAACGGGGTCCGCCGTTGGGCCCGTTTTGCACCGAAAACGCGTCCGGGTCAAAGGTCTCCAAATTCACCAAACTTAGTGTCAACAGGTCAGGAACGCTGGTACGAACCCAACGGAACTTCCAGATTTGGATTCCGATGAGCCGAACACAAAATCGTCCGTCGAGCGGGGCCTGTGGGGCCCACGACACGCGATTTCGTCAACGTTCTCAGAATCGAACCAAACTTGACCCACAGGACCAGCGTATTGCTACGAGTCCGATGGCGCAAGTTTCGTCTCGATCTGACGTGTGTGCACGAAGTTAGGGTGAATTGCCGAAAAGGCGGATACGGGACGGTGTCCGCGGATACGCGTTGATTTCGGTGTGCACGCACACCCGAATCAGCTTCCACGAAATCCCACACGTCCGTATCGACGAGGCGCACGTATCTGTGAAGACCGCGCGCGACCAAGTCGTCCCGTTTGGCGGGACGTACTCAGTTCCGGGGTGAAACAGGGTCTGGTTTTTCCTGTTTTTGGATCGCGGTGCACGATCACCACAGGACGCGATGCCCCGAACAGTTTGTCCGGACACCGAGAGGGTCATACAGGCTTCACAACGCAATTTGCGGAATTGAAATCCGAGCTACGAGCGAAAAGTTACACGCACCTGAAGGGGACCCAAAAATTCAGGGTCGAACTGTGTCCGACACGTGTCCGACACGGTCGGACACAGGAATCTGAATTTAGGGTTAGGGTTTCGGCGGCACACGGCGGAGGGAGGCGGCTGGACTGCCGGCGAGGGCGGGGGGTTGTTCGCCGGAGCGAGGCGGACCCGGTGGTCGGCGGCGCGCGGGGAGGAGGGGCGGCCGGAGGCGGCTGCTCGCGTGTCCGGCTGCTGCGGGTCGGCTTCGAGCTGCTGCGGCCGGATCTGCGGCAGGCGGAGGAGGCGGCGCCGGGGGAGGTCTGCGTCGGCGGGGGTCTCGGGCTAGGGTGGTGAGCAGCGGCGGAGCGGCGGGTGGCGGTGGCTAGGGTTAGGGAATGGGGGAGACGGCCGGGGTCGGGGGGGCTTTAAATAGGGAGAGCGGGCGGTTGCAGGTGGCCGGGGTAGGCGGAGGTGAGGGGGGGACGTGGGCGCGGGGACTGCGGCGAGCGGGGCGCGGGACTGCGGCGCTGCGCGCGGCGGCCGGCGCTGAACGCGGGCGGTTAGGGCTGGGTCGCTGCGGGCTGGCGGGTGGCGGGTTGGCGGGTCGGGTCTGACCAACCCGACCCGACCCGAAAGGGCGGCTGGGCTGGGCTGGGCTTCGGCCCACTGGGCCGGGCCGGCCCAGAAGAAAATAAAAATAAAAATATAATATAATATAAATAATAATAATAATATAATAATAATAATAATAAAAACAGTTAATTTAATTAATTAATTAGAAAATTATTTTTAGGCATTTAAAAATAGCTCTGAGGTCCAGAAAAATCCAGAAAAATTACCCTAAGTCCAATTTTCTATTCTACACCCAAAAATATTATTTTTATGATATTTTAATATCATTTATTAACAATTAAAAATCATTTATTAATTGAAAACCCTGATTTTAATTACAGAAAATTCCCAGAAAATTCCAGAAAATTGGAAAAAATCCAAGATTTAATAATTTTGAAAATTCAGGGGGTTTACAACCTACCCAACTTACAAAAATTTCGTCCTCGAAATTTAAAATTAAGCCATACTCTGTAAATCCTTCACGTACATCAATCGCAGTCTCCTTGCGAAAATTAAATCCAAATCATGTCCACTGCAATCCTTTCATGATTTAAGATGACTATTTGGTTCAATCAAAATTCAACCTATGGTTATTACTTCTTACTTCCTCAAATTATCCACAAGCAGATTTTTAATTTTTTAGTCCATATAGTATTTTCAAGATGACCTTGCCTCACGATTCGAATTATCATAATTCCCCTAGAAGTGATTCGAGTCCAACAATATTCGTATGTTTCAGCCCTTTTAAATTACATTCACATCCTCAATATTCCAACTAGGTAGTCCAACCATCAACTTTTAAATTCTTAATTTAAATCATCAAATTGAAAAATAATTTAAGTGTAGTCCACCAATGTTCAAGTCTGAATTACATCCTCTAAATTCAAGTTGACGATTTTACTCTCATTATTCAAAATTAAATCATGCACCTAGGATGTAACTATTGGGTCCTCGATATCAATTTATTAATCATCTTAGTCACTCCTCTAAATTTTCAAAATTATAATGGCTTGCTTCTTCCAATCTGACCTTACTCGGTCACGATTCAAAGGATATTCCTCTCTAGTTGACAAATGCATCGCTACCCAACTTAGAGTTTACCCAACATCACAAAAGACTATATACTTTAAGAAGATATTCTTTAATATGGTTACTCATGTCATTCAATCCTCGAAATTTTAACGCCGATCATGTCACATATGATATGTCCTCAATTACGAAAGGTTTAGTCCTCAAGTATGTGATCGGCCTAGGTGGCATATCTATTACTATCTATGTATCAAACTTATACCAGCACGAGATTTCGTCTTTCCGAAATAAGGGAAGGCGAAGATCAATAATAAAGAGTTCAAGGGTGGGGTGATAGAACGGAAGTATGGGGATCAAGGCGTTTAAAGAATTCTAGTAGGATTTGTCAGGCGGTTATGGATTGAGGTTCTATTCTGGTAGTCATTTATTCGCATGCTCGTATTAGTTTAGTTATGTAACTGATACGATATGCTCAGCATGTCTAGGTCAAGTATGTTTGTCTACTAATCACTACGTATCTCAATCCACGTAAAGTTAGTCGTGCGAAGTGCGAATCAAAATGCACCAAGGTTGATCAGACCGTAATACACTGATTCTGAACAGACACTTGTATTAGTGTACGCGTCCAATAATACACGTGTCATGAACAAGCCTGATAAAGAGTAAGCTTGCAAAACTAGGCTATAGAATAGCAGCATAAACAAAGTACATCAAAATTAAGTGCGCTAGATGATGATGAAAGGAGGTACAAAATTTAAATTCACATAACAAGCAAAATAACAGAAAACTCTACAATCTTTACAGTTATTAAATATAAAAGCATACCAGGTTATTAGCAAGTTCAAAATTACTAGGTTGGGGCTGAGGTCATGAACCAATAGGCGCGGGCTAAACAATACTAGAAAGGGCAGCTAAAAGAAATCACTTACGCGCATTAGTGACTCTAAGAGTCTGCACGTTCTCCACGGTCATCGCGTAAGTTTGTCCGTGTTCTTGGAGCAGCGGGACAGTCCTTCACTCGATGTTCTGCTGATCCACAATATAGACAGACACCTAGCCTCTTTCTACAATCCTTCCAAATGTGACCTTGTTTTCGACAAAAACCACAAATGGGAACTCGTCGGTTCTGCCCTTGGGTTGGATTCATCTGTGGTCGCTTTGCAGCTCTTTCCTGCTGTGCTTGGTCTTGTGCTGACGCATACGGCCGCTTCCGGCTGGACTCGGTCCTTGTGGTACACTCCACAGGTCGCGCTGCAGTAAGAACGTCCTCGTCGAAGGTAATTGCATTTGAACTGCTTGGCTTCCGTGACTCCGAGCTAATTTTGTCGACGAAGTTCTCCGCTTGGTTTTGCTGCGCTTCTTGTTGAACCTTCTGATATGCTTGCATCATTACGTAGAACATGCGGAACATCTGTTGTTCGTCCATAGGCGGTCCCAGTGGGAAGGGAGGCATCGGTGGAGTAGGCTGACTTGCTTGACTGCCTTGTGATGATTGGACGACTGGCATTACATTGTCTTCTTGGTTAACCACGACGGCTTGTGGTGTTTCTACGCGAGCCTCGTTGCTGGCTGGTGGGTCCATTTCCTGCATTCAAAATAACCAATAAGAGGCGTACAGAAATCAAAGCAGGATGCAAGTCAATAAAATGATTCGGAACCGATATGAATATCAAGAACGATTCAATCAAGTGGATGAGCTTTTCCTAAATCCTCAATCTTACCGCAGGCCTGTTCGGTCCCTAAGTTGAAACCGAACAATTTAGTCGTTTGACCTGCATGGGCCACCACAAAAACGTGTCACGACCCGCACCCGGTTATTCGGGCACGAGTGCGTGGGCACGTCCAGCCTACGCCGCAGTGTCGGCGGTAGTACGCTGTCTAGGTCATTTTCTGGGATCAATAACTAACTATCTCATCCACAATAATAAACAGGCAAAGATAATCACAGGAATAAGAATGCTGATTTATAAAACAGATTGTGATAACAGATCCATAGTTTATACATGAACAGAAGATAAAGCGGGGACAAACCCGATTACTGAGCTGAAAAGGGAAAAAAACTAGCTAACTGGCTACTACTCCTCGGAGGTAATCTCCTGAGTGGGAAACTGCTTCTCAACTGTGTCACCTGCTACGCCATAGGGATCATAATAGGTTGGGCAAAGTCCTCATCATCGCCTAAAACAACGGATCCAGTCAGGAAAGGAGCAAAGTACACAATGCACAACAAGATTAAACTAAATATTTATGACAATTAAGTATTGAATATCATATTGAGAAAATTGCATAGAGGGACATCATTATCTCATAGTTAATGCTATAAACAGGAATATGAGAAAAGCAGGAAATAAATGAGACAGGAATGAAACTACAACAATCAACAAGAGCCATAACTAGACAAGAAACTATGTGTGTGAACTTGTGTTTTTAGAATACCTAGTTGGCATGCAGGGGTCTATAAAGTTAAACCGGCCGCCATGGACGGCTATTATTCACGAATAATCGAGATCCGGCTGATGGACAGTCGTGTACCAACAGCTATTATTCACGACACGGGTCAGGGTAAACTACATGCCTTTCAGTATTCTCCCTCCCTCCCGACACGAAAAACAAGACATGAATTCCAATATTCAAGACATGAGATATAGTATTCTGACACTACGTGTAATCAGCAAGGGTACTAGTAGAGCAGGGAATTAATTATCACAATATAAAGATTAACTTGAAGTGCAGGTACTTGCCTGTTGTTTGGATCTGTTTAACTTGGTTCTTGGGAGAAATTTCCACAGATGAGTCCAAAAGCTGAAACAGACATTACCATCATGCTCAGAAGATGTCAAATAGCTAGAAACGCCTGTCCTTGGGTCCAATTTGGAGACAAGGGCAAAAACGGCAGTTTCGGGTCAAAACGGGGTCCGCCGTTGGGCCCGTTTTGCACCGAAAACGCGTCCGGGTCAAAGGTCTCCAAATTCACCAAACTTAGTGTCAACAGGTCAGGAACGCTGGTACGAACCCAACGGAACTTCCAGATTTGGATTCCGATGAGCCGAACACAAAATCGCCCGTCGAGCGGGGCCTGTGGGGCCCACGACACGCGATTTCGTCAACGTTCTCAGAATCGAACCAAACTTGACCCACAGGACCAGCGTATTGCTACGAGTCCGATGGCGCAAGTTTCGTCTCGATCTGACGTGTGTGCACGAAGTTAGGGTGAATTGCCGAAAAGGCGGATACGGGACGGTGTCCGCGGATACGCGTTGATTCCGGTGTGCACGCACACCCGAATCAGCTTCCACGAAATCCCACACGTCCGTATCGACGAGGCGCACGTATCTGTGAAGACCGCGCGCGACCAAGTCGTCCCGTTTGGCGGGACGTACTCAGTTCCGGGGTGAAACAGGGTCTGGTTTTTCCTGTTTTTGGATCGCGGTGCACGATCACCACAGGACGCGATGCCCCGAACAGTTTGTCCGGACACCGAGAGGGTCATACAGGCTTCACAACGCAATTTGCGAAATTGAAATCCGAGCTACGAGCGAAAAGTTACACGCACCTGAAGGGGACCCAAAAATTCAGGGTCGAACCGTGTCCGACACGTGTCCGACACGGTCGGACACAGGAATCTGAATTTAGGGTTAGGGTTTCGGCGGCACACGGCGGAGGGAGGCGGCTGGACTGCCGGCGAGGGCGGGGGGTTGTTCGCCGGAGCGAGGCGGACCCGGTGGTCGGCGGCGCGCGGGGAGGAGGGGCGGCCGGAGGCGGCTGCTCGCGTGTCCGGCTGCTGCGGGTCGGCTTCGAGCTGCTGCGGCCGGATCTGCGGCAGGCGGAGGAGGCGGCGCCGGGGGAGGTCTGCGTCGGCGGGGGTCTCGGGCTAGGGTGGTGAGCAGCGGCGGAGCGGCGGGTGGCGGTGGCTAGGGTTAGGGAATGGGGGAGACGGCCGGGGTCGGGGGGGCTTTAAATAGGGAGAGCGGGCGGTTGCAGGTGGCCGGGGTAGGCGGAGGTGAGGGGGGGACGTGGGCGCGGGGACTGCGGCGAGCGGGGCACGGGACTGCGGCGCTGCGCGCGGCGGCCGGCGCTGATCGCGGGCGGTTAGGGCTGGGTCGCTGCGGGCTGGCGGGTGGCGGGTTGGCGGGTCGGGTCTGACCAACCCGACCCGACCCGAAAGGGCGGCTGGGCTGGGCTGGGCTTCGGCCCACTGGGCCGGGCCGGCCCAGAAGAAAATAAAAATAAAAATATAATATAATATAAATAATAATAATAATATAATAATAATAATAATAAAAACAGTTAGTTTAATTAATTAATTAGAAAATTATTTTTAGGCATTTAAAAATAGCTCTGAGGCCCAGAAAAATCCAGAAAAATTACCCTAAGTCCAATTTTCTATTCTACACCCAAAAATATTATTTTCATGATATTTTAATATCATTTATTAACAATTAAAAATCATTTATTAATTGAAAACCCTGATTTTAATTACAGAAAATTCCCAGAAAATTCCAGAAAATTGGAAAAAATCCAAGATTTAATAATTTTGAAAATTCAGGGGGTTTACAAAGACAGAACCAACAAGCTGCCCCTTTTGGCTATTGCCAAAAACCAGGTCATACTTGGCAAGTCTGTAGGAAGAGGCTAGGTGCCTGCCTCTACTGCGGCTCAGCAGCACATCAAATGAGGGACTGTCCAGCTGCTCAAGAACGCCCAGTTGCACCAAAGGCTCCAGCCCAGACCAGGGCCCCAGCAGTACAACAAAGGGGACCCCCGCTTCCAACACAACAACAACGCTTTGCTCAGCACCAGCAGCAACAGAGGGGTACACCGCAGCAAGGCCGTGCTTATGCAATGACTCTGGAAGAAGCTGAGGCCACATCAGACGTGATCACAGGTTCTGTGCTTATAAATTCAATACCAGCTATTACTTTATTTGACTCTGGAGCTTCGCATTCATTCATGTCAGTAGATTTCCTTATGAAGCATAGCTTAACCACTAAACCCCTTAGGAATTGTTATAAGATCATTACCGGTGGAGGAATCATCCCGGTTAGTGATGCCTGTAACAATTGTCCTATTATATTATGTGGAAGAGAACTGTATGCTAGATTACTTGTAATGCCAGTGCCCAGTTTTGACATTATACTGGGTATGGATTGGTTAAGTCAACATCATGCCACAATAGACTGCCACAGAGGTAGTGTAATCTTCAGGCCACCTGACAAGACAGAATATGAATTTGCTAGAGGTTCTAGAGAAATGGGTAATAACAAAATTTGTGGAGCCCTAATAACAGAAGAAGTGCCACTACCTATCATCTCTGAATACCTTGATGTCTTCCCTGAGGATCTCCCAGGCCTACCCCCAGACCGAGAAGTTGAATTCTCCATTGACTTAGTGCCTGGAGCAGCACCAGTTTCTCAAAATCCCTACAGAATCAACAAGAAGGAGATAATAGAACTAAATGAGCAAATCAAAGAACTAGAAGACAAATGCTTCATTAGGTCTAGTGTCTCACCCTGGGGAGCTCCAGTATTATTTGTGTCCAAGAAGGATGGAACATCCCGAATGCGTATTGACTATAGGGCCTTGAATGCCTTAACAATTAAGAATAAGTATCCCCTGCCCAGGATAGATGACTTATTTGATCAGTTGAGTGGAGCTCGGGTCTTTTCCAAGATTGATTTAAGGTCGGGTTACCACCAAGTAAGGGTGAGAAAGGAAGACATCCCTAAAACTGCTTTCAATACCCGGAACGGACACTACGAATTCTTAGTAATGCCGTTCGGGTTGACGAATGCTCCAGCAGTTTTTATGAACCTAATGAACAGAGTTTTCCAGCCATACCTAGACAAATTTGTAGTGGTCTTCATTGATGATATTTTGATCTACTCCAAGACCCCCGAAGAACATGAAGAACATTTGAGGTTAGCATTGGAGACTTTGAGGAAGGAAAAACTTTATGGAAAATTATCTAAATGTGCCTTCTTCCTAGACAAAGTAGAATTCTTGGGACATGTTGTGACTGGAGATGGAATAGCAGTAGATCCTAAGAAGATAGCTGCAGTAGAATCATGACCCACTCCAGACTCTGTAGCAGAGATTAGAAGCTTCCTGGGACTAGCTGGCTACTATCGGAAGTTCGTGAAGGATTTTGCAAGAATTGCGGAGCCCATGACAAAATTAACAAGGAAGGATGAAGAGTTCACCTGGACTGATGAATGTCAGCAGGCCTTTGAGGAATTGAAGAAAAGGCTGACTACTGCCCCTATTCTGACCTTACCTTCCGGAACCGGAGGTTTCGCTATTTATAGTGATGCTTCTGGAAAAGGTCTAGGTTGTGTACTGGAGCAGAACAAGAAGGTAATAGCCTATGCCTCTAGACAGCTTCGACCCCATGAAAAGAATTATCCAACTCATGATTTAGAATTGGCAGCTGTCATTTTTGCTCTTAAACTATGGAAGCATTATCTTTATGGAGAAAATGTGGAAATATTTACAGACCATAAAAGTTTAAAATATATCTTCACCCAGAAAGAGCTAAACATGAGGCAAAGAAGGTGGCTGGAACTAATGAAAGACTTTGATATCACTCTTCAATATCACCCTGGGAAGGCAAATGTAGTTGCTGATGCTCTAAGCAGGTATCCTATGGCGATGTACTTGACTATGGACAGACACCTGCTGGAGGACTTGGAAAGTTTAGGTATTGAAGTAATTATCCCAGGAAAAGAAGGCCAAATGATGAACTTGCAGATTCAGTCTACTTTAATGGACAAGATCAAGGAGACTCAGTTTCAGGACGAAGGCCTGCGAAGCCTTCGAGGTCAAGTGCAAGCTGGACTAGTAGAAGAATTCAGAATTCATGAAGATGGATCACTGAGGCTTGGCGATAGATTATGTGTACCTCAAGGAGACATAAGAGAAGAAATCATGCAAGAGGCGCACAGATCGTAATACTCTATACATCCAGGAGCCAACAAGATGTACAAGGACCTGAGAACGCATGTTTGGTGGCATGGCATGAAAAGAGAAGTAGCCAGGTTCGTATCTCGTTGTTTAGTGTGCCAGCAAGTCAAGGCAGAAAGACAAAGACCTGGAGGATTGCTTCAACCCCTACCCATTCCGGAGTGGAAGTGGGAACATATCACAATGGATTTTGTTTTCGGACTTCCAAGGACACCTAGTGGTAAGGATGCAATCTGGGTGATAGTAGATAGACTGACCAAGTCTGCACATTTTCTACCTTTCAAAGTAGGGCTATCTACAGAGAAGCTGGCAGAGTTATATATCAGACATATTGTTAGGCTGCATGGAGTTCCAGTAAGTATTGTCTCCGACCGAGATTCAAGATTCACCTCTCACTTCTGGAAGAGCTTACAAGCCAGCTTGGGGACACAACTCAAATTCAACACAGCTTATCATCCCCAAACCGACGGACAATCGGAACGTACAATCCAGACACTTGAAGATATGCTCCGTACATGTGTTCTGGATTTTGGAGGATCCTGGGAAGACTATCTACATCTGGTGGAGTTCTCTTATAATAACAGTTACCAAGCAAGTATTGAGATGACTCCATTTGAAGCTCTGTATGGACGAAGATGTCGTACCCCACTATCATGGGACGACGTTGGAGAAAGAGCCCTGCTGGGACCAGAGATGGTGATCGATTCAGCTGAGAAGGTAAAGCAAATAAGGGACAGACTTCGAGTGGCTCAAGACAGGCAACGACATTGGGCAAATAGCCACCGAAGGCCCTTGGAATTTGAGGTAATTAAATTTATGAAATTCAAGTCAAATTAAATATTTTGCTTATGGAACTAAGGCTTGATTATGACTTTATTAAAGGTTGGAGAGCTGGTGTTCTTGAAGATTTCCCCGACACGTAGCACCATTAGGTTCGGAAGGAGTGGAAAACTCAGCCCAAGATTTATTGGACCTTTTGGCATACAGGAGAAAATCGGAGAAGTGGCATACCGACTGGCATTGCCACCCTCTCTGGATGGAGTACATAACGTCTTTCACGTGTCGCAGCTGAGGAAGTACGTGTCGGACCCCAGCCACATTGTGGATCACTCAGAGCTCGAAGTAGGCCCAAGTCTGACTTACCAAGAGCAACCCGTGGAGATACTGGATCGCTCGGAGAAAGTCCTACGGAACCAGGTTATCTCCCTGGTTCGCGTAGCTTGGAAGCACCATTCCCCCGGCGAATCCACCTGGGAGCGAGAAGACGAGATTAGAGAGCGATACCCCTATCTTTTTGAACCCTGAGGTATATTGTTATTTCTCGACCCTTCTTTTCGTGCCTTGTCATTCTTAAATTTCGGGGACGAAATTTTTGTAAGTTGGGTAGGTTGTAAAACCCCTGAATTTTCAAATTATTAAATCTTGGATTTTTCTCAATTTTCTGGAATTTTCTGGGAATTTTCTGTAATTAAAATCAAGGTTTTCAATTAATAAATGATTTTTAATTGGCAATAAATAATATTAAAATATCATAAAAATAATATTTTTGGGTGTAAAATGAAAAATTGGACTTAGGGTAATTTTTCTGGATTTTTCTGGGCCTCAGACCTATTTTTTAAATACCTAAAAACTAATTTTTATTAATTATTAAATTTACTGTTATTATTATTATTATTTATTATTATTTTATTTTTATTTTTATTTTGTTTTCTGGGCCGGCCCGGCCCAGTGGGCCGAAGCCCAGCCCAGCCTAGCCACCCGCTCTTTCGGGTCGGGTCGGGTCAGCCAACCCGACCCGCCCGCAAACCCGTCACCCGCCTTCCTTGCGGGTCGGGCGGGTCTGTTCAGACCCGTTAGCCGCCGACCCGACCCGCACGTTCTCTCCCCCCCCAGCCACGTTGCCCGACTCCACCGCCGCCCTCCGCGCGCAGCGCCGCCCCCTCCGCGCCACGCTTCCCTCTCCTCCGCCGAACTCGGCCCCAGCAACCGCCTCCTCCCCCTATAAATTCCCTCTCCTCCGGCCCCCTCTCCGCCACAGCCACCTCGCCGCCACCGCTCCGCCCAGACCCCACCGCCTCGCCGCCTCGCCGTACCCCTCGCCGTGCCTCCGCCGCGCCTCCGCTCGACCCACCGTGCAGCGCCGCCGTCCAGAACTCCTCCGCCCTCCTCGACGTCCGGCCAGCAACAGCAACAGCAGCCGCAGCCGCCGCTGCCGGCCGCCCTGAGCCACCACCGACCGCCAGCAGCTCCGCCTCGCTCCGGCGACCAGTCCTCCGCCATCGCCGGCCGCCCAGCAGCCGCCCTCCGCCGTCCACGGCCAATTCTCGACGAAAACCCTAACCCTAGCCCTAATTTGGACTCCGTGTCGGACACGACACGGACACGTCTCGACCCTGATTTTCGGGTCCCCTTCAGGTACGTGTATCTTTCGCCTCGTAGCTCTGTTTCCAATTCCGCAAATTGCGTTGTGAAGCCTGTATGACCCTCTCGGTGTCAGGATAAACTGTTCGGGACATCGCGTCCTGTGGTGATCACACACCGCGATCCAAAAACAGGAAAAACCAGACCCTGTTTCACCCCGGAACTGAGTCCGCCCCGCCAAACGGGACGACTTGGTCGCGTGCGGTCTTCACAGATACGTACGCATCGTCGATACGGACGTGTGAGTTTTCGTGGAAGCTGATTCGGGTGTGCGTGCACACCGGAATCAACGCGTATCCGCGGACATCGCCCCGTATCTGCCTTTTCGGCAATTTACCCTAACTTCGTGCACACACGTCGGATCGAGACGAAACTTGCGCCATCGAACTCGTAGCAATACGCTGGTCCTGTGGGTCAAGTTTGGTTCGATTCTGAGAACGTTGACGAAATCGCGTGTCGTGGGCCCCACAGGCCCCGCTCGATGGGCGATTTTGTGTTCGGCTCATCGGAATCCAAATCTGGAAGTTCCGTTGGGTTCGTATCAGCGTTCCTGACCTGTTGACACTAAGTTTGGTGAATTTGGAGACCTTTGACCCGGACGCGTTTTTCGGTGCAAAGCGGGCCCGCCGACGGACCCCGTTTTGACCCGAAACTGCCGTTTTTGTCCTTGTCTCCAAATTGGACCCAAGGACAGGCGTTTCTAGCTATTTGACATCTTCTGAGCATGATGGTAATATCTATTTCAGCTTTTGGACTCATCTCTGGACTTTTTCCCCAAGAACTAAATTAATCAGATCCAAACAACAGGCAAGTACCTGCACCTCAAGTTAATCTTTATATATTGTGATAATTAATTCCCTGTCTTACATGTACCCTTGATGATTACACATCGTGTTAGAAATGTTGAATTTCATGTCTTGAATATTGGTAGTTCCTGTCTTATTTTTCATGTCGGGTGGGAGAATACTAGGAGGCATGTAGATTACCCTTTCCCCTGTCGTGACTGCTAGCTTTTGGTACGCGACTGTACCATCAGCCTGATACTCGATTATTCCTGACTGCTAGCCGCCTAGGGCGTGCCTGATTAGCCTTATAAACCCCTACATGCCAACTATGTATTCTAAAAACAAACACAAGTTCACACAGAATGTTCTGGTCATGTTATATTTCTTGCTGGCTATTGTAGTTTCATTTCCTGTTTCATTTATTTCTGTTTCTCATATTCCTGTTTACAGTTAACTCTGAGATAATAATGTTCTGTTAATGCTGTTTCTCAACATGATAGCCAATATTTAATTGTCATAAAATATTTAGTTTAACCTTGTTGTGCATTGTGTACTTTGCTCCTTTCCTGACTGGATCTGTTGATTTAGGCGATGATGAGGACCTTGCTCCTACTTATTATGGTCCCTATGAGGGGACTGATGATACCTATGAGGAGCCAGAACCCACCCAGGAGACCCCTGCTGCTGAGTAGCTAGTAGTAGCTATCTTTCATTTCTATTTCTCATCTTATTTATCGGGTTTGTCCCCGATTTGAATATTGAATTTCTGTACTTAAACATTTGAATCTGTTGTCACATTTATTTTCAGTTGCAATATTAAGTTTTATTTCTCCTTATTATCTTGCCTATGTTGTTGTGAATGAGCTAGTTAGTAATTATGGATTGACCTAGACAGCGTACTACCGCCGACTCTGCGGCGTAGGCTGGACGTACCCACGCACTCGTGCCCGAACTTCCGGGTGCGGGTCGTGACACCAAATGTGCTCAAGTTTTTTTTTGTTAGAACCATATCAAGGTTAATTTTTTGAATATATAAATTATTTTAATAATTTTTGAACCTATTTTTCCAAAAAATTCTAAAAGTGTCACATGTCCAAAATCAGACGCGTTTCCGTATTTTCGAGATTTCGGGAGATCACGAATTTGGAATTATAAACCGTTTAAAGTTTCGGAAAGTTGACATGATGAACTTATATAAAATAATATTTTCAAAATTTAACATGTAAGTTTAATCTACTGTAAAATTCGTGCAACGTAGACGTAAATAGAAAATTACCAAAAACTGTCATCTGTGCGCCCTTGTAGCCATAACTCTTTACCGACTTGTGATTTTATGAAACCATCGATTCCAGCATTCATGTAGTGCTAATATATATATGATTTTACATACAAATCCAGGATTTGAGTTGGTTGACTTTTTGGTCAACGATTGCCTCGATTTGTGTGCCACGGATCACAAATCCGTAAAGTTAATTTTCTTTGGACCAAAATTAGGGTTTAGTAATAAAATCAGATTATAATAAGATTAAAATACTATTTTAGGTTATTTTATTCAGAATTAAAATAGATTAAAATGGAGGAACCTATTCACCCACTTTTGTAACATAACTTGTTTAATTTATGTGACGGGTAGATCGGACGACGCCTTGAGTTGGAACTTCATCATTTTCAGACCAGAAAAGATACCTTGTCAAATTGCTTACAGTACTTTGCATGCTTATTATATTTTTATATATTCATTGCATGTGTATTTTCTTTCAGTCATAATTATATACTATATATATGTTGACACACACTTGACACATAGTATCATGGGAGGGGAGGATAATCAGTAGATGTATGGGCTATAACCACTCTGGTAAACCATAGTATCTAGCACGCACTACGGTAGTGTGTCGCGCTGGTCGCTACCTTCGAGGTATGTCGATTTCTGGAGTTGCGCTGGTCGCTACCATAGAGGTATGTCGATGTCTGATGTTTTAGACGTGTGTGTGAGTTATGAGATTAGATAGAGTAGACTACCCCTGCCCATACGTCAAAAAGTTGTCCTTATTATGCATTTTCATATAGATTGTCTTGTATAATGTACTTATATATTTTTTGTCTATTATACATGTTTATTGTATTCAATTGGCATGCTTCTATGTATCTTGTTACGTCCCTCTCAGGACCTGGTCCCTTTCCAGGTATAGATGATCTTGACTATTCGCAGGAGCACGGATCAGGACTTGCTACTTATCTCTTTCGAGGAGGTCTTCTTTTCGAGGCTCATTGTTCATTAGATGTTCTTATATGGTTTCTCTTATATTCTAGTTGGTAGTGTATTTGTTTCCACCCAACTACTTGTTCTTATCAAGCATTTTATACTTGATTCAGTTATATAGTTGATTAGTTATTGATTTTCTGGATGAGATCTAGTTATGCCCTATGACTTATGACATAAATCTATACCACTTGTGAATTATTGTTCGTAATACAGCGTACGTATGTATTATATATGGTTTTCATATATTGGAGTTGCCATATACATACGGCTGGCATGCTTACGAATTCCTAGTCCTACGTATTTTGGGACTGGGGCGTGACACATGGATTCCTTAAGGATGAAACTCCTATCTCCATAATCCTCTTCTGAGGTTGATACCGAGATTGTTGCTCTTCATTCAGCATCCTTTTCTGGCTCCTCGCTGCTTCAGTTACCTCTGGATAGGTTTGGCATCGATATGCGGTAACTCTACTATTCAGTTGGCTCCCTAGTCCTTCCAGGAATCTAGATACCTTGGTTTCCTCATCGGCTATCAGACTTGAAGCAAACGACTAAGCCTGAAAAACTATGTAACATACTCATCTACCGTGAGCTTTTCTTGCTTCAAATGAGTGAACTGCCGTTCTAACTCGATTTTAGCCGATTTTGAAAATAATCTTCCTTCAAACTTCTTCTTGAATTCTTCCCAAGTTATTTTATCCTCCGAATCCTCTGGGTGTTCTGCACTCCACCAATGCTTAGTAATATCTTCTAATTGGATTCGGATCGTAGATATCATGTCCTCAGATTAATTTTTGCTGCTTTTAACAGCCCTTCTATGGTTCTAATCCACTGTCCGGTTTCGATCGGACTTTTGGTTCCTTTAAACTTGGGAGAATTTAGGTTTCTAAAGTCTTTTAGTGAGCCATCTCTAGAATTGACAGATGTTCGTAGGTGTTCCAACACTGTGGCAGTTGTGGTTTGAGCCGTATCCGCATGTTGGCTGTTAGATTCCAGGATCTGTTGGAATAACCTGTACATATCCTTAATAGATGGTTCCTACTGGGTTTGTGATGATGAAGCATGGGATTGGTCGTGAGTAGACATTGTCCTAAAAATCAAATGCAATTTCTCAGGAATGGTTATGAGATTCAAGGGTAAGGAAAAGAATCTTGTAAATCCTAAGAGTTTTGAGTAATAGTGGAACATATAGGCACAAGGATAACGATGAAGCATATTTTATTCACTCATAACCAAAATGTGATACAAAATATGCTGTTAGGGTACTAGTCACCTTACACATAGGCATACATATTCAGACTATTTATATTCCCACACTTCCTTCCTTCCTAACTTATATCATATACACATCTGCTGCTTACAAAAGATACATAGTAGATAAAGGACCCTTTATGCATACATAAGATCCCTAGTCTAGTTTTTCCATGATACGGGTCCACACCTGGGTAAGGATTGTAGCTTCAGGATGTAGTTCTTGAAAATCAGTCAATGTCCCTTTATATCCTTCTAATTTGGGATAGTCATACTCATATTCTGGGTCCCGTACATAGATATAATAAGTCTCTCTCTCTCATGATTCACTTCTGCACCATCTTCCAAATCTCTAATAACATGGCTCATAATACCATAGTGCACTTCATAGAGTGGTATATGGAACCAGTCTGGTAAATTCCATAGTTCCCTTACATATTGCTGGTAGCCATATAAGGTGCGGTCACTTCCATCCCACCAGACGCTTGGAAGAAATATATCCATATCCTACATTCGAAATAATTTAAATTAAGCAATGACTATACTAAAATAATCAAAAAATCCCTTCTTTCAATCACTGCTCCTGCCTATCTTAAGGTATCTCCAAGTAATAGATAAAGAATCTAGGTTTCACCTGCACAAGTTCCTAACCTATGTCCTGTAATATGTTTCTTTATGATACCTGGACTTGCACCTTAGGTTCTTTATTTTTTGGGACCCGCATAGGTTTCCTAATAGCATGACCTGCATGGGCCACCACAAAAAGACGTGTCACGCCCAGCTTCCCAAGATACAGTGAGCCGGGTACGTAACTATATTTCCAGGCTACGTCCCATACGAATACTATCGTACCCGTAACAGCGATTGTCGCCTGTACAATTTTAGAATAAAATACAAGTAATACTAAAATACTTGTTAATACAACTGAAGTTATACAACTCCTACTAAAGTATGACTGAATAAGTCTTTACAACAACATCTCCTTAACATACATAGTTTCAGCTACAAAATGTTGGGTGCTGTACTTTCTGGAATCACTTGAAGATTATTCCTCGACGTCGTTCACGTTATAAAGAGGTAATATTTCTCTATATACTTCATCTTCCCCTAGTGAATAATACTAGGTCGTCAAAACGACAGCAAGTCCTCGGTCAAGAACGATAAGTAAATAAAAGATATGATAGTAAGACAAGGAAGAAGTAATATTTGTACAGGAAATAAGGAGTTGGATCATAATATTGTGTCTATGACTTGAACAATTCCTAAACTAGTATTCCTATAGTGTCTAATAATTCAAGCAATACAATCCCTATGTCACTACCACAATACACAAACAATTTTCCTAAATTATGGTGCAATTTGGAGAACAACCTTTAAATAACCACTTTAACTAGTTTTTCGCCTACAATCCCGAATACCAGGGATCAGGCTATGACTTGGTGGCACGGTACTTAGAATCCGGCCCTGCCCTCATGGGCTTAAATTAATTCTTTAATTCATCCATTCGATGGTTTTGAATCGAAGTAGGTGTATTTATATTCAGATACAAGTGGCTTGAACAGGATGGCACATGATTATAATCCGGCCCTGCCTCTCTCGGGCTTAAACAGGAAAGTGAGCTAAGCCTCACACACTCAATTTGTAAGACCTTAGGAAAGAGCTTAACTGCTGATCAGCTATATACTGTTATTATGTTACAGGATTTCGTAGGTGGTATTTATGTTGTTCTCTTCCGTCCAATACTTTCTAGCCTAAATCTACAAACAATCCTTATTCTATTATCTTATATTAAGTTTTATGCTCTTTATTTTAAGTTTACTATTATTTATGCAAAAATGCATTTTTAGAATAAAACAAGATACATGCAAGTGTCAAGTTATTAGAACACAAATTCCAGGAACATTATTTATACAGAGAAGATTATCAGGAATCAATATTTTAAATTTTGTTGAGTGACTTGTGTCCTTGTCCTACGTGTCCTGGACTCTTGCTATTGTCCCCTAGTTAATTCAATTAAAGTTGTCGATGGTCTGTCGCAAAATATCAACTAAAGTTTTGGGTTAGAGATATCGGCAATATTTTCGGATATTAAAATTTGGTTAACTCCCAAAATTCTTAAAAATTTCGGCAGACTCTCCTTTGTATTTCGGTTTCCAGAAATTTAACAGTTTATATATACGACCCGGAACAACTCTCCGTAGTATTCCAGGGTTCGCCGACCCCTTCGGTAGAGCAACTCTCAACACCAGTACACACGCAGTTTATATATTTTTTTTTTAGACAATATTAACATCTTTAAGTAAGAGAGTATTCTTACCTTGGTAATTTGCTATATATATATATATATATATATATATATATATATATATATATATATATATATATATATATATATATATATATATATATCTTAGCTTTGCTATTTGCAAGACGCACAAAGTAATCATTAGTAACATAACAATTCTATTTTCAAGAAATGACTATATCATTCTTATGACATTGCTTGTAAGGTATTGATCATTTTAACTAATCCAAGTATCATATATACATATATAAAGTTTCTATGTAAATGAAAATGGTTCTTAGAGTCTAAATTTTTTATTTTACAAGTAAAGCTCAATATATAGCTAAATTTACTTATAAAGCCTTGGAGTGCAATTTCAATCAACCCTTTTTCCTACATGAATTACAAACCGTGTAATCCAATTCTGAGTTCCTTTCATTTAGTAATTAATTACATAAACCGAGATGGTATTTAACTGCTTCTATTTTAACACGCATTTATAGAATTACATTTCTATATACGTCTAATAACTATATACTCCTCTAATTATTTCATTTATAAAGATCTTCATCCATTCGTGTGGCCAATATACATATACATATACATATGAATATCACATGAATCATTAATGTTTCTAACATATCAAATGATTATAAACCCAATCTTAATTTGTTGTCCATATTGTGTCCTATACTAGAATTTGTACCGTATTTCGTCAATAATTGGACTAATCCAAATTATACAAAACAACTCCAACCCAAAATTGAAACTCTTATGTCTTAGCTTGTATACTTCATTCTTCGAGTCGATTTCAACTTAAATCCCACAAGTATAAATATGTAACGACATAATTTATATACTACACTTATGTTTATATAATTTTTCATGTAAATGTGCATACCTAGATATGTAAACTCACACATAATAATATCACCTAGTGTCAATGTATTTCGTATCGTGTCATAATATATGAATCGGTTATCAAGAAACAAATCCTCATGTTCTAAAATATTATGAAAACATGAGTTCCCAAACTTAACTTATACTAAATAATATTTTAGACTAATAAATATAACTAAATTGGAAAGGGAAGATAATGACTTGCCTTTGTTTGAGCAACATAGGGTTCTTCCAAAGTTCCCAATTTGGTACTTGATTCCTCCCTATTCCAAGGAGTTTTGAAATTAAACTATATTCCAAATTAAATTTAGAAGAGAAATTGGGGGAAGGAATAGGAAATACTTAGGTTTAGGAAGATGGATGAGGAGTTGTGGAATTATGAGGGAGGAGGAGTCCGGCGGCGGGTGACGCGGGTTCGATTTTTGTGATAGCCAATCTGCTTTACATCTTGCACAGAATCCAGTTTTTTATGAGCTCACAAAACACATTGAGGGAAGGAATAGGAAATTAAACTATATTCCAAATTAAATTTAGAAGAGAAATTGGGGGAAGGAATAGGAAATACTTAGGTTTAGGAAGATGGATGAGGAGTTGTGGAATTATGAGGGAGGAGGAGTCCGGCGGCGGGTGACGCGGGTTCGATTTTTGTGATAGCCAATCTGCTTTACATCTTGCACAGAATCCAGTTTTTTATGAGCTCACAAAATACATTGAGATGGATTGTCACTTTTTGAGGGATGTTGTTCTTGATGGAGTTACTCGCCCATCTCATGTACCGACGGATGAGCAATTGGCAGATGTTTTTACCAAAGCTTTGGGCAAACGCTTGAGTTTCTTTTGCGCAAGTTGGACATTTGTGACTTGCATAATCCAACTTGAGGGGAGGGCGGATATTGGGATTAAATTGTATGATTAAATTGTATATATAGTGATTGGCCCATGTGGCTTAGGCCCAAGTTGGTATGTGGATGTATATATATATAATATCATGATGAATGAAACACCTAGATTATTCTCTCTTACTACTTCTTCACATGACATAACGATTAGCTGCCCAACGAACATTTTTTTGTAAAATATTTTCTCAACGTGACGATTTTTTTTTTGTGTGCAACCTAGTCTATTGTATTTCAAATTGAAAGATTTCGTTGAAATTGTTGGTTTGAATTTTTTTAGAAAACCTAATTATAGGTTCTTCTTTCCGTCGGAACAATAGGGCCGTTATGCTCATTACTAAACTTGTTGAAGAGATGAAATAGAACAAGGTCTAGGTGAAATTAATTATGCAGGAACTATGGTGAACTCCAATCCACACAAATTTCTCCCCCTTTTTTTATATGTTTTATTTTATTTTTTTTACACGAGTCAGCCCACCGTAACACATTGTAGTCCACTCCAGCTCAATTTTTTTGTTTTGCACTTGATCACATGACTCAATGGAACCAAACCATGACTTTTGGGGGTGTTTGGTATGCAGAATACTATATAGTCGAAAATTTTACATTTTTGGGAATCAAATTTCAAGTAATTAAATTTTTTACAAAATTATATTCATATTTTTTTTTAGATGCATTATACTCATATTTTGTGACTATATAAATATTACTGAAAAAATAAGTATAAAAATTTAAAATAAACAAGATAAAACAAAAGTGAGCAAAAAACCAAAAACAAAAAAAAAATCTTTAAAATGAAAAAAGCAAAACAAATTCTTAAAACTGAAAAAACAAAAAAAAAATGAAAAACAAAACAATTCAAATCTTAAAATAAAAAAAAGGATTAAAAAATAAAAAAAAGAATTTTTCTAAAAAAAAAAAAAAAAAAAAAAGGTAGAAAACCAACAACCTCCCACCCCTCCCCAAATTTTTTTTTCTGGACCAAAAAAAAACCTATATATTCTTAAAGAAAAAAAAATTTGCTGTCAAAATAATAAATAAATAAATTTTTTATATTTTGTGGATCAATTATTTATCCAAATATTTTTAATTTTCAATTTTTTGTTAACTAAATCAAATATAAAAATAAAAATTCCATCCTTAATACTTTATTTGGGAATAAAAGGCTCTTGATAAAGGTACTAAAAAAATAACTCAGGACAACCCAAATTTTTTTTCATTGATAATTATAAGTTTGCCATTCCCAAAAATTATTCAACGGGCTGTCCACTTCCAATTGATTTTTTTTTATAATCAGGCTGTCAAAATTTTGACATTTCGGAAGGGAGGGCTATGCGAGATGACACGAGGACGAGACTGCATGGAGGCCGGAAGGGGGGATGAGACGGAGGAGCGGGAGGGGGAGGAGGAGGCAGCGGTAGGAGGCGGCAGCGGTGGGAGGTGGGAGAGGAGGCGGAGGCGCACGCGCGGAGGCGCAGGTGCGGAGGCGGCGACGAACGGTGGAGGAAGGGGCCGCTGCTGCTGCTTTTGCCATTTTCTTTGCTGCTGCGCGTGGGGGCCGCGGCGAGCGATGGGGACGACGGCGAACGGTAGAGGATGGGGCCGCTGCTTTTGCTATTTTTTTCTCCTGCTGCGCACCGGGGCGACGGCTAGTGGGGGCGGCGAGCGGTGGAGGACGGGACCGCTGCTGCACGCGGGGGCAACGGCGAGCGGTGGGGGCGGCGGCGAGCGGCAAAGGAGCAGGAGGAGGGAGGTGAAGAGGATGAACATCTCTAGTAAAATTTGGATTAGCCTGAATAATTTTTTTTCTATTTAGATTAGCAACAATACTGAATTAGTTCTAAGTCATTTTTTTTTTAGTGCCTCTATTAAGAGCCGAATAAAAAAGGAATTCACCAAACTTCTCCGAAGTCTACGTAGTCAGTCTAGCAGGCCAGACCCCACACTGTTCTACTACATTTATTGGACAAATTACTAATGGAGGCCTCATCTTTTCTTGATTAATATGTATATTTTTTATATGCGGCCGCGAAAGTAACAATTCTATGGTCAATCGACATTGCATGTATGACACCAATCCCACTAAATCCAGGTAACATAATACTTAACAAAAGATGCAATATATAATCGACACATTCCACTTTTGTATAGAGATAGGTAATGACGTGGCCTGACATTTAAATATAGTTTGTAAGAGCATTTATAGTGAAGATACTACAAACAAATATTTCAAATTATTAAAAATTTAAAAATTATTATTTATAGAGTGTTTATATAATATTGACATACAACGATACAATCCAAATTAATTTTCTATTTTTTCTCTATTTAATAATATTTTTTCTTTTATTTTTTCTTATTTTTTATTTATTTTTTATTATTTTTGGTGGATCCATCAATTAATATAGAGGAGCTATGTCATATTTCCTCATATTTCAAATCTGGAGTGTATAGTAGCTTTCTAACCATTTTTAAGTATGTACAAATATTTACTGTAGTTTTCAAGTGCTACAAAATTTGACTAAAGTCAAAATGTAGCATTGAAATTTCTTCCACTATGAATGTTCTAAATTATGATTTTTTTTTTTCCTATCAAAAACATGAGAATATAATGGGGATGATCCAAATACTACCGGTCTTATTTATTTCAGTCATCACACACGGAGACGAAGATGATCCAAATATAGGTAGCTAGCTAGTCTCATGTATTTCAGTCATCACATGCAGACGAAGATGCCATGAAAGAAACACAGAACGTGAAGAATGTGAGCCAAACTTTTCAATGTTTAGGCGGACAGTGCTTGAACTGATGTTGTACATGCACTTTGCTCCCGTAGTAATAATTGGAAGGAAGGAGGAAGACCAAACAAGGGTCGCAGAAAGATGATTGAAATAAGCAAACCCATGTGATAGATGACGATGGACAGAGTGTCCATTTTAATTTTACTCCTAATTTTATTTTAAATATGAATTCAGAGAAGATCTTATCAAGGTGCATATTGGACCAGACGGTCTGAAAATCGGTCCGAATTGACCCGGTCAATGTCGGTCATGGCTGACTCAGACCCGATCAACGGACCGGTCCGACAAGACCCACCTCGTATGCGGATTCGCGCTGGGTAGGAGAATCCGATCCGCAAGTCCGGTCCGACCCGATTGCGTGGATCCATCAATTAATATAGAAGAGCTATGTCATATTCCTGTTTTATTACTTTCTAACCATTTTTAAGTACGTACAAATATTTACTGCAGCTTTCAAGTGTTACAAAATTTGACTAAAGTTAAAATGTAGAATTAAAATTTCTTCTACTATGAATGGTCTAAATTATGGTCCCCCCCCCCCCCCCCCCCCCCGCCCCCCGCGAAGAAGATGCCACGAAAGAAACACAACGTGAAGAATGTGAGCCAAACTTTCTATGTTTAGGCGGCCAGTGCTTGTACTGATGTTGTACATGCACTTTGCTCCCGTAGTAATAATTGGAAGGAAGGAGGAAGACCAAACAAGGGTCGCAAAAAGATGATTGAAATAAGCAAACCCATGTGATAGATGACGATGGACAGAGTGTCCATTTTAATTTCACTCCTAATTTTATTTTAAATATAAATTCAGAGCAGAAGATCTTTAGTCCGATCTCAACCTTTTTATCAAGGTCCATATTGGACCGGACGGTCCAAAAATCGGTCCGGATTGGTCCGGTCAATGTCGGTCTCAGCCGATCCGGATCCGATCAATGGACCGGCCCGACAAGATCCACCTTGTATGCGGATTCGGGCTGGGTAGGAGAATCAGACTCGCAAGTCCGGTCCGACCCGATTGCTGCAATGTTCGGACTCGTTTTAGACTTTTGAGGCCCAGTAGATTCGGTCCAGGTCTGGTCTGACCGGAAGTTTTTATTTTTATTTCTATATATGACCGTTTGGGAGGTATTTTTACCAAAATACTTCCATTTTATGGCAGTTTTTTGAACGTTAGAGGAGTATTTTGGTCATTTTTGCTGAAATGACCAAAATATCCTTATAACAACTATATTTTGAGGGTATATGGGGTCATTTTGGCTCAAAACAAATTCTATAAATAGCCCCCAAAACAAGAAAAATAATCACAACAATATTTCTTCTTCCTTCTCTTCTATTACAAAATTTTCTAAGCAAGCAATTTCTGAAGTGCAAATTTTTTTGGAGGCTTCAAGTAACAAGAATTTTATTTTTCTTAATAGTTATTTATTTTCTTGCGATTTTCAATTTTTTTTCCTCTCTTTGTCTTTTTTGTTTAGTTGGTAGATAAATATACTTTTTTACACATATTTGTAAAAATAAATAAAATTTTAAAATGGATGCTACTGATTCTAACCACCCTTGAGGAGGTGATTCGGAACAACAATTTGATTATTATAATCAAATATTTGAAAATAATCTTATTCCTGATTCACATCTTGTCGTAGTTTATGCATGAGTCCTGGCGTGATCATTGTGATGCAGCTTTGAGGGTTGTTAGATATCTGAAGGGTTATCCCGGTCAAGGCATTTGTCACGCCCCGCTTTCCAAGATACAGTGAGCCGGGTACGTAACTATATCTCCAGGCTACGTCCCATACGAATACTACTGTACCAGTATCAGCGATTGTCGCATGTACAATTTTAGAATAAAATGCAAGTCATGCTAAAATACTTAGTTAATACAACTGAAGTTATACGACTCCAACTAAAGTATGACTGAATAAGTCTTTACAACAACATCTCCTTAATATACATAGTTTCAGCTACAAAATGTTGGGTGCTGTACTTTCTGGAATCACTTGAAGATTATTCCTCGATCTCGTCCACGTTATAAAGAGGTAACATTTCTCCATATACTTCATCTTCCCCTAGTGAACAATACTAAGTCGTCAGAACGACAGCAAGTCCTCGGTCAAGAACGGTAAGTAAATAAAAGATATGATAGTAAGACAAGGAAGAAGTAATATTTGTACACGAAATAAGGAGGTGGATCATAATATTGTGTATATGACTTGAACAATTCCTAAACTAGTATTCCTATAGTGTCTAATAATTCAAGCAATACAATCCCTAGGTCACTTCCATAATACACAAATTTTTTTTTCTAAATTATGATGCAATTTGGAGAACAACCTTTAAATAACCACTTTAACTAGTTTTCCGCCAACAATCCCGTATACCAGAGATCAGGCTGTGACTTGGTGGCACGGTGCTTAGAATTCAGCCCTTCCCTCATGGGCTTAAATTAATTCTTTAATTCACCCATTCGATGGTTTTGAATCGAAATAGGTGTATTTATATTTAGGTACAGGTGACTTGAACAAGATGGCACGGGATTATAATCCGGCTCTGCCTCTCTCGGGCTTAAGCAGGAAAGTGAGCTAAGCCTCGCACACTCAATTCATAAGGCCTTACGAAAGAGCTTAACTGCTGATCAACTATATATTGTTATTATGTTACAGAATTTTGTAGGTGGTATTTATGTTGTTCTCCCCCGCCCAATGCTTTCTAGCCTAAATCTACAAACAATCCTTTTTCTATTATCTTATATTAAGTTTTCTGCTATATATTTTAAGTTTACTATTATTTATGCAAAAATATATTTCCAGAATAAAATAAGATACATGCTTTTTGTTTCATTCATAATCCAAGATGCAAGTGTCAAGTTATTAGAACACAAATTCCAGGAACATTATTTATACATAGCAGATTATCAGGAATCAATATTTTAAATTTTGTTGAGTGACTTGTGTCTGTGTCCTACGTGTCCTGGACTCTTGCTATTGTCCCTAGTTAATTCAATTAAAGTTGTCGATGGTCTGTCGTAAAATATCAACTAAATTCTTAAAGTTTTGGGTTAGGGATATCGACAATATTTTCGGATATCGAAATTTGGTTCTCTCCCGAAATTCTTAAAAATTTCAGCAGAGTCTCCTTTGTATTTTGGTTTCCAGAAATTTAACAGTTTATATATACGATCCGGAGCAACCCTACGTAGTATTCCCGGGTTCGCCGACCACTTCGATGGAGCAACTCTCAACACCGGAACACACGCAGTTTATATTTTTCTTTTTAGACAATATTAACATCTTTAAGTAAGAGAGTCTTCTTACCTTGGTAATTTGCTATATATATATATATATATATATATATATATATATATATATATATATATATATATATATATATCTTGGCTTTGCAATTTGCTGGCTATTTGTAAGACACACAAAGTAATCATTAGTAACAGAACAATTCTATTTTCAAGAAATGACTATATCATTCTTATGACATTGCTTGTAAGGTATTGATCATTTTAACTAATCCAAGTATCATATATACATATATAAATTTTCTATGTAAATGAAAATGGTTCTTAAAGTCTAAAGTTTCTATTTTACAGGTAAAGCTCAATATATAGCTAAATTTACTTATAAAGCCTTGGAGTATAATTTCAATCAACCCTTTTTCCTATATGAATTACAAACTGTGTAATCCAATTCTGAGTTCCTTTCATTTAGTAATTAAGTATATAAACTGAGATGGTATTTAACTGCTTCTATTTTAACACGTCTTTATAGAAGTAAATTTCTATATACGTCTAATAACTATATACTCCTCTAATTATTTCACTTATAAAGATCTTCATCCATTCGTGTGGCCAATATACATATACATATGAATATCACATGAATCATTAATGTTTCTAACATATCCAATAATTATAAATTCAATCTTAATTTGTTGTCCATATTGTGTCCTATGCTAGAATCCGTACCGTATTTCGTCAATAATTGGACTAGTCCAAATTATACAAAATAACTCCAACCCAAAATTAAAATTCTTATGTCTTAGCTTGTATACTTCATTCTTCGAGTCGATTATAACTTAAATCCCACAAGTATAAATATGTAACAACACAATTTATATACTAAAATTATGTTTATATAATTTTCCATGTAAATGTGCATACCTAGATATGTAAACACACACATAATAATATCACCTAGTGTCAATGCATTTCGTATCGTGTCCTAATATATGAATCGGTTATCAAGGAACAAATCCTTATTTTCTAAAATATTCTGAAAACATGAGTTCCCAAACTTAACTTATACTAAATAATATTTTAGACTAATAAATATAACTAAATTGGAAAGGGAAGATGAGGACTTGCCTTTGTTTGAGCAACCTAGGCTTCATGCATAAAACCAAATCCCCTTCCCATCTCCATCTTCTTCAAACCTTCTTCCTCTCTCCATCCAAAAACCTACTGCTGTTGTAGCTACTATGCCTACTGCTGCTGCTACTGTGCTACTTCTGCTGTAGCTGTTGCTGCTGCTGCTGCTGTCGTCTGCTGCCGCTGGTGCGCCGTCGGACCAGCGGCACCCATCGCCGACCTCTGCGCCGCCGTCGGACCCGCGATACCACCGGACGCATGAAGCCCCCTTCACCCTCCAAGTATTAATAGAATCAATTTATAAATTGATTTTTATATCAATTTAACTATGTGTATATATATATATATATATATATATATATATATATATATATATATATATGTATATATCAATGAATTGAAAAAAATATAAAAAAATAATGGCAGTAATGACACTCTATCCTCCTTAGAGAAATTTCGTCATCGGAATTTTAAATTAAAAGGATAGCTAACCCTGGGTTAGTAAACAAATATGGGAACTGGTTTTGCATGTCTTCTTCTTTTTTCCAAGTTGATTCTCTTGGAGAGTCCTTGTTACGAGCTACCCGAACTAATGGGATGATCCGATTCTGAAGTATTTTGTTTCTACGATCCAGGATTTTAACAGGTCATTGCTCGATGCGTAGAGTTGGTGCGATAGTGATCTCCGAATGATCTAGTATATGGCTTAGATCCGATACATATCTTCGGAGTTGAGACACATGGAATACATTATGTACCCCTTCTAGCGTTGGGGGTAGTGCCAGCTTATAAGAAACTCTTCCGACTTTCTCTAGTATATCAAATGGTCCAATATATCTTGGACTTAGCTTTCCTCTAGTTCCAAATCTAATTGTTCCTTTGGTTGGCGAGATCTTTAAGAATGCATAATCTCTAGGTTAAAATTTTAATATCCTTCGATGCTTGTCAGCCCACATCTTTTGTCTATCTTGGGCTGCTTGTAAATGATTTCTTATTACTTTGACCTTATCTACTGTCTGTGTTATTAGTTCTGGACCCAGTAGCTGACTTTCTCCTACATTTATCCAACACATTGGTGATCTACACTTTCTCCCATATAATGCTTCGAAAGGTGCCATCTTAATGCTGGTATGATAGCTATTATTATAAGAAAATTCTACAAAATGTTAGTGATCGTTCCATGATCCTCCAAAATCTAATGTGCAGGCTCTCAACATATCTTCTAGAGTTTGAATCGTTCTTTCCGACTGATCATCTGTCTGGGGATGGTAAGCAGAACTAAATTTTAACTGAGTGCCGAGGTTCTCCTGCAAACTTTTCCAAAAATATAAAGTAAATCTGGTGTCTCTATCCGAAACTATACTTACTGGTACCCCGTATTGACTGACAATCTATTTCATATACATGTTTGCTAATACTTCTGTTGTCTGTCCTACCCGAAATGGTAAAAATTGAGCTGATTTAGTAAGTCTATCTATGATGACCTAGATAGCATTATTACCATTTTGGGTCTTAGGTAGTCCGGTTACAAAATCTATTATGACATGCTCCCATTTCCATTCAGGTATTGGTAAGGGTTGAAGAAGGCCTACTATCCTTGGTATTCTACTTTTACTTGCTAACAGACAAGACATCTGGATACGAATTTAGCAATCTCTCGTTTCATTCCATGCTACCAAAAATTTTGTTTTAAATCCTTATACATTTTAGTACTTCCTGGATGGATGGAATATTGAGAGTTATGAGCTTCAGTCATGACCTATGTTCTTAAATTTCCACTGGGCACACACAATAGATCCCCAAATCTCAACGATCCATCTAGATGCTTTCTTATTCCGGTCTAGAGTCCTTCTGTTTGTTTCCATACTTTCTGAAGTTTAGAATCTCCTTGTTGAGCTTCCTTGATTCTGTCCACTAGGGAGGACTGTACTTGTAAATTTTTCCATGACCCTTCTGATATTGGATATATCACTTCGATTTCTATCTTCCTTAAAGTCTTCAAGAATTTTCTTTGGGGCTGCTCAAGGCATATGCCACTTTATTTGTTTTACCCGGATGATATTCTAATTTCATATCAAAGTCTTTAAGTAATTTCAACCATCTCCTTTGCCTCATATTAATTTTCTTCTGAGTAAACACATACTTCAGAATTTTGTGATCCATATATATCTTGATTCTCTCTCTATATATGTAATGTTGCCATAATTTAAGTGCAAATACTATAACTGCGAGTTCTAAATCGTGAGTTGGATAATTTCTCTCATGCTGCTTCAGTTGTCGAGAGGCATAGGCTATAACTCTCCCATGCTGCATTAATACAAAACCTAGTGTAGAAGCATGAAAAATACGCCGAGAAATTATACGCGTAAAACCCTCAACATGCAGGAAGACGTGTAAACAGAGCTCCATCACTGGGTGGTGTAAGACATGACTTCAGAGCCATTGGTGAACAACAGAGTTTCAACGCTATTCAGCGTAAAATATAGCTCCAGAACAACCCGCGTAATACAGTATTTCCAAACTGCTTCAGCGTAAAAAGGTTGTTACATCGCCACTTCGGCGTAAAACCTATCTGCTTTTAATGCAGCGAGAAGTTGTACGAGGAACTCTTCGTATTTATCGAATGAACCTGTCAGATCATGCAGTGAACCTGACCCCTGACAGAAAGTACCGCACGATGATCGAGAGGACGGCTGTAATAATAATTCTGCACAGAGACCCAGACCGTCGTTTAGTGACATTTTCTTGATACAAATTTCTTTTACGCATGCAAGGAAATACGCTGCCTAATTTTACACAGGCAGACATGATCTTTTACGCTCAGTAGGAGGCAAAATAAACCGCCACGTCAAAAGCTGCTCTTCGTACAGAACTCGAGGCACGTCTCTCAGTTAATGCGCGTGATGGGGCAGATCTCTGCATTTAATGCATGAGATTTGGTTCTACTTTTAACGACTGGGTGAGCCATAATTATGGCTAATACGTCCACATCATCACCTCTGCATATTATGCCATCAGGCTATTTTTAGTTATAGGAGTACGCTGTACGCTATCTCCTTAAAATACGCCGAATTGGTTATTTTCAACTATAGGAGCACGCCGTATGCTATCTCCTCGAAATACGCCAACTCAGGCTATATATTTGCATTGGTGCGTGATAAGGCTATTTGGTCCAGAATACGCTCAAGACCTCAGTCAAGCAAGGATAATCGGCTGTCCTTATGCTAGCTACCTATCCATGCAGCATCAGGCTTCTATGCCTACTGGGCTTCTACGCCTACTTGGTTTCTACGCCAACTTGACAGCTATCAGACTTCTATGCCTACTGGGCTTCTACGCCTACTGGGCTTCTACGCCTACTTGGCTTCTATGCCAACTTGGCAACTATTGGGCTTCTATGCCTATTGGGCTTCTACGCCTACTTGTCTTCTATGCCAACATGACAGTTCCTAGCTTCTACGCTAGTATGACAGCTATTCGGTTTCTACGCCAATCATCTCTACGCAAGGGGCAGTTATCCACGTGGCTTGCATGCCATGATCTTCGCAGCAGTTATACGTGTTACCTCATAATGGGACACGCGTCACACGCAGAGTCGAGAGATCATTTAGACGTGGGTAGCAGTTATCATAACCGCCGCGTAAAGAGCGCCCCACTCTCCACTGTTCGGCTTCTACGCCGACTGGACAGTTACGGCAATTGGACTCTATAAATAGAGACCTCTATTGACAGAGGTCAAAGGTCGAGGATTATAAGATCGGATCGGATTTTATTTTTGAGAGAGAAGATCCTAGAGCACAGATAGAGGGGAGTGATTGACGACTTTGGCATAATGACGACTACAGCACTTCTTCGTCATCGTGTGGTCTAAGGGACAAAGTGATCGACTGCAGATCAGACTCCTATAGCAATATTTATCCAGATTAAATTTTTGTACTTAACATCCTCGTATAGGATTAATTGTACTTCTTGTTTATAAACCAAAGAAAGAGTTTCGTACAAACCTAGTTTTATTTCTTTCGTTTATTATCAAACACAAGATGGCGACTCTGCTGGAGATGACTTTCACTTCCGATGAGAAAGCCATTGCTCAACACGATGCTGTATCCGTCGGATCAACGAAGAAGACTTTGGTCGTCCAATTCGACCAATCTGCTTATGAAGACATGCTTCGCGCGGGGGGTAGCTCTCCTTCCCCATCTGTTCAGGACAGCAGGAAGTTGCATAAAGTATGGATGCCCCGGATATCCTCTACTCTCCCTGCAGGCTCTCTCTCTCCGATCAACAAGGTTGTGGCATCCCAACCTACACGCTCTGTGCGTAAAAATCCGTCTCTCGTCTGTGATGTGGCAGACAAAGCTTTTGGCAATGCCTCAGCGCCAATCCAGAAGTATACAACGCGTCCTGCGCGTAAAAACTCGTCTCCCGTCGCTGACGTGGCTGACATAATTTCTGGCAAGGCCTCGGCGCCAAGACAGAAATTTCAAACGCACCCTACGCGTAAAAATTTGTCTCCCGTCGCTGACGTGGCTGACATAATTACTAGCAAGGCCTCAGCGCCGAGTCAGAAATTTCAAAAGCGCCCCGCGCGTAAAAATACCTCTCCCACCTATAAGAGGGCAGAGGGTCCCAGTAATCTCCGCAAGGGAAAATAAGTAGCGGATTTTCCGACCTCTCGGCTTTTACGCCATCAAGAGAAGTATCTGCCCGCTCTTCAGATTACGCGAAACTCTGATGGCCGTTTGAGGACTTCCTCGGTTTTACGCCAACCTGAGCAGAGTTCCAGATTACGCCAGGACAAGCCTCTCAGCGTAAATAAGACCCAGTTTGTGGATAGATACGCTCCTCATGGATCATGTGCTACTCACATGGCTGAACTGCTGTATTCCTACGGCAGAGAGAGGGTTGGGGTTCCCAATATCCGCGTTCCGACTAATGTAAAAAGGCAGAATAAGCCTTCTTCTTCTTCTTCTTCTTCTGTTAATCCCCCTGATTTGCGCGATTTCTTGATCCAGAAATACAAAGGCAAGGGATCTTCTGATATGTCTATTACACCCCCTAAGGAGTACTGTTGTAATAGTCACAAAGTTGTAGTTAATTATTGCTGTTCCAAGGCAAAACGGTCAGTTTTCGACCGGTTGAACTACTCTTTGTCTTTACAGGAAGAAGAGCCTACATTTGCATCAGTGAATATGGCTTCACACATTCCTAGAGGAAATTCAAATTCAAGACGTCATCCCTCTAGAACTCCAAGCCAAAGGAGATTCGACAGACTCCTTGAGAACATTGAAGCTGGGGTATTTCAAAACACCCGTTCGAGGTCACGACAACCGGCTTCGTATTCTTCTGATTCCGACACTGGGGGTCGCCAGTTTCCCGAATCGGATGCTGAAAGTATAAACTCAATCTCTACGGAGATCTATACTAATCCTTCAATAGCATCCAGAGAAATGGGAGTCTATGCCATTGGAGATGAACATGAAGAGGCTTCCCCATCAGGAAGTACGGAACAACGCGTTGCTGTTTTGGAGACATCACTCAAAGAGATGCATACCATGATGCAGAGTATGCACCAAATGTTGGTGACTCAACATACAGCTGCTATAGCTCCAGCATCGGTTCCTCCGACTCAAATACGTGTAGGGGCGGACCTTCCACCATCCAATACAAACCAGGAGCCTGTTCTAAATCAAGAGTCAGCAGCTACTCCACTTCCTAACTCGAAGAATGTATTGCCCCCTGTTGGAGTTATGATACAACCGATCTCTCACCACTCTGCGGTCCCATTACCAGCGGAAGATTCGATGCAGGCAGTACGGGAATTGAAAGCCCAATTTGATGCCTTGAAGCATAAAGATCAGCTCAAAAAATTGGGCATCAACCAGCCTTACCCGGCCTTCTGGGACGAGATCCCTTTCCCTCCAAAATACAAACCACAGGTATGGCTTTGTTTGAGGGAAAGACGTCACCGAGCCAGTACATGAACTACTTTAGCATGATGACGGTGTTGTTGCAAGAGAATGACGCACTTCTCACTCGAGTGTTTAAAGGATGTCTGTCTGGAGTGGCCTATCAGTGGTACCGTAGTCTTGCGGATAACTGTATTACTTCTTTTGAAGATTTCAAGACTCTGTTCTTCGCGCGATTCTACGAAGGAGGGATGGACATGTCTATGTCCTCGCTCATCGATATAAAGCAGAAAGAGAAAGAGTGCGTTCGTACTTTCATCGAACGTTTTCGTCAGGCCACTTTGCAGATGCCTCCTGGAGTTCCAGATTCCGTCTTGGTGGACATTTGCAGGAAGAACCTTCTTCCACTAATCTCGGTGTTTACGGGACCATATCAGTTCCATGATTGGCCCTCATTTATCATATCAGCCTTAGCCGCCGAAGACAACAGTCGGAAGGCGCGTGACAATGGAATTATGATCTCCACCTCTGATAAAGGAAAGAGGTCATCCTCCAATAGTGACCATCCTCGTGGTTCTAAAGGAAAGGAAGCTCTGGCGATTAATACGTCCAAGCAACCTACACCGGCAACTACACAGACGAAACCTGGGACTTCTAGACCCATAGAAGAATATCATTTTGATGATGATGACATTCCGAGCATCTTCGACTGTCTAGTCAAAAGTGGCAAGCTCACCCTCCCCGAGGTGAAAAGGCCTAATGAAGTCGGCAGTACCAACAACCCTAAGTACTGCATTTTCCATAGGTATATACATCTGTCACGCCCCAGTCCCAAAATACGTAGGACCAGGAATACGTAATACGCCCAGCCGTATGTATATAAATTCCAGTATATGGAAAACCATATACATACGTACGCTGTAAATGAATATGCAATCCATCAGTGGTAATATACTGTCATAACAAGTCACACACCATCTATATCTCATCTACAACACAAAATACTCAGTGGGAACAAAATTGACATATAACTGGATATCAAAGTGTGTAGAGTCTATAGTCTGGTGGAAACAAATCCACTACAAAATGACTATACTAAAGTAGACACAAAAATCCTTAAAACAGTGATCATAATCACAGAAACTCTGTTGGTAGGAGCTCCTCAGTCTCGTAAGTAGCATCCGGTCCAGGTCCATACTCTTGTGGAAACTCCTGATCGTCCATATCTGGAAAGGGACCAGGTCCTCAGAGGGACATAACAAGATACATAGAAGTATGCCAATAAGTACTGAAATATAAACATCCATCGGGTCGCCTAACCATCTAAGTGAATGCAGTTTGAGGACAACTTTGAGTGTAAGAGAAAGTGTAGGCTAGACATATGCTGACGTAATTCACCAATCGTGACAACTGGCTAGTATATGCCACATATGCCCCCCATCCCAGGGGCGCACGGTAAACAAGATTAATAACTACATAAGAAAGTGGGTGTCCCGTACACTTATGAGTCGTCCTCCCTGTCCCAATGATCTATGCATGTTGCCTCTACCATATGCTAATACCCTAAATAACTGCCAGGTCTACTAGCATACAAAGTTTCTATCAGCAGTCATTCTTAATGCACGGCCATGCATACAGGAGGCCATCCCTGTCACGCCGTCCGTGATCTATATGAGACACACTCGTGTAAACCACTGTGTCATGGTTAATGAACCTAATGATGCTCTTTAATACTGGGTGGTCTCATAATTAGGTCATAAATCTACAAAATATACATCTATATAGGCAGAATAAAACATGCATGTACCAATTTGAAAGGTAAAATAACAGTATTATGGCAAGGTATACTTGCCAAGTAAAGTGCACGTCCAAAGTTGTTGCTGTGATCAGAGGAATGAGTTATTGCTTTATAATTAATTATATATAGGAATAGGGGGCGGTGGAATTTACTTAATGGTTAAGAAAACTCTTGCTGTTGTTCTCTTCTTATTGGTTTAGGTGTGCGGCTGTAGATATTTTCTAAAGAGTGGTGGAATGAGAAACTTACACGTGTAAAAGAACAAAGCAAAGCAAAGTTGGGTTTTGCTTCTGATACAGATATTTTTTTCTTAATGATTTGTGGTTGGATTCTACGCAGAGGAAAGAAAAGAAGAGTTTACGCTGGGTAAATAAGCGATGGTTTAGTTACTGCTGCGGCAGTGGTTTATGCTAGGTAGTTTGTTATTGCTTTTGATATTTATGCACAGAGAAAATATACGCGGTATGGTGAGGAGTTTGCTATTTGACTGTTTTACGCGGGGTGAACTGCTGATGTTAATTTCTTACTTTACGTGCGGAATTGGTTTTGTGCTTAGAGAAAGGGATTTGGGCAGGTTGGGTTTTTATGCATGAAAGAGTTCTGTAGGGTTTTCGCTAAGTGAGGTTTACGCTGGGATGATTAACGGGTTGCGGGTTTGGTATAATAGGAATTATACTTTAATAAATAGTTTAAATAATTAATTAAATAATAACTAATACGGTTTTCAAAAATGGGGGTTTACATTCTACCCAACTTATAAAAATTTCATCCTCGAAATTAGAACTAAGCCAGGGTAGAAAGTCAAGATTGGTACAAGATATAAATTAACAAAGTAATTCATACCTTGGTCTAAAAATAGGTTCGGGAAACGTTCTCGCATATCATCCTCGCGTTCCCAAGTAGATTCTCCTGGCGAGCCATATTTTTATGCCACGCGGACTAAGGGAATAGACTGGTTTCTCAATACCTTCTCTCGACGATCAAGGATTCCGACGGGTTGCTCTTGATATGTCAAGCTTGGTCTAACAGTGATCTCCGAGTGGTCAAGAATATGACTGCTATCTGCCACATATCGCCTGAGCTGTGATACATGGAATACATTATGCATTCCCTCAAGTGAATGTGGTAGCGCAAGTCGATATGCCACTTCTCCCACTCTTTCTAGTACATCAAATGGTCCAATATACCTTGGACTCAATTTGCCGCGCCCTCCAAACCGGATGATGCCTCTGGTAGGTGATATCCTTAAGAAGACATGATCGCCCTCTTTAAATTCTAAGGGACGACGAGCGGTGGATGACGGGGCCGCTGCTGCTTTTGCCATTTTTTTTTCTACTGCGTGCGGGGACGACGCCGAGCGGTGGGGACGGCGACGAGCGGTAGAGGGCAGGGCCGCTGCTTCTGCTGCTTTTGCCATTTTCTTTTCCGCTGCGCGCGGGGACGACGACGTGCAGGGGCGGCAAGCGGTGGAGGACGGGACCGCTGCTGCGTCCGGGGACGGCGACAAGCGGTGGGTGCGACAGCGAGCGGCGAGGGAGCGGGAGGGGGAGCTCCAGGTAACATAATACTTAACAAAAGATGCATCGACACATATTCCACTTTTGTATTGAGATAGGTAATGACGTGGCCTGACATTTAAATTTAGCTTCTAAGAACATTTATAGTGGGGACACTCCAAATACATATTTTAAATTATTAAAAATTATATTAATTATTATTTATAGAATGTTACTATAATATTGACACACAATGGTACACCCCAAATTAATTTTCTAATTTTTTCTCTATTTGATAATATTTTTTCTCTCAATTTTTCTTATTTATTTATTTTTTTCTGTTTTGTTACTTTTGGTGGGTCCATCAATTAATATAGATGAACTATATCATGTTTCAAATATGGAGTGTCCAGTAGCTTTCTAGCCATTTTTAAGTATGTATAAATATTTACTGCAGCTTTCAAGTGCTATAAAATTTGACTAAAGTCAAAATTTAGTATTAAAATTTTTTCTACTGTAGATGTTCTAAATTATGAAAACATTTTTTTTTCTAACAAAAAGATGAGAATATAATGGGGATGATCCAAATACTACCGTTCTTATTTATTTCAGTCATCACACACGGAGACGAAGATGATCCAAGTATAGCTAGCTAGCTAGTCTCATGTATTTCAGTCATCACATGCAGACGAAGATGCCATGAAAGAAACACAGAACGTGAAGAATGTGAGCCAAACTTTTCAATGTTTAGGCGGACAGTGCTTGAACTGATGTTGTACATGCACTTTGCTCCCGTAGTAATAATTGGAAGGAAGGAGGAAGACCAAACAAGGGTCGCAGAAAGATGATTGAAATAAGCAAACCCATGTGATAGATGACGATGGACAGAGTGTCCATTTTAATTTTACTCCTAATTTTATTTTAAATATGAATTCAGAGAAGATCTTATCAAGGTGCATATTGGACCAGACGGTCTGAAAATCGGTCCGAATTGACCCGGTCAATGTCGGTCATGGCTGACTCAGACCCGATCAACGGACCGGCCCGACAAGACCCACCTCGTATGCGGATTCGCGCTGGGTAGGAGAATCCGATCCGCAAGTCCGGCCCGGTCCGGTTGCTGCAACATTCGGGCTCGTTTTTGACCTTTGAGGTCCAGTAGGTCCGGTCCAGGCCTGGTCTGACCCGGAAGATTTTTTTTATTTTTTTTTGTATATGACCGTTTGAGAGATATTTTTACCAAAATACTTCCGTTTTATGACAGTTTTTTGAATGTTAGATGGGTATTTTGGTCATGACCAAAACACCCTTATAACAACTATATTTTGAGGGTATATGGCATCATTTTGGCTCAAAACAAATTCTATAAATAGCCCCCAAAACATGAAAAATAATCACAACAATATTTCTTCTTTCTTCTCTTCTATTACAAAATTTTCTAAGCAAGCAATTTCTGAAGTGAAACTCTCTATAGGCCAAACAACAGTGTTCAAGCAAGCAATTTTTAAGCAAGCAATTTCTGAAAGTGCAAATTTTTTTGGAGGCTTCAAGAAACAAGAATTTTATTTTTCTTAATAGTTATTTATTTTCTTGCGATTTTCAATTTTTTTTCCTCTCTTTCTCTTTTTTGTTTAGTTGGTAGATAAATATACTTTTTTACACATATTTCTAAAAATAAATAAAATTTTAAAATGGATGTTACTGATTCTAATCAGAAAAAGGGGAAACAAATAAAGAAAAAAATAGGGATTGGTTTTTCTCGTTGTAATATCCATAATTCTGGTAAGAGTTGATTCACCAAAATAGAATATTTAGGAAAAATTCGATTAGAAAAAATTTCCTATCATGCGTAGATTTTAGTTTTGAAATTCCATTATGTTAATCATTCATTGTTTTATCGAATGATTATTATTCATAATTGTATTTTTTTATTCATTACCGTATTCCAAATTTGGAAACGTTTTTTAAGGCTTCGCAAAATGATCAATAAAGAATTGATACAATTCGATTATTCAATTAGTACCTTAGCCTTAGAGTCCACTCCTTCCCCATACTACAAGCGAAAGAGAAAATGTAAAGACTACCATTAAAGCAGCCCAAGCGAGACTTACTATATCCATGCGAATTATGTCCCCTATCTCCATGAAGGAATTATTCCATTATTGATTAATAATCATAGTGGAATCAATGGCACAGAGTCAAAATAGGATTCTGAATTAAGGCTATTGATGAACCAAACCAATTCAATGAATACATTTGTAACAAGTTCCTATATTATTATAGGATTTCTGGTAGAATCAGGAAGCATTAAGTACAAATACAATACACACACCTTTGGAAATCTCAAAGGAATGCTCCTAATGGAACAGGTAGGCATAAAGAAAAGAATAGTAAGACCTTTTGTTTGTTTTGGTACCCTTCCTTCATAAGCAAAAAACATAAAAATGTACCATCAAGATAAATAACTTTCTATCAGATATCTATATTTCCTATTTGATCAAAGCCTTACTGTCTTTCTGTGAAAGAATCGGGAGAAACCACCACGATTATTACTACATACATTCTTTTGTTTCAACTTTGACTCTAGAAGAGCAGACAAACCATCCTAATTGCATGTCTGAGTACTCGGAGACTCTCGCGAGTTTGTATACAAAGGAATTTCGGGCTTTTCTACAACTCCTAAATCGAGTTCCCCTCATCCTATCCAATCTAATTTAATACCCTTATGGAGGTGATTCGGAACAACAATTTGATTATTATAATCAAATATTTGAAAATAATCTTATTCTTGATTCTGCTCCACCGACACAAATGTCACCTCCTGAAGTTAGGACATGGCCACAAATACCGCAAATAGAAAAAAAAATCTGTTTTATGGAATTATTTTACAAAAATATTTGTCACTGATAGTGAGGGCGTATCGATTTTAGATCCAAAAGATCATAAATTAATACCTAAGGCTGCGAAATGTAAAAAATGTGAGCAGATTTACAAATGAAAAAATGGTGATGGCACGAACCCTTTAAGAAGACACTACGAAAGTTGCTATGGCAAAGACACACTGCAGGCTAGACAAACACAGCTAAGTACCGGTGGTTAAGGATCTTCTATAGGTAACTTTACTTATTCTGATGCTCATAACAAGACTGAGTTAATCAAATATATTATTTGTGGTGAATAATCTTTTACATTTGGTGAGAGTGATTGCTATTATGATTATGCAAGTAGTACCCTTAATCCTTGTTTTACTAAAGTTTCTAGATCAAGTGCTAAAGCAGAGGCTTTAAATTTTTTTCAAAAAGATAAGACTGCTTTGAAAGAAAGTTTTATGCATGTTAGTAAATTAGCTCTAACTAATATATGGACTACTAAGCAAAATTATGCTTATATCTGTATCACGGCACATTATATAGATCCAAGATGGATGTTGCAAAAATGCATCATTTGCCTAAGGTCTTTAGATGTGCTTGTCATATTATTAAGAGAAATTTTGACTTACCCCCCACTTTTTTTACCATATTTAAGGGTGCACCCTACAGTTTTTCCATAATGTACAAGTTTCTTCAGTTTTGACGAAATCCGTCCATAAATAACGGTCAACCCATTTGATCCAAAATTTTTGACAAAAATACCCTTGTCTTCTTCCTTTTTCCTCTTACTCCCCATCCCCCCTCCCCACCGCGGGAAACCAGTTGCTGCTACCATCCCTCCCCGCCACCGCTTGCCACTACTCCCCCACCTCCCCGCCACCGCCCCTCGGCCGTCGCTCGCCACTGCTCCCCCCTCTTCGCCACCGTCGCCCCGGTCGCCGCTCGCCACTGCTCCCCCCTACCCGCTCGCCACTGCCCCCTTCCCCGCTACCGCCCCCCCAGCGGCCGCTCACCACTGCTCCCCCCTCCCTGCTCGCCACCGCTGCCCCCACTCCCCATCCTCGGGCCGCATCTCGACACAGACCGCCCGGAGCTGCTGCTGGTGTTGGGAGGGGGGGACGAGCGCGGGAAGATGGGGGCGAGCGCGGGGAGGGAGGGGGGGTGGTCGGGCGCGAGGAGGTGGCGGTGGTGGCGAGGTGGGGAATGACGGGGAGGTTGGTGCGAGCCAGCAGAGGTGGGAGGCGATGGTGGGTAGGGGGTCAGGTACGGGGAGGTGGCTGCGGTGGCGAGGTGAGGAGTGGCGGGGAGGTGGGGACGAGCTCGGGGAGGTGGGAGGCGGTGGTGGGTCGGGGGGGGGGGTCGAGCGCGGGGAGATTGCAGTAGTGGCGGGGGAGAGGGGGGGAGGGATGAGTGGTAAGAGGAAGAAGACAATGAGAAGGGACATTTTGGTCCAATTTTTTGGGTCAAAGTAGTTGACCGATAGTCCTAGACGGATTCAGTCAAAAGTGGAAGAATTTGTATATTATAGAAAAACTGTGGGGTGCACCCTTAAATATGGTAAAAAAAGTGGGGGGTAAGTCAAAAATTTTCTATTATTAATTTGATTGTATAAGAATGCCTTGAATTTTTCAACTAAATTTATAAAATATTAGATTATGTTTACAGAGTTTGAACACTTTTGCAAGTAGACAATAAGCTTTTAAAATATTATCTTTACAATATGGTATTACTTTTAGGTGATTTGTTAAGGATGCACCACATAGATAAAATTCTACTTATTTAATGTTGAAATCTTCTATGAAGTTTAAAGATATTATGACACAATATTGTAATGTTAATCCTAGTTTTGATTATCAAGTAACTGAGAATAATTGGTTAATTGCTACTTCTATTTTTGAATTTTTAGAATTATTTTACAATGCTACATGTATTCTATCTAGAGTTTATTATCCAACTTCTCCTTTAGCTTTAACAGAAATTATAAACATGTCTCATTTATTTTCTAAATATAGAAATGTCTATGGTTTTGATTATGTTGTTACCAAAGTGGATGCCAAATTTAAAAAATATTGGGGTAACATACCTCTTCTATATTGTTTGGCTTCGGTTTTTGATCTTATGATTAAATTAGATGGTGTATATATAATTTATTAGACGATTTTGAACATAATATGAAAGTTGACGTAGGTAGCTTGAAAGTAGAAATTAAGGATATTTTAGATAATTTAATTGCTTTATATGAAAAAAGAGTTGTATCGACCCGACCTGGTACAACCGTTCAAGGTAGTAGTAGCTCCGGTTTTATGTCTAAATTATCAGATGCTAAAAGTATACTGCAAAGGAAGAAACAAAAATATTCTTTCCAACCCACTCAATACTTGTCTTTATATCTAAATTCTTATGAAGAAGATGAAGATGACATTTCATCTTATTTTTTATTTTAGAATGGTAGAAGAGACAAGAAAAAATGTATCATGTACTTTTTTTCTATATCACACGATATTCTAATGGTACTGGTGTCCACGGTAGCATCCGAATTTGTTTTAGTACATGTTCAAGGATACTAAGTAAGAAGAGCAGTCGGTTGCTGTCAGATATTTTTGGAAACTTGTGTCTGCATTCAAGATTGGGTACGTACTGAAAAAAGAACTCAAAACTCAAGAGATGAAAGTGCCGATATCACTGAGCTGCACTTTCAGTCTCTTACTTTGGATAACGCTACTGAAGAAGGAGCTGAGCAATAAAATTCAATGAAAGACAGACGACGGAAGATAAAAAAAAGACTTGTACATTTTTCTTACAAGCTTTATGCAAATAAAATATCATTTACATGTTTATATTTTTTTTACTTAATGTTATAATACATTTATAATTTTATTGACATTAATAAAAGAAATTCAGTTTTTTCTTACTTAATGTTGTTAGTTGTTTACATTTAACTTCTTTATGTCTATATAAATATCTATATAAAGAAATTAAAGTTATATAAATAGCTATTTAAATTTCAAGTTATAAGATTTTGGCTTAAATTTATATAAATATCTATATAAAAAAATATTAAAAAAATCTATATAAAGAAAATTCAAAAAAAAAAGATTTACACATTTTTTATAAGTTACTGTTATTCAAAAAAAATATAAAAAACTATTTCAACTTATTTAAATTTATACTTAAAGTTATATAAATATCTATATAAATAAAGAAATCAAATAAATGTTTCTTACTTATTAATGTTGTTATAAATTTTTATATAACATAAAAGTTTACAAAAATTATAAAAAAAACTTACTAACAAATAACTTATAAATTTTAAATTATACAAAATAACTTACTAATAAAAAATTA
>JAYESA010000017.1:98623562-98748562 GCA_036927795.1 Iris macrosiphon
ATAATGCTAAGGTTACAACCAAAGGCTTACAATCCCCCCCCCCCCCCCCCCCCCCCCCCCCCCCCCCCCCCCCCCCCCCCCCCCCCCCCCCCCCCCCCCCCCCCCCCCCCCCCCCCCCCCCCCCCCCCCCTCCCCCTCTCTCTCTCTCTCCTCTCTCGCTCTCTCTCTCTCTCTCTCTCATGTATCAGTGATTCTGGTTGTAAGAAAGTTAAAAACATTTGGTTGTAATTGTAGCATTACTCTTGAAGATAACCCATAAGCACAGGAGTAAAGAAGAAGGAAAAAACAAAAATCGTAAGTCATTTTGATAAATCGTAAGTGTAAAAAAATTTAGATTTGTACTTTCAATGATGAATTTTATGTAGGAATTCAACCACTTTTATGTCCCTTTAGTAGAGGACAAATGTGTTTAATTGAGATAAAAAAATTAAAAATGGAAAGCGAAAGATTAGATGTTTGGTGGAGATAGAAAAGTAAAAAAGTAGATACTGAAAGAGTATATTATAATAATAATAAATTATAATTAATTCACATAATAATTTAATAATTAGTTTGATAAATTAATTATAATTAATTACTAACTAATATAAATTAAAAATTAAAAACTTATCAACTCAAAATTAATTACTAACTAATTAAAAATTTAAAAATATATTTAAAATTCAAATTATTTTTTGATTAGTTATTAATCAATCTAATAAAAAATTAGTAATAAATAATTAGTATTACCCGGATGTGACAATTATTTTTTTAATTATTTTTGCTTAATAAAAAAAAAATCAATAAGTAATAATTAAATCAACTTCAAACAAATAATTATAATTAATTACTAAATAATTGAATAATTAATTACTATATATTAATTAGTTACTAAATATTTGTGACTAAGTAACTACTATATATTAATTAATTAATTACTTCTACCTTTCCCTCCACATCCGAGTCCTTGGAGAGGATGTGGAATGGCAAAATAATGTAGGGGACAGGAACTGCTTATGTCTGACATTCATCATTCCCGCTTACTCCCAAACTTCAGCCAAACACATGAATTGGAGATCCAATCTCCACTTCCATTAAAACACACTTTTTCTGGAAAAAAAAAATAATCTGGTTACCAAACAGCCCTTATGGGCAAACGTAAGTGGTCTACTCCATCAACATCAACATCAACATCAACATCAACATCAACATTTATAGTTTTTCCTATTTCGTGATCATGCATATTATACGACTAGTATTGTGTAATCTACTTTATAAAATCTTGACAGAATAATGCGGATGTGTGCTGATGACTTGAAGGAAAGTAGAAGACTTGGAAAGAATTTTCTTCAGATGTACAGATGTATGATTTATTCATTTTAGTAATTTATCGAATTTGTCTCCGAAAAGCTGATTGTATGATGTACTAAAAATTATTATAGTGGACTTTAGTGATGTGGTGACTGTGCTTGGATATTTTCTCGTGTTTTAGTGCTGTGATGAGAGATCAATAAATGTGAGTATTGGTAAAGTTTAGAACAACTAACTATTGTCGATATTGCGACGTAGGTTGGACGTTAACAACTCGTGTCCAAATTAACTAGACAATAAATGTGACACTATCTTTATTTAATAATTGAGAGAATCTTACAATAATTCGTACAAGTTTTATTGGATTGCACAAACTTTATGAGATATCCAATGAGAACTCTTTTATTCTTCCCTTCTACTCACTGTAGTTTTTCAAATATGGTCAGATTAAATATATGATACAAATTTGAAATATAATCAAATTTTACATTTAGATTTTCAAATCATATCAAATCAAATCTTTGACCATATTTGGGATCCAAAATTTGCTCTTACCAAATCCAGACTGGATTCCAACAATCTTTCCCTCCAGTCTGATGAGAGGGTGTTGACCCCATGGCTCCTCAACTGGACTCCATGTCTGTCGTCCCGCGACAGAGTTTCTGCTCCCCCATGCCACCAATCTTTGATCCCCTGAGCTGCTTTGCATCTTCCTTCGTCTTCAGCTCCTCGATCGTCACGTCGACACTAGTTGTCATGCGTAGCACCTCCTGTACAACTAGGATCCAGCCGATATCGATGATACGACCAAGACCGAAGTTCCTGACGATCAGCCTCACCATGAGTCTTGGCTGCATGTCCCCGACTTTCGTCTTTCCACCAGAATGTACTACCGTTCTGACGAGCTTTTTTACCCTTGGTTGGCCCAACCAAGCGGATGGTGCGGTTCCCTCGAGACTCGGACTAATGAACATGTCCACCTTCGTGTCTGACACTGAAGCTCTCCCGTACACATGCATCCTAGAGCAGAACATCATGCATTGTGCACGCCGTCGATGACCCACAACTCCCCCGAAACTCAGTGAATGGAGATGAATCCGCCTCTTATTGAGTTTGCTGCACACCTTGATATCCTCCCTCGCTTCGAACTGCTAAAACCGATGTCGCTCCGTGAAGTTTTGATAAACCACTCGTCGTCAAAATCGGATCCGTGAAGTTTTGGCTCATCACCATTCGTCGCTTTGTCTCGACGAATCGAATCCTCCGTAATCCTCAAAGTATCTCGAAGACCCTCCATAGCAATTTCTCGATGATCCACTAACTCTTGTCGAATACCCCTCAAGCCTCCATCCGATATTTATGGCCTGCTTATACAACTCAGCGGCTTGAGCTTGTACATGCCACAACATTAATCTATTCGAGCCAGCTGTTGGGAACCATTTGTAAGCATCCAATCTTTGTCCCCAAATAAACTGCGACAACCATCATTTGTCAGCCTCCCCACTAAAACTAAGTTGTAGCGCAAACTCGATACATGTCGCACACCCCTAAGAACGAGCTTCTCACTAAGCTTCATTGTCAAGTGTACATCACTGATGCCTACAACTGCAGTTATCCCTTTGTTGCCCATCTTCACACGTCCAAACATGTCGTCGTGGTAAGACGTGAATATCCTTCTATATGGAGTGGAATGATACGACGCCCCCGTGTCCATGACCCAATCGCCATCATGATACATGCCACAAGGTTCCTCTGCATCGCTTGCTGCGATGATGAGATCTTCCAAAGCCGTAAGATCCTCCTTGTCATGCCCCAGTCCCAAAATATACGTAGGATTATGAATACGTAAGCATCTCAGCCGTATGTATATGGCAACTCCAATATATGGAAACCATAACACATATGTATGCTGTATTATGAATAATAATTTATAAGTAGTATATAATGTTACAAGTCACAGGCAATACTAATCTCATCCATAAAACCAAATAGAAATAAATAACCAAATATGGCAATGAAATAGTCGAAAAGAACTAATAGTTTGGTGGAGACAAATCCACTACCAAACTAAAATATGAAAGAAAAATATAATAAGTACATCATCTAGTGATCAGAGAGGCTCGAAGGAAAGACCTCCTCGAAAGAGAAAGAAGTAGCGCAAGTCTTGATCCGTGCTCCTGCAAATAGTCATGATCGTCTACACCTGGCAAGGGATCAGGTCCACAGAGGAATGTAACAAGATACATAAAAGCATGCCCCCAATATACTGAAAATAAACATCCAAAGTGGTCACCTAACCATCTATGTGATATGTAGTTTAAGGACAACTTTTTCGCGTATGTACTATCTGGCTAAAATAATGGGATGGGCGTAGTTCTCTTGAAGACCCAGGAACCACGAGCATAACATCTTTTGATCATCATAGGCCTGCAGTAAATAATGGGGTCATCACGCCTCGCGTCTCTGGCGGAGCTTACGAAAAAATAAGAGAAAGTATAAATGAGTCACATACGCTTACTTATTGTTCTCCCCATCCAATGTTACTAGCCGTGTCATATTCATGACATGCAAATACCTCTAGTAACTACTAAGTCTTCTAGCATGTAATTCTATTTGCAGTTATTCCCTATCGCACGTCCCATACGTATCGATGACCAGTCAATACACAAGTCAGTGATCTACATGAGACTCATCACTCGTGTAACATCTGTTTCAGGGCAATATGAAACATAAAGATGCCTCAAAATTATGGGGTGGTCTCTTAACTCTAGGTCAATATGCATAACAAAAGAAACAAGAAACAAAAGACGACGCCATCCGTCGTTGCACCCAAGTTTCCTTAGATGCGTAGTTTAATAATATACATAAATAATTAAATAAATGACAAAAATAAAACATGCAGATGTGAATATAAATAAACAGTAATAGTGGTAAGGTATACTTGCCTGGCAATTGTTTGGTGCTGAAATAACGTAAAACAATAGGGTACATCGAACCAGAAGATATAGGAGCAGCACAAACCTCTCTTGATGCAACAACAGATATCACCAACTTTTTTGGAATAAGCGAGATAGTCAAAAAATACTACTTTTTCGTCCAATTTGGACACGGGCAAAACGGTAATTTCAGATAAAGCAGTGTCCACATGTGGGCCACTTGCACCAAAAAATGTGTCAAGGTCAAAGGTATCTAAATAGGACAAATTATAAGTCAAATAAATCATAATCGACGATACGAACTCAACGGTATGTCCATTTTTGGATTCTGGTGAGCCGGTTACAAAATTGCTTGTCAAGTCAAACCGTGGGACCCGCGAAATGGTGGTTCGGTCAACAGTCTCGGAATTGCGTGAAACTTGGGTCACAGGACCAGCGTGATACCACGGATATTTTGGCCAAGTTTTGTCGTGTTCCGACGAACAGTCACGAACTTCTAGGATATTTTGCAAAATGTCGATACCGAAAACTTTCGACTGATACTGGTTGATTCCGGCATGCACACACGTTCAAATCAACTTACACGAAAACCCATACGTCAAGATATATTATAAGTGCCTTTTGGTGCAATTAGTACGCGACAAAACAGTCCTGTTTGATGGGGCGCACTCCGTATAGCAAACTTTTAGTGTTTTAAAAATTATTTTTCTTGGTTGTTGGAAAAATAACTACCAATCTAAATCAAACTAAAATAAAGTAATTAAAGGTGCTAGAAGAAGGTCAAGTGGAGAGTTTACCAGAGGTGGCGGTTCAAGGATCGGACGAGCGAGGAGGGTGTAATCACGCCGTAAAGTTGGCTCGTTGATACTAAATTTTGTTTTAATTTTTGCGTCGTTCTTGGTCGCAAAGGGAGATCTCAGCCGTGGTGAGGCTTGATTTGCTCAGGGGGACTCGCCGGAGGATGGTGGGGGTCGTCGGGGTCAGAGACTGTCGGAGGGGGGTCACTGGCAGCGACTGTAGTGGTGGTAGCAGCCACAACAATATTGACAGCAGAGCAGCTGCAGGCGCAGCAGCTGCAGGGGCAGATGATGGCGTTGGTTTTACCAGAGTGGAGGAGAGGGAGAGGAATCGGTGTTGGTGGTTGGTGAGGATGATGGTATTAGCGGTGATGCTGACGATGATGGCTGTGATGGAGGGAACGGGAAAGGAGGAAAAGTGAAGATTAGGGTTAGGGTTTAGGTTTGGCATCCTCTCTCTCTCTCTCTCTCTCTCTCTCTCTATATATATATATATATATATATATATATATATATATATATATATAGGATGTCGTGCATGTATGCGGGAAGAGGGTCTTTGGTTTCGGGTAGGGTTAGAATTAGTTATTGGGTTTGGGTTTTAAGTTTAAAGGTTTTTTTTTACACCCGATTCCAGATTTGGTATTTTTTGAATTTCTAGAATTTAATTTTTTTCTGATAATGTATTCTTGTTGAGAGACTACTCGAGACTAGAAGAATATCCACTACCAAAATATGATAAAATAGCAACGTTTTTAACGACGTCATAATAAAACGTCGCTAATATTAAAGATTTCAGCGACTCCAAATATAAATGTCGCTATACGTCGCTGTTGGCGACATATAGCGACGTTTAGCGGCAGTAATTGAGTTTTTTTAAAGAATAGTCGCTATAAGCTTCTTTAAGGTCGCTAAACGTCACTGAGTTTTTTAATTTAGCGACGTTTAGCGACGTTTATTATTTTAATTTTTAGCGACGTTTTTAGCGACGTCATAAGTTGACGTCGCTAAACATCGCTAAAATTTTAATATAGGTTTCGATTCCCCCTTCTGTCCGACTTTCCCCAATTTTTCAAAAACTCCCCCGTCTCCTCCCCCCCCCCTTTTCGGCGAAGTGCACCCTTCGGCGTCCGCCACAGCCACCTACTCCGGCGTCCCCTCCTCCTCCTTCTCCTTATTCTCCTCCTCCTCCTCCTCTAGGTAAATCCTAACTCTCTCTCTCTCTCTCTCTCTCTCTCTCTCTCTCACACACACACACACACAGATGCACACGACATGATACTGACACAGACATGACACACACACACTGACACAGACACGACACAGACTGTGAGAGAGGTGTAAACCTTAACCCTAACCCGATCTCTCTCTCTCTCTCTCTCTCTCTCTCTCTCAGATGCACACGACATGACACTGACACGACACACACATACACTAACACAGATATGACAGACTGTCACAGAGGGTGTAAACCCTAACCCGATCTTTCTCTCTCTCACAGATGCACACGACATGACACTGACACTGACACGACACACACACTAACACTGACACGACATAGACTGTCACAAAGGGTGTAAACCCTAACCCTAACCCGATCTCTCTCTCACACACAGATGCAGATACGACATAACACAGATACAGACATGACACACACACACTGACACATACACGACACAGACACTGTCACAGAGGGTGTAAACCCTAACCCTAACCTTCTCTCTCTCTCTCTCTCTCTCTCTCTCTCTCTCTCTCCCTCTCTCTCTCTGACATATGTTTAATACTATACAATTAGTACATAACTTATACTATCATGACTTACTAACTTACAATAACTACTACTAGCTTAATATAACTGATACCAACTTAATATCAATACTAATGCTAGATGACACTAGACTAACTAGACAAACTTAGCTTACTCTAACTGATGTCTGATATTCTAACTTGATATCTAACTCAAATAACTAAAATCTAAACTTCATCCTAGCTGATAATACTAACTAGCATTCACTAATAATGCATCTAACTGATACATTCATCAGTCAGTGATACACACATAGTAGTACATAAACACGGTGGACTGAAAACTAATGCTGCCACTAATGATATTTCCTATAATATATACATCAATACCTTCCTACTGAAGGCACTAACCGAAGGCCCATCAGTGTACTACTGATACCAAACTAGACTGACATCAAGCCCTTAGTTGTAGTGTGATCAACTCGAGTGAATCTTAATCACAATTTATACCTATATTCATTCCTCACCTACACACAACCACAGTTGATACACATAAGATACACAGATATTCTCCCAATCTTCTAATGTATATTATGATATCAAGTTTAAAATACAACTTCAAATTATTGCTGCCTAATATCGCGCCCTACTTTGTACGATGGTGTGCACAGACCCTGTGAAGTCTGCCGCAACACCCATGTGCACATCAAATGTGCACTGTCGGGTCTGTGCAACAGTCTCTCCCCATCTCACTGCTTACTGTGTTGCTCCCCAAATCTGCTGTCAACATGACATATACTCCTATGGACAGGCACTCCCCTATAACCAGATGACTAATACTTAAAGCAGTGCACAAACCCTAACCCTAACCCAAATCTGCTCAGTTGATACTAACTGATACATTGCAATATAAGTATCCAGGATACAGAGTTGAACGAAGAAGTATCAGTGCTAGGACTAGGTGTATCAGTGCATGTACTGTATTCTGAGTATTCTTATGTGTGTGTAGACGAGTAGGTGTATAACATAATTGGGTATTTCTGTGTATATATGCTAGGACTAGGAGTATCAGTGTATGTACTGTATTTAATAATGAGTATATACTTGAACGATGTCTATTCATTTTTGCAGAAGTATTTAGAAATGGATATGAATTACTATCTGCATCATCGTTCGTGGATGTACAACCGTCATCCTGATGACATGTGCGATGTGCTGGATGAATTCATTAAAGGTGTACAACAGTTCCTACAGTTCGCCAAGGCGTTCCCTCAGTACATGGACGGTACCAAAATTAAGTGTCCGTATGTGAGATGTCATAACTTGAAATATTATCTAGAAGTGGAAGTCATATATCATTTGTACTCAAAGTCTTTCACGTCGAATTACTATCAGTGGACCGCGCACGAAGAACTTGTGTCTTTAGCATTGGAGTCAGAGCCTTATGTGGAGCCATATATGGATGTCCACGACCATGCTGCTTACGACGACGGATGGGTGAACATGGTTTTTGATGCGACGGGGCCTAATTTTGATCCGGACAATCATAATGCAGCTGAGGAGGCACCGAATATCGATGATGCGAAGTTCCTGGAGTTGCTGGAGAATGCAAGGACTCTATTATATCCTGGTTATGAGGATAATTCACCGTTGAAGGTGGTTACAAGATTGTTGAGCATCAAGTCCAATTTTAACATGTCGTAAGAATGCTATAACCGACTGATGGATTTGATTATAGAGATCTTACTAGAGGGTACAAAGTTGCCTAAAGACTTTTACCGATCTAAGAGGAAGGTGAGATCGCTCTGGATGGGATACGAAAATTTTTATGCATATTACAACGAGTGCAAGTTGTACTACAAAGACGACAAGGATGAAGATGCATGCATATTCTGTGGTGTCGATCGCTACAAGGCCACTGGAAGAGAAAAGTCTATCGATACAAAGAAGCCTACCGATTCGATGCACTACTTGCCTTTGACGCCGCGGTTGCAAAGGTTGTTTATGGTAAAGGAGACTACAAAAAATATGAGTTGGCACAGGCAAAAATAGATTGAAGGAGTATTGGATCATCCATCCGATGGAGAAGCATGGAAGGACTTTGATCGAGAGTATCCTGATTTTGCTTCGGATCCGCGTAATGTCAGATTGGAGCTCTCCTCCGACGGTTTTACCCTATTCAGACTTTCGGGCTCCCAGTATTCGTGTTGGCCTGTGATCGTTACTTCGTACAATCTACCGCCTTAGATGTGCATAAAAACTCCGTATATGTTCCTAACCGTTATTATCTCGGGTTTGAACAATCCGAAGAGAAACATCGATGTATATTTACAACCTTTGATAGATGAGTTGAATCAGCTGTGGAAAGTATGTGCCAACACGTATGATATTTCTAGAAAGCAGAATTTTCAGATGAGGGCAACACTTATGTCGACCATCAACGACTTTTCGGCCTATAGAATATTATCGGGATAGAGCACCCATGGTCGTCTCTCATACATGTATTGCATGGACCACACTAAGGCTTTCTGTTTGAAATACAGAGGCAAATCGTGCTTCTTCGATTGTCATCGACAATTTCTACCGAAGGATCATCCGTACCGGAGGAACATGAATGTTTTTCGTTCGTGCATTATGGAGAAGGCCAATCCACCGCCAAGGTGACCCGGATACACGATATGGGAAAAGGTAAAAGATTTACCAAGTGCTATCGAAGAGCCTGCTAAGGGGTACAAGTGTGACGGATTTGGTCGCACCCATAACTGGACGAAAAGGGGTATATTCTGGGATCTGCCATATTGGAGCACCAATCTGATCATACATAACCTTGATGTCATACATATCGAGAAGAATATGTTTGATAACATAATTAATACTGTAATGAAGGTAATGGGGAAGACGAAAGACAATCCAAAGGCCAGGTTGGACTTAGAAGAAATATGTAGATGTCCTGCGTTGCATTTGATAGAGGAGGGGAATAAAAAGTTAAAGCGGCCTAAGTCAATTTTCTTACTGAAGAAGGAGGATAAAGGAAGACTTTGTAGGTGGATTCAGGGTCTAAAATTTTCAGACGGGTACGTGTCAAACTTAAGAAGATGTGTCGACCTCAAGAAGAATAAACTGGCGGGTATGAAGAGTCGCGATTGTCACGTATTCATGGAGAGGTTAATTCTGATTGCATTTCAAAAATTCTTACCGCAGGTCATTTGGGATCCATTGACATACCTCAGCATATTCTTCAGAGATCTTTGTTCTACTAAGTTGCTCGTCGATCATCTAGAAAAGCAAGAGAAGGACATTGCGGTAACACTGTGCAAGCTCGAGAAGGTATTTCCTCCTGGATTCTTCGACTCTATGGAGCATTTGTCAATTCATCTTTCCTATGAGACACGTGTTGGTGGTCCTATTGGTTATCGGTAGATGTACCCCTTCGAACGGCATCTAAATTACCTAAAGAGAAAGGTAAAAAATAGGGCACGGGTTGAGGGCTCTATTTGTGAAGCTTATATTCTCGAGAATATTACAAACTTTTGCTCGATGTATTTTAAACCTCATGTTGCTACTAATAGAACGAGAGCTCCGAGAAATGACGACGGATATCAGGAATCTAATGATGCAATACTAAAAATATTCAATGCATCCGAAAAGCCTTTAGGGAAAATGAAGAAGAGATATTTGAATGACGATGAGCTAAGGGCTGCTCAGTTGTATATATTACTCAATTACGACGAGGATGAAGTGGAGAAGCTAGAAGGGTAAGTAATTAATACATCCACGTTTACGTTATTTCAATGTAATAGTATAAGCTACTATTATGCTACTAATCAGCGGTTGCTTCATTATTTTTCAGCACATATAATGATGAGCTGAGGTCGGTTAGACCCTACATAACAGACGAAGAATTAGAACAAGAAATGAGACGCCATTTTTCTTCTTGGTTGAGCACATATGTAAGGAGCTTGGTAATTACTTTTTTTGTATGCACTTGCACAATAAATAACTTACTATCACTACTTTGGTATTTAGGTCGATCGTCTAATAACACCCAAGACTGAATCTATTAGAACTCTAGCCAAGGGACCAATTACTGTCGTCAAAATATGGCCAAGTTACTGTGTGAATGAGTTTAGGTTCAAGTCAACAAATGCTCTAATCAGAGACAGCTTTCTGGATCTTGATTCTACGAAAAATAGTTGTTTGTGTATCAAATCTTCGAACTACAAAGACGTCGATCCAGACAATGATTTCTTTGGCATCTTACAAGAGATTGTGGAGTTGACATATAATTATGGCATAGAACTTGCCAAGATCGTGCTATTCAAGTATGAATAGTTCAATCCGATTCAAAATCAAGATTGGAAAATTGACAAGAACGGTCTTGTGGATATAAACTACAAGCGTAGATATCAAGGCTACGAACCATTTGTCCTATCAAGTCAGGATCAGCTCGTGTACTTCATAACTTATCCTAGACGGGGGACAGCGAGGTCGGATTGGTGGGCAATATGCAAGACTAAATCTAGAAATACCTTTGACGTTAAAAATAGCTTATCAGGAGGATGAGCTACCTCTTGTAACAAATATTATAGATGTGGACTCAATGGAAGTTACTCATTACACGGCTAATAATGTAGAAGAGGTAGAATTATCCGAAGAGGAAGACGAAGACGAAGATGAAGTAGATGAAAGTGAAGATGAGAAGGAAGAGGACGAGGAAGGCGAACAAGATGAATTTTCTGAAAATGATTGAAAATAAAATATTTTGCCCAAAGATATGTACTATATTTTGACTGTAGAATGTATTATTTTGATAAATATATGTATTATATTTTGACTGCAGAGTGTACTATCCATTTAGACTTGTGACACCACTAGTTATTTACTGTGTAATTCTATTAATGTTGTGAGATATGCATAACATTTTGACTGTAGAATGTACTATATATTTGTGTATTTTTTTATTCATCAGATGTTGTTATCAGGTATGACATGATGTCGTGGAGCGTTCGGCAGGTCTCGAGGTAGACGAAGTGCTCCTCCGGTACTATCTACTGTTGGTTCTGGATCCTCGGCGCCTAGTACTCCAGTATATTGACTAGTCACATCTCCGACTGCGACGACGTTACGTGGCAGCACTCCTGGGATGAGTAGTTCCAGGCCTGATAGTACTCCTCGTCCCGCGTTGCTCCTGTTGATGAAACCATGGAGACAAATGAGCATATGGTGGAGGTTGAGCCGACGTCGTCCCAGTATCAGCTAGATCCTCCATGTGCACGTCTAAACGAGACGAGGACGAAGATTTGGGTCGACGGTACAAAGTTAGTCAATTAGATGGTTTTGCATCATATATATTGTATATTTTTTTATTCATCATATATTAACTTTTTTGATAAAAATAATTCTTTCTTTATAGATATCGTCCCTCGTCGGTATAGAGACGTTTGGGCCATTTTCTGATGTACAAATATGGTGGCCCTTGGATCAACTACTCTGATGCTCCGGAGGAGAGAAAGGCATTCTGGTGTGTATACTTCAAGGTAAAAGTATATTATATCAATCATCTAATTTATGTATATTATATAACTTACTAAATTACTTATGGTAGCAAACATATTTTTATCCGCTGCACCGGGCCAAGTTGATCGAGTAGATATTTTCTGCCATTGCCGCCAAGCTGATCCGTGATGCTCTGGATGACCAGAAGGCTCGTGATCGCGCAGAAAAACTGATTCAAGGTTGGATCATGCCTGAGTAGTGGATTGTGATGAGGGCTAGATTCGATGATCCGAGGTACAAGAAAAGGTCTGAGAAGTCCAAGGCGGCTAGGCAGAAGGCAGCAAAGTGGTGTGGTGGCTCGATTCCGATGATAGAATATTTCTGTCATTTGGTATTTTTTTATTTCAGATATATTATTTTAATAAAAGTATGATAAAATGGTAGTAGGATAAAATGTTTAATTCTAGTACTAAATAATATATTTTTAACAGGTATAGAGGGGTGAGGATGCAAACATGGTAACCGTCTTCCGGGCCACCCATCGAAAGGGCGGAAATCTTATTGATGAGAGGGCCTCACAGACATATGTAAGTATTACTTTACTTTGTGTTAATTTTAATATAACTTAGGCAATTATCGAGTATTCAAACTTTTCTAGGCCGAGTATCTTAGGCTGCGTGAGCGGGCGACTGCTAGTGCCCTACAACGGGAGAGGCTGGAACTTCCTCGCAGCCCTCTCCAGCTCTGTCGATGGACGAGCTGTGGGTGAACGCCGCTGGTGGTCTCCAGAGGGGTACGTACTGTGGTACGGGATCCTATGGCACCCTTGTTGCAACGTAGTTATCTAGGGCCTCCACGGTAAGTGCACATTCCCCACGGCCCTTGCAGTCTTTGGCCCGAGTCCAGAAGACCGTTGACTGTCAGATTGCGTCTCTCTGTGACGAGTTACTGTGAATTATGGAGGAGCATCCCCTGTCCCAGCCACAGGCAAATGATGCGATGCTCATCGCACGATTTGATATGCTCAAGTGCAGCATCATGGAGCTTCGGGATATGACAGCTGATCTTAGAGCATCGATAGAGCGCAGTGTGACGGAGCTGCATGCATTACAGCTATCCATGGATGAGAGGCTGACGATGATGCAGGATTCAATGGTTCATAGCAGTACGAGGTTGTTATCTACCATGGATTCATACAACCATCGACTAGCAGAGTTGGAGAAGATACGTCCTCCTGGTGCGCCTTTATCGACACAGACTCCACCAACGTCACTGTCTTCTCCATCGACATCGGTGTCAATTTTACGGGAGCAGTATGATCTGTTCTTATCCCTAATGCGCGCTAATGGTCATCCTCCTGCAGATCCGCAGTAGTCCTAGTTAGGATAGTTTATTGATTATTTGTGTTTCAGACCTAGATATTTGGTTATTTATGAATATTCTTTATTTTTAAGACTTTCAGACTTTATTTCTTGTATTCTTTACGACGAGGCTTTCAGACTCAGTTGTGTGGATATTTGTTGTATTCTTTACGACAAAATTTTCTCCTGACTCGGTTTGTAATCTCAATATTTTGTTTTCTTCAAATTTTACTATATTTTTATATTAAATGTATGTTAATTTATTGGTGTTGAGTGTTCAACCGAAGGGGGTCGGCGAACCCAACAAATTCAACGGAGGGTTGCTCCGGGAATCTCTGTACAAATTGTGAATTCATAAACTTCAGGAAGAATGGTTTGGAAACAATTCAATATTTATTTTTTTATTTTTTTACTGTATCATTAGCGATGTTTATAGCGACGTTTATATACGTCGCTACAAACGTCGCTATAAACGTCGCTATACACGTTGCTATAAATGTTGCTGACCGTTGCGAATCTGCTGACCTGGCAGTATTACCAGGTCAATATAACGTCGCTAAATAAGTCGCACAACGTCGCTAAAAAGAAAAAACTTAGCGACATCGACACACAACACGTCGCTAATTTAGCAACGTTGTGTCGCTAAACGTCGCTAATATAGCGACGCATTTACGTCACTAGAAAACATCGGTATAGCGATATTTTACGACATTTTTTCGATCAACGACTAGCTTAAAGGCGACTTCATCGAAACGTCGCTACATACGTCGCTAAAATTATTTAACGATATTTTTTGGCCATTTAGCGACGTTTTTAGACGTCGCTAATTTGATTTATTCTGGTAGTGACCCACTAGCATTGCCATAAATCCGATTTAGGACCCTCATATAGAATGGACACTTTGTTCGATTCATTTGATTGAACCCATGATTAAACCATCTTCCTCTCCTCTTAGTATATATATAAGTATTTTTTCTCTCCTCACTCATTTTCTCATTTCACTCATCTTGCTTCATTCTTCCTCCTCTCCTTCAAGCTCCCACTAGCCAAATCCTAGCCCTAGGGAGAAGTTGTTGTGACTTGGACCGTGAGAGGTAGAGGCTAGGGGGCCACCCAAGGCAAGTACATCTTGCTCAATGGTGAAGCCTTGATTTTCGGATTATATATATTTTTATTTTTAAAAATATATTTGATGGAAAATGTTCTCATTGATTTGCTAATCATATTTAGTTCTTGGAGTTTTGGATTTTGATGAGTATATTTAAGTAGATATGAATTTGAGGTTTATGGTTTTCATGGGTTCCATCTATTTTTTGTGGTTTTGTCTACTAAAACATGATATTTTAGAAAAAAAATAGTTTTTATGATGGATTTAGAACTTTATTTTGAGGATTTTGGCTTTTGATTCACTTGATTCGGAGTTAAAATAAAGATTTTATAAAGAAAATAAGTTTTTGAATTTTTGGAGCTTTTTCTATGGAGTTCGTGCTGTTTTGGGACGAAGGAGTTCCATGCGCCTGGCTTCATGCGTCCCTTCCAGAATTACGCCTATCTTATTAGGCACATAACTGTCTCTGCATATGCGCCCCTAAGTTTAATGCACAGAATACTGAACGCAGGAGATTTTCCAAAGCATAAGTGTCAATGCGACCAGAAGCTCTGGCGGCCAATTTTTCATTTGACTTAGAAGCGACATATGGGTCTTTTCCTTGCACGTCTTTTCGTGCACACCTTTTTTATGTTTTTTTCTTTTCTCTGTCACACATTTATGGTATGTCACATCAATCACCTTTAGTCAATTCTCTCTGACACGTATTTATGACCCATCACTCAGCACTAGGGTGCATGCGGCCAGTAGGTGCATGCGGCAGTGAGTCCATGCGGCCAGGAATCCTTGTTCACATTTTGTATTCCTTTTAATTATATACATTTAATAATTCCTTTTGGTGATTATTGCTATGTGCTTTCTTATGACGATACATGTTTATGCTACTAGGCAAGTTTTGCATATAGCTTAAGAAATAGTTTATGTACGAGTTCATAATCCTCACGACACCGTGGAAATGTGTATGTATAAAAATCCATTGCATTTACCATCAGGAAATTGAGTGTGAGTATTGCACAATGTATCGCGTGTCGTGAATTCAATAACTCGTGAAAAACTCGTGCTCGTGACTCATCATTCTAGGGAGTTCTCAAGTGTCCACAACTCGAGAACTTAAAATAATTTAGTAATGATTAAACAAGATAATATTTACCTAGATTATTAGGAGGAAAGCATATTGTGTTACCGGCTACCCCGATCTCTAAGGACCCCATGCAGCACGAACCAACCTTGCTAAGCAAGGGCTCCATGACTGACCGAGTTTACGCGTGATACGACACTTACAAGACAAGTTTATATTCAAGTTTATGTTACAAGGCAAGTTTATGTTTATAAAACAAGTTTATGATCACAAGTTTAAGTTTTTCTTTATAAGTTCAATTTATGTTTATGATAAAGTAACAAGTTATGTTGTAGTGATGCTAAATGTCCTTTTAAGTTTACTAGACAAGCGTACCCTTGGCCATCCGAGTTGACTGCAGTGCCGGTGGTAGTAATATTTTTAAAACATGCATTTAGTAATTAAGGTCTGTGACAACACTAGCTAGTTAATTGTAGCAAGTCGTAGAGCTGTTTGGTCGTGCAATAAATGGTGTTACTTCATTATAGCCCGCTCTTCTAGTTTTATTTCTCTCGACACGTGGTTAGAGAGCAAAGTTCTGCTCTGGTGAAGGACTATAACCCCGGTTCTTGTTTGGTTTAAGGGTTACGTCCCGATCTAGAGTAGTTCCTATGTCCTTTTGCTGCTCGTCGCCTTACTTTCCTTTATAGCACTTGTTATCAGTTCTTCCAGTATATTCTTGAGACAAGTACATTGGTACCATACTGTCACGATCCGCACCCGAAAAATCGGGCATGAGTCGTGGGTACGTCCAGCCTACGACGCAGCATCGGCGGTAGAACGCTATCTAGGTCTACTATCTAGCTAACAATCTCACACAACAATATAAGTACCTGCCAAGATCTCAACTCCAAACGGAGGAACAATATGATAAAGATAATATAAATACTCAATCACGATCTAAGCACGATAAGGTAACAAGAAAGTCTAACAACTACAAAGTCTAAACAACAACTACTACTACTAAAGACAGCAACAATAATAATAATAACAACAATATCCCGAATCAAATACAATACAAAGTCTCAAACCAAAAGCCAGGGACAAATCCAGTACCAAAAGCTAATAAATACAACTAAGGTCCTAGTGATCCCGGCTACCAACCTGAAAATCACTCCTGAACTAGGGGGTCCCTGTCAGCGCCATTGACAGGCTGAGGTCCATAAAACATCGGACACCAATCTTCCGGATCCTTTGAAAAATATATCTAGTCAAGATTGGAGCGAGTACACCTCTAACAGCAGCTCCAGTTAAATGATAAAAACTATAAATCAGTTGTAGCAAGTAGCACAAGGTGAAGAAAATGAAGTATGAACAAGGAAATATATATATATATATTATATATATATATATATATATATATATATATATATATATATATATATATATATATATATATATCAACTGGTGCATAAAGGTAAAGATGCATGAAAATCAGAAGTAAGATAATAATGTCTGCAGGATACAAGAAATCTAAACTAAGAGCAAGTGTGTGCACAATAACGTGAAGTGAGTCTAGCAAGAGTAAATATAATGAGTCCAGTCCATAAAGTATAAGTAAGACCAGTCAAGAAGTGTAAGTGAGTCCAGACTAGAAAGAATGAACTAGTGTCTCTGAAATATCCGTTTTGACATGTAAACGGCTAGGGGTAAGTACGGCTCACCACACACTGGGTGTGCGGCTGCTATCATTCCAGATTAGACCAGAGGGAGTAATTCCAGATTTGGAAATATTTATATGTCTACTCGAGTATTTTTCCATCCCGACTAGTACAAGTGAATCCAATACCCAACACGTAAAATAAATATGAGTCCAGCCATAAATATGAGTGATGTCTGTAGTGAGTCCTGATGTGATGCCAGTAGGTGATTCCAGAAATAGAGGCCAGACATGAAATATACGTGTCGTAAGTAAATAAATCCAGAAATATTAGTCAGTGTCGTACCAGAAAATTAGATAATACTATACTAGAAGCTGAATCATAATAATTATCAGATAATGAAAACTATCAAAGAATGTACTCGCCTGACTTCCTGAGCAACTAGCGAGTATCGAGGTCCGAACTGGCGTCACGAAGACCTAATATGGAAATCCAAGGTAACTTGGTGCTCAAGAGAGAGAAACACATTTAAATAAACTAAAAATAAGCTTCTAGGCCTTTTCTAGGTCAAACGGGTCAAACCAGTCCATTCTAGGTCAAAAAGTTACTTGGAGTCCAAAAAGTCAACTCTAGGTCAAACCTAGGTCAAAGGTTGACTTTGGCGGTTAATCGAGTCAACTATGGTCAACTTTAGGCTAAACTAGGGTGCCCCTAAAATTTTAGGTCAAAACTAGCTCATTAAGCTAGTAAACCCACAAACTCGTCTCCTTGAGATACCGGGATACCCTCGGTATCCGATATCTCAACCTACGATATATACCCCATCTAAACCCACTAATATATATCCTAACATGTATATATATATATATATATATATATATATATATATATATATATATATATATATATATATATATATATATAAGTATCACTTATCCCATATACGGGCAAAAATCAAATACCTCACCCCGATACCCAATACAGTGATATCTCTAGCCTTACCCCTCTCTAACTCTAACTAACTAGCTAACTATCTATATATATACTTATATATACTACTATATATAAACATCAATATAAACATCAATATATATATATATATATATATATATATATATATATATATATATATATATATATATATATATATATATATATATATATATATATATATATATATTTATATTTATATATATATATTTATATATAGGCACATACTTACACACAAATACACACACAACCACACCTATACACACTCAAACACACTCACCCCCAAACACACCAATACACCCATACTCACCCATATACATATAAATACATATATATATATACAAATATAAACTCGAAAACCCTAATACACACTCCCCAAGGTTAAACCAACCCGTGCATAAGCCCGAAACCTAGAAATAAGTCGAAATGGCCAATTGGTTATTTTGACGAACACTTGGAGTGCGGCTCACAATACCTCACAAAATGTACACCAAACCTAATCGAAATTGACCTAAAATTTACTTACGAGTTCTAATCGATGTCTAGAACCTCACAAAAATGCTAACTCTCCGATTCTGGGTCCATGGCAAAATTTTACATGTGTGGAACCCATGTCGAAGGAAAAACCCCCAAATTGCTCGAAACGTCCAAAACTTTACGATACGACCTCGCGTGTCCGAACGGGAACATTAACCTACCCTTAAGACACCCAAACACGTCTACCTAGGTCCGTCTAACCTAGGTCAACTCCCAAAATGGGTTAATCTCGGATTTTACCCGAGATTAACACAAAACTCTAGGTCAAAGTCTCCAAACCTATCCAAACAAGCTCCAACTTCCTCTCATGGGTAGCCCTAAGGTCTAGGAAGGTTCTAAACAACTAATTACACTAAATTAGAGTAATCTCAAAAAAAAATTAGGGTTTACCTCTTGGAAGTTGGAATCCCAAGGCCAAAGTCCTCAAAGAGCCCTAAAAGCTCCAAACTAGCTTCCAAGCTCTCAAATCCAAGCTCTACTCCCAAAGTAACTCCTACACAACTAGGTTAGAGGAAAATAAAAGGTTAGGGTTAGATATGGATGAAGATTGGAGGTGGAAAGAGAAATGGGGAAGGAAACTTACTTGAAATGGGTTGGAGGAGTAAAGGAAGGAGAAATGAAGAAAGAGAGTAGAAAGAGAGAAGTGAATGAATGGAATAAAGGGGGGAGAGGGAGCCGGCCATGTCATGGAGAGTAGGGTTAGGGTTAGATATAGGTACAAAGTCTAAAATATTCCCCCTACAAGTCATGCTAATTAGGGTTTAGGTTTGGGGTTCCAAATGCATTCTAATTAAATCATAATTACTCCAACTAACTAATTAAAATATAAATAACTACTCTAAACCAATAAATAAGTCTGACAAGGGTATTGGTTGGGTCTGACAATGGTCCACTAGGGTCTGACATGGGTCCAGACTAGCCAAAACCCTAAAATAACTAATAAAAATAAATACATGAATCTAATTAAATATTAATACAAATATTTATGATCAATACACAATTTACCAAATTAAAATATAAAAATATCCTATCCTGAAAATGGGGTAGTGACAAGCCTATCCTCATTAAAAAAATTTGTCCTCAAAATTTAAAGTCGATCGCACTTCTTCTAGGTCAAACCCCCAACAATCACAGTTAAGAAATTCTACCTAAACATCATGCAAGATCACGGTCCTACTGGTCATGTTATCACAGTCTCAATCAAGGTCACTACACTATCTACCACAGCACAAAAGAAAAGTCTAACAGGTACTAATAAAGCACACCACAAGAAATAAAAAAGGACAGAAAGAAGAACAAAAAGAGACAGACCTGCTAACCCGACACCTGTAGTATCGGCCTCCTCGACCATCAACGCAAAAGCCCTGCCCTGCTGGGGTATCTCCCTCTGCTGGTGTGGGGCATGATGCTATGCCACAGGTGGCCTAGCTCCAACGCTCTGATCCTGTGCTCCACCAAATGGAGGTACAGTGGGGCAATCTCGTATCTGGTGAGCAACGAATCCACAGAACAGACACACCTTCAGCCTCCTCCTACAAACATTCCAAGTGTGTCCTGTCTTCCTACAGTAGGCACAAGTGGGCACTCTCTGATCCTGACCCTGCTGGCCTGCTGAAAAGGAGCCATAGCTGGTGCAATCCACTGATGCGGCTGCTGCGTTGTCTTCTGCACATAGGGACGCTTAGCCGGTCCCGGACTACCACTCGCACTACCTGAATCATCCCTGCCTCTCTTGGACTTGAGCTCCAAGTCATCCTCTTCCCTCTGAGCGTCCCTTACGATCTGTTCGAAAGTCACCTCGTGGTCACTCCTAGTCAAAGACTTGACCGCCATGACCAAGCCCTTGCAAAACTTTCTCGCCTTTGCTGCCTCACTCAAGCCCTCCATAAATCTGCCCAGACGGCAGAACTCCGCTGCGTACTCATCCACTAGCATGCTTCCCTGGACGAGGACCTCGAACTAGCTCTCCAAAGCACTAAGTGCCACATCTAGGAAAATTTTCTCCTTAAAAAGTCTCTTAAAAGCCTCCCAAGTAAGCCCTGGTGCCGCGATCCTTGTATCAGTGCGATACCACGTCAAAGCGAGGTCGAACATCTGACTGTCCGCTGCCTCTATCTGCATGCTGTCTGGAGTCTGTGCCAGCCGAAAAATCCCCTCAATGTGCTCTATCTAGTCATCCGCGTACAAGATCCCCTCTGTACCCGGGAACTCCTTAGACCACATCCTTTGGAAGTCAATGATGTTGCCCGGCCTCGGATGCTAAGTCTGATCTGCCTGTGGCTGGATATGTGCCACCCTATCCACTGTCGTCATGGCCACCTGGTGGGCATTCTTAATGCCCAGCCTCATCACATTCACCTGGCGGTATTGCGCGTCCATCATCTCCCTGAAGAACACAAACAACTGGGCAGCGTCTATCGGTGCATGAGGTAGTGAAGGCACCACAGAAACGACTGGGGTAGTCCTCGGATCGACAGGTGGAGGAGGATCCACGAGGGAAGCAGATGCTCCCTCAACCGCAAGAGTGGTGAGTAGAGTGGTAGCATCTGCCTGAAGTCGAGCAGGACGAGAGGTAGCAGACCTCTCGGTGGCAGCTGCTGGAACGGTACGATGGGATCGTGTCTTCGGAGGCATCCTGAACACAGATCAAAAAAAGTCAATACAGCACAAGATACGATATCATCAAGGAAGGACAGTAATATTTCAAAAGAAAATAATTTCAGAAAAATTAAAGATAGCAAAAGATCAGGAAGGGTCCTAGTTGTGATTGAGTAAACTCTCAGCCTAAATCATATTTCCTAAAGCAGGCTCGTAGCCGTACTCTGGACGAGCACAACTACGAAATCGCACTAATTATGAATCTCGACCTGCATGGGCCACCACCAAAAACGTGTCACGACCCACACCCGAAAAATCGGGCATGAGTCGTGGGTACGTCCAGCCTACGCAACATCGGCGGTAGAACACTGTCTAGGTCTACTATCTAGCTAACAATCTCACACAACAAAATAAGTACCTGCCAAGATCTCAACTCCAAACGGAGGAACAATATGATAAAGATAATACAAATACTCAATCACGATCTAAGCACGATAAGATAACAAGAAAGTCTAACAACTACAAAGTCAAAACAACAACTACTACTACTACTACTAAAGACCGCAACAATAATAATAATAACAACAATATCCCGAATCAAATATAATACAAAGTCTCAAACCAAAAGCCGAGGACAAATCTGGTACCAAAAGCTAATAAATACAACCGACGTCCTAGTGACCCCGGCTACCAACCCGAAAATCACTCCTAAACTAGGGGGTCCCTGTCTGCACCATCGACAGGCTGAGGTCCATAAAACGTCGGATACCAATCTTCCGAATCCTCTGAAAAATATATCCAGTCAGGATTGGAGCAAGTACACCTCTAACAGCAGTTCCAGTTAAATGATAAAAACTATAAAGCAGTTATAGCAAGTAGCACAAGGTGAAGGAAATAAAGTATGAACAAGGAAATATATATATATATATATATATATATATATATATATATATATATATATATATATATATATATATATGTCAACTGGTGCATAAAGGTAAAGATGCATGAAAATCAGAAGCAAGATAATAATGACTGCATGATATAAGAAATCTAAACTAAGAGCAAGTGTGTGCAGAATAACGTGAAGTGAGTCCAGCAAGAGTAAATATAATGAGTCCAGTCCATAAAGTATAAGTGAGACCTGTCAAGAAGTGTAAGTGATTCCAGACTAGAAAGAATGAACTAGTGTCTCTGAAATATCTGTTTTGACATATAAACGGCTAGGGGTAAGTACGGCTCACCATACACTGGGTGTGCGGCTGCTATCATTCCAGATTAGACTAGAGGGAGTGATTCCAGATTTGGAAATATTTATATGTCTACTCGAGTATTTCTCCGTCCCGACTAGTACAAGTGAATCCAAGACCCGGCACGTAAAATAAATATGAGTCCAGCCAGAAATATGAGTAATACCTGTAGTGAGTCCTGATGTGATGCCAGTAGGTGATTCTAAAAATAGAGGCCAAACATAAAATATACATGTCGCAAGTAAATAAATTCAGAAATACTAGTCAGTGTCATGCCAAAAAATCAGATAATACTATACTAGAAGCTGAATTATAATAATTATCAGATAATGAAAACTATAAGAGAATGTACTCGCTTGACGTCCTGAGCAACTAGCGAGGATCGAGGTCCGAACTGGCGTCGCAAAGACCTAATATGGAAATCCAAGGTTACTTAGTGCTCTAGAGAGATAAACACATTTAAATAAACTAAAAACAAGCTTCTAGGCTTTTTCTAGGTCAAACGGGTCAAACCGGTCCATTCTAGGTCAAAAAGTTACTAGGAGTCCAAAAAGTCAACTCTAGGTCAAAACTAGGTCAAAGATTGACTTTGGTGGTCAACTGGGTCAACTACGGTCAACTCTAGGTCAAACTAGGGTGCCCCTAAAATTCTAGGTCAAAACTAGCTCATTAAGCTAGTAAACCCACAAACTCGCCTCCTTGAGATACTGGGATACCCTCGATATCCGATATCTCAACCTACGCTATATATCCCATCTAAACCCACTAATATATATCCTAACATGTATATATATATATATATAAAAGTATCACTTATCTTATACACGGGCAAAAATTTAATACCTAGCCCCGATACCCAATACCTTGAGTATCTCAAGGTATTGAGATATCTCTAGCCTTACCCCTCTCTAAATCTAACTAGCTAGCTAACTATCTATATATATACTTATATATACTACTATATGTAAACATCAATATATATATATATATATATATATATATATATATATATATATATATATATATATATATATATATATAACCTAGTATATAGGCAATACCTCAATACCTCATCTCCGATACCTCAACTTACCTTCAATACCTCAAGGTATTGAAATCCAATACCTTACCTCACCCTTCTCTCTTATCTCACTATCTAACCTATATATATACTTATCTATACTAGTATACATATATCTACATATATATATATATATATATATATATATATATATATATATATATATATATATATATATATATATATAATAATCTGATACCTATTTATCTATTACCTATCTCATCCTACCTATCTAAATACCTATCCATCTATCTATACTAACTATATATCTATATATATAACTATATATACACTTATAAATCTCTCTCCCTCTTCCTCATCGCATTGCTATTAGGGAGGTATTATTGTTGCTGTTGCTACTACCTGCTGTTGCTGCTACCACCTGCTGCTGCTGCTGCTGCTGCTACTACTAACTGGTGCTGCTGCTACTACTAACTACTGCTGCTGCTAACTGCTGCTGATGCTACTGCCTGTTGCTTCTTCCTTGGCTCCCTTTCCCTCTTCCTATCTCTCTATTTGCCTTAGTCTCTCTCGATCTCTCTCAACTCACTCTCTCTCGATCTCTCTCAACTGACTCTCTCTTCCTCTCTTCCCTTCTTCCAATCTCACTCACTCCCATCCTCAACACTCACATACACTACACACATACATATACATATACATATATATAAACGCACACACACTATACATATATATATAAATATATATATCAACCCACACACAAACTATTTATATATATAAACCCTCACACTCTCACACATACACTCACACACTCAAACCTCCACACACACACACACACACACATACACACACACACACACACACACACACACACACACATATATATATATATATATATATATATATATATATATATATATATATAGGTATTCATATGTATAGGCACACACTTACACACAAGCACACACACAATCACACCTATACACACTCAAATACACTCACCCCCAAACACACCAATACACCCATACTCAGCCATATACATATAAATACATAAATATATACAAATATAAACTCGAAAACCCTAATACACACTCTCCAAGGCTAAATCAACTCGCACACAAGCCCGAAACCTAGAAACCAAGTCAAAGTGGCCAATTGATCATTTTGATGAACACTTGGAGTGCGGCTCGCGATATCTCGTGAAACACACACCAAACCTAATCGGAATCAACCTAAAATTTATCCACGAGTTCTAATCGATGTCTAGAACCTCACAAAAATACTAACTCTTCGATTCTAGGTCCATGGCAAAATTTTACATGTGTGTGGAACCCATGTCGAAGAAAAAAACCCCAAATCGTCCGAAACGCCCAAAACTCCGCGATACGACCTCGCGTGTCCGAACGGAAATATGAACCTACCCTTAAGACACCCAAGCACGTCTATCTAGGTCCGTCTAACCTAGGTCAACTCCCAAAATGGGTCAATCTCAGATTTTACCCAAAATTGACACAAAATCCTAGGTCAAAGTCTCCAAACCTATCCAAACAAGCTCCAACTTTCTTCCATGGGTAGCCCTAAGGTCTAGAAATGTTCTAAATAACTAATTACACTATATTAGAGTAATCTCAAAGAAAAAAAATTAGGACTTACCTCGTGGGAGTTGGAATCCCAAGGCCAAAGTCCTCAAAAAGCCCTAAAAGCTCCAAACTAGCTTCCAAGCTCTCAAATCCAAGATCTACACCCAAAGTAACTCCTACACAACTAGGTTAGAAGGAAATAAAAGGTTAGGGTTAGATATAGATGAAGATTGGAGGTGGAAAGAGAAATGGGGAAGAAAACTTACTTGAAATGGGTTGGAGGAGTAAAGGAAGGATAAATGAAGAAAGAGAGTGGAAAGAGAGAAGTGAATGAATGGAATGAAGGGGGAAGAGGGGGCCGGCCATGTCATGGAGAGTAGGGTTAGGGTTAGATATAGGTACAGAGTCTAAAATACCCCTCTACAAGTCTTGCTAATTAGGGTTTGGGTTTGGGGTTCTAAATGCATTCTAACTAAATCCTAATCACTTCAACTAACTAATTAGAATATAAATAACTACTCTAAACCAATAAATAAGTCTAACAAGGGTGTTGGTTGGGTCTGACAAGGGTCCACTAGGGTCTGACATGGGTCCAGATGTCACGACCCGCACCCGGTATAGGGGCACGAGTGTGTGGGTACGTCCAGCCTACGCCGCAGCATCGACAGTAGAATGTTGTCTAGGTCACAATGCTATCTAATCATTCTCACACGAGCATTCAACTCCATAAGGAGTCACAGATAGCACAATATCGTATGAACAATACTCAATCACATAGCTAAAGCACGATAAGATATCGAAAAAATAAATAAACCAAATTGCAACACAAGTCTAAATAGAATAATCTAACTCAACAATAATATCCAAGTCTCAACAAAGTATGCCGGAGACAAATCCGGTACCATAAACTGCTAATAGAAACTAACTAAATAACTATTGATCCCGGCTAGACCTCCCGGAATCACACCTGGCTACAAGGTCCAAGTCAGCAGCTACTCTCCCTGTGGTCCATAAAATGTCGGACACCCGTCCTTTAAGGCGTAGTCTGGAAAAATATTTCCAGTCAGGATGGAGCAAAGTACATCTCTTACAGCAGTTCTACATCAATGATATAAACTATGTAGCAGTAAATAGATAGAAATATACAAGATACATATACATGTACGAGAGATATACAATAAAGAAAATACTGTAAATACTGTAAATAAATGCGGGAAGGAACAATATGTCAATGAAGAAGAATACTATGCCTAAGTGTGTGAGTACTAGCTTTAACATGTGACCGACTTGGGAACTTGTACATGAGTACGGGCCTGGCTAGTCATAAGTGCGGTGTATGACCAACACTAACATGTGAACGAGACTTGTACATGAAGGGTATGATCACATATCTACACTAAAATACTCCCCACCCCCGACTGGTATAGTAGATCCAACCATGGTACGTTATGGCACGGGATTCTCTAGGAAGGTAGCAAGTCTTCCCGAGAATCAGTGTCTGTACATGCACAAGATAAACAATGAGACAAGACTTGTACAAGATACACCATGAACAAGGAATAACATCTCATGACGAGATCCGGATATACCAATCCATGTAACCATCGTGTCAAGAAATATGAATATTTACACTAAATACAATGAACATAGAGGATATCATAGATAAGAAACTATCAGAGAATGTACTCGCCTGTGGTCCTTTGCTGGTATGAATCAGAGTCCAAGTTACAGTCCAAATAGCCTATGTATTACAAATTTATCATGTCAAAAGATAATTTATTTTAATTTATTTAATTCTGGAATAATTATTCTAAAATCTTATTTTAATCTAATTATTCTAATTTTCATGTCAAAACCTAATTTTGCCCAAAAGAACCTAAATTTTTATCGACTCGAAACTTATGGCACGCAAATCGAGGCAATATGTTGACAGAAAAGTCAACCAACACAAACTCGACTTTCATGCATGATTTCTCGTAGATTTCATCATCAAAAAATTTTGGAATTTATGGCTCGTCCGAATTCAAATTTGTTTAGGAATTATGGCAAATACAAATTTCGTATCATGCACCGATGGTTAAATTCTAACCTAGAAGTTCTACAGAATTAACAGTATATAAATACTTCGAATTAAATTCTGGAAAAAACATATGTAAATTATCTCAATATTATATTTCTGAAACTTTAACCGGTTCATGATTCTGATTCATGGTTCTCCCGAAATCGTAAAAACATTGAAACATATTTATTTTCGGACATGCTGTGCTCTACGAATTTTCTAGAATTTAATACTCATAATTTTGTAAAAAAATTTATATATTCAAAATGCTAACCTCAATATCATTCTAACACAAGAAACTGGGCCTCGTTTGGAGTCCGGAGCTATGGGCAATGGCTTCTGGAAAATGAAGGAACCCTAGATGGCAATTCTCCAAAATTCGGCTCAAGGAAAATCCTAGAAATTAATAACTAAACTATTATATATATAGAGGAGAGAGAGAGCAGCCGTGGCTCGGAGTCTGCCACGTGGCAGCCATCCACTGTTGCCCTGCCCAAATCGGACGGTCAGGGATTCACGCGGCTCGGCTCAGTTGAGTCCGAGTCGAACTCTGACTCGGCTCGGCTCGGATCGAAGTCGGCTCGGCTTCACCCGCACCCACCCCGCGGTCACTGACAGGCGGGCCCGGCCCAGTTTGCTACAGGAGGCTGACAGGTGGGCCCTGTTGGCTGACTGGGCAGAAATAATTACTTTTTGGATTTTTATTTTCAGAAAATAATTTTTAATTCAGTTTTCCCTAATTAACTCAAAATAAATGCTAAAAATAATCAGAAAATTTCCAAAAAATTCTAAAAAATATATTTTATTATTTAGAACCTAAAATAAAAGTTTAGGATATTTTAATTAAGTTTGAACCCAAAATAAATTTTTGAAAGTCCTAGAAAATTAGGGTTACTAGTTTTTAATTAACTAAAAATTATGGAAAAATTCTACTAGCCCCAAATTAACCTAAAAATAATATTTAAGCTAAAATTTCAGGATACGAAGGTTACAAGTCTACCCACCTAAAAAAAATTTCTTCCTCAAAATTTAAAATCCTCAATTATTTTATTTATTTATTACCATCAAAATTAAATTCATCACACCAAATAATCATGAAGTAAATCCACATTGTTATTTCACAAAATTTTCAAAATATCATATTCATGAAAATCCTCGAAATAAAAATTAAATTCCATTCTTATTTCAATCTCCTTCAAAATTTTAAGTTAATAATTAAATACTCAAAAAATTAATATCCAATCCTCTAATTTTAATCCAATCAGTGTATATTTATAAAATCTAAAGTCCCATCCCAAAATTTGAATTCAAACATTAAACTATTAATGATTTACTCCTCTATTCTTTTTCCACACAACACTCATCAATGTAATACTTATTATAAAATCTTCAAATACCGCATTCAATTTATATCTTAAATTTATATCTTACAGTCAAATAAATACAATGATAATCTTCTTAAATTTCTCATATTTTAATGACAGTTTCAATCATATCATAATCTTCATAAAATCTATGATTTTAACAAATCATCAATTCTGCCATATTAAGTTCTCAACTCTTCATTAATATTTATCCTCGGAATTTAAGGCACCTTGTCTCTCTTTATCAAGTCATAACCTCTTCACTACTCTTCACTACGGTTAAACCCCCAACAATCAGAGTCTTAGGAAAAATTCTACCTACAGTCATACAACATGCAATCTAGAAAAATATACGTATGGTTTATGGTCTATTTTATCATGGTATTGTAGTCTCTGTCAGGGTGTACTATTAACTACATTCTAACAAGAAAATCATGAATATAAACTACGGTACTAAGGAATAAATCAAGGCAATAGATACTATATCATCAAGGAAGGACAATAAAATTTTTAAAGGAAGCAATATTCATGAGGAATAAGGATAACAAGATAAATAGATTGAAATATTTCTAGTTGTGATTGAGTATTCGCTCTCATCCTAGTATGATATATCCTAGATCCTATCGCAGGCACGCAGTAGTACAACTAAGATGTCACACTACCACAACATCGCTCTAATTGCGAAGTCTGACCTGCATGCACTAAAAATGTGTCACGATCCGCACCCGGTATAGGGGCACGAGTGCGTGGGTACGTCCAGCCTACGCCGCAGCATCGGCGGTAGAACGCTGTCTAGGTCATAATGCTATCTAATCATTCTCACACGAGCATTCAACTCCATAAGGAGTCACAGATAGCATAATATCGTATGAACTATACTCAATCACATAGCTAAAGCACGATAAGATATCGAAGAAATAAATAAACCAAATTGTAACACAAGTCTAAATAGAATAATCTAACTCAACAATAATATCCAAGTCCCAACAAAGTATGCCGGAGACAAATCTGGTACCATAAACTGCTAATAGAAACTAACTAAATAACTATTGATCCTGGCTAGACCTCCCGGAATCATACCTGGCTACAAGGTCCAAGTCAGCAGCTACTCTCCCTGTGGTCCATAAAATGTCGGACACCCGTCCTCTAAGGCGTAGTCTGGAAAAATACTTCCAGTCAGGATGGAGCAAAGTACATCTCTAACAGCAGTTCTACATCAATGATATAAACTATGTAGCAGTAAATAGATAGAAATATACAAGATGCATATACATGTACGAGAGATATACAATAAAGAAAATACTGAAAATACTGTAAATAAATGCGGGAAGGAACAATATGTCAATGAAGAAGAATACTATGCCTAAGTGTGTGAGTACTAGCTTTAACATGTGACCGGCTTGGGAACTTGTACACGAGTACGGGCCTGGCTAGTCATATGTACGGTGTATGACCAACACTAACATGTGAACGAGACTTGTACATGAAGGGTATGATCACATATCTACACTAAATTACTCCCCACCCCCGACTGGTATAGTAGATCCAACCATGGTACATTATGGCACGGAATTCTCTAGGAAGGTAGCAAGTCTCTCCGAGAATCAGTGTCTGTACATGCACAAGATAAACAATGAGACAAGACTTGTACAAGATACACCATGAACAAGGAATAACATCTCATGACGAGATCCGGATATACCAATCTGTGTAACCATCGTGTCAAGAAATATGGATATTTATACTAAATACAATGAACATAGGGGATATCATAGATAAGAAACTATCAGAGAATGTACTCGCCTGTGGTCCTTTGCTGGTATCAATCAGAGTCCAAGTTACAGTCCAAATAGCCTATGTATTACAAATTTATCATGTCAAAAGATAATTTATTTTAATTTATTTAATTCTGAAATAATTAATCTAAAATTTTATTATTCTGATTTTTATGTCAAAACCTAATTTTGCCCAAAAGAACCTAAATTATTATCGACTCGAGACTCATGGCACGCAAATCGAGGCAATCTATTGACTGAAAAGTCAACCGATACAAACTCAACTTTTGTGCATGATTTTCTGTAGATTTCATCATCAAAAATATGCTGGAATTTACGGCTCGTCCGAATTCAAATTCGTTTGGGAATTATGGCACATACAAATTTCGTATCGTGCACCGATGGTTAAATTCTAACCTAGAAGTTCTACAAAATTAACAGTATATAAATACTTCGAATTAAATTCTGGAAAAAACATATTTCAATGATCTCGACATCAGATTTCCGAAACTTTAAACGGTTCATGATTCTGATTCCTGGTTCTCCCGAAATCGCAAAAATATTAAAATACGTCTATTTTCGGACATGCTGTACTCTACGAATTTTCCAAAATTTAATACTCATAATTTCATAAAATAATTTATATATTCAAAAAGCTAACCTCAATATCGTTCTAACACAAGAAACTGAGCCTCGTTTGGAGTCCGGAGCTATGTGCAATGGCTTCTGGAAGATGAAGGAACCCTAGATGGCAATTCTCTAAAATTCTGCTCAAGGAAAACCCTAGAAATTAATAACTAAACTATTATATATATAGAGGAGAGGGAGAGCAGCCGCGGCTTGGAGTCTGTCACGTGGCAGCCATCCGCTGCTGCCCTGCCCAAATCGGACGGTCAGGGATTCACGCGGCTCGGCTCAGCTGAGTTCGAGTCGAACTCTGACTCGACTAGGCTCGAGGTCGGCTCGGCTTCACCCGCACCCACCCCGCGGTCACTGACAGGTGGGCCCGGCCCAGTTCGCTGCAGGAGGCCGATAGGTGGGCCCCTGTTGGCTGACTGGACAGAAATAATTACTTTTTGGGTTTTTATTTTCAGAAAATAGTTTTTAATTCAATTTTCCCTAATTAACTCAAAATAAATGATAAAAATAATCAGAAAATTTCCAAAAAATTCTAGAAAATATATTTTATTATATAGAACCTAAAATAAAGGTTACACCAGACTAGCCAAAATTCTAAAACAACTAATAAAAATAAATACATGTATCTAATTAAATATTAATACAAATATTTATGATCAATACACAATTTACCAAGTTAAAATAAAAAATATATCCTGCCTTGGAAATGGGGTAGTGACACGTACAAGTCTCGATCTGCATTTATTTTATGTCTCTTTTCAGTTTTATGTTGTGATGTGTTTGGTATATCACCTTGAGTTCCTTTGTGGTACTTGTTGCTTGGGGTTCTGACCCCACTGGTTTTGTATTGCCAGATTACCTCGAGGAGAACCAGGATCCACCACAATTCCAGCAAGATGGCTCGCACTCGTAGGACTATGGGCGAAGCTCTCAAGTGGGTTTCCTTCCTCCACCCCTTGTAATGTTATTTTATTTTGTGGTATTTTAGCAAAAGGCAGTGTTAGCCCCTTATTTTGAGATCACTTTTCTAACTTCGGTCAACATGATGTGTATATTAGACCATGGCTAGTATATTTGATCATGTATGATTATACTCTGCTAGTGCAGCATTTTGTATTCACTAGCTTCATGATCATGTGTGACATATAATTTGTGACGCCTTTTTTACTTTCATATATGATATACTCTTGTAATTGTTGTTGATGGATTGAGATACTAGGATTTGTCGGCCTTAGGACTGACGTCATAGCATGCTAGAGTTTGTCCATTTGTCTTCTTGACAATCTTAGCACATTGCGGCTTACTTCGGTATTCTGCAAGGTGTGGTTGGTCATATAAGCTCTCGTATTTACCCAGTATTCTAGGAGCGGGGCGTGACAATTTTTCTTTTACTCTTTTCTTCTTATCCAATATATATATATATATATATATATATATATATATATATATATATATATATATATATAAGAAAAATTCAAAAATAATTCTAGGAAAATTTCTAACACCTTACTAAAATAGTTTTACACAAAAAAAATATTTTGTGAAACATTTGTAGTCATTAAATATAAATCATTTATATAGTTAAAATGAATCAAACATAAATAACTAAAATAAATATCCAATAATTAAATAAATAAGATAATAAGATAAATAAAAATACTAAAATTGTAAATTAGATCTAGGGGTTTACACTCCTGATCGTCCTTGTCTTTGGATTTTTTAGCTTTAAACTTCATGCAGTTCCTCTTGATATGACCCATTTCGCCACAGTGATAACAGTCCTTCTTACGGTCCACAGTCGCAAGATCCAGAGAACTCTTCATTGTCCTCGCATGTGACTTGGGTCTTCCCTTTCAGTTGGAAGCCACCAGAGCTGACTCCTGCGATGATTCAACTTGCTTATGCCGGACCTCCTCATTCAACAAACTGCTTCTGACTTTCCTCCATCGTGACAACTTCATCAAACGTGGAGTTGCTCACCGACACCACCAACGTCTTTCATGTTTTTGGCAGAGAACTCAAAAGGAGAATGACTTGAATCTCACCATCACTCACCATCTTCATCGCAGACAGCTGATTGATGATACTGTGAACCTCGTTCAGATATTGTGTCACCGGGGCACCCTCCGTATAGTTCGAGTTGACGAGTCGGTGAATAAGAAATGTCTTGTTGTCGGCCGCCTTCCTTTCGTACAACGAATGCATATTCTCCTTCAATGCTTTTGTCGAACTCTCCATGGACACGTGGTGAAATACCGAATCTTTCAGCCATTGACGGATGAATCCAATGGACTTTTGATCCAGTCGTTTTCAGTCTTCATCAGCTTTGTCCGATGGCTTTGCACTGTGGCCCTCCAACGGATCATGCAAGTCCTTGCACCAGAGTAGATCCTCCATACTTGGATTCTAAATCGTTCAGTTTTCCACTATGAGAGTGATCATACGAGTGTTCATCTGCTCCGTAAACATAGTTGCCAAAACCAAAACCAGTAGCTCTGATACCAGATGTTGGGATCGGACACGTCCTACAAGTGCTCCGATACCATGTCTGAGACTGACTGCAGCGAAAACTTAGGTCAATCCACGTGAGATAACCAACCCATATCTAACGAACACCAAGCACAGATAAAGACAAAATATATGGCGGTGACTACGTCACTTAGACAAATCTCAACCTTTATAACTCAGGTAAAATTACAATATTGACAAAACTAATGTTGAACCATTTGCCTTAATAGGTTAAACCCCTCACCACACTTAAAAAGAAAAGAAAGAGATTACAATTGAAATCGCTAACCAAATCCCGTAACAATTTTTCTGAACGAAGACGACAACTCATCGATTAGATCTTTTCTGTCTTGGATGTCGAGTTCTAAGAGCAAAGCATGATTTTTTTTCTTAGATTTTCTGTTGACGAGCATCATGAATCTCCACTTTGTGCTATCTTTTTGTGCCTCCACCCTCACCCATATAAATAGTAGAACAAAAATTTTTAATTTTAGGTCATAGAAATTCTTATATAGGAAAACCCATTATCTAAAATAGGAAACACCAAGTATGGACGCCCAAATATGATCAGATTAAATATTTAATACAAATTTGAAATCAAATCAAAACTTACATTTAATGTAGATTTCAAATTATATTAAATCAAATCTTTGATCATATTTGGATTTCAAAATTTATTTTAACATATATAATAATTAAATAGTTTGTAAAAGTGTATTTCGGGCCAGTTTGGATATCATGCATCCATATACTTCGTCCAAAGCATTCCACACAAAAAAAAAGTACTTTGGCAGGCGCAACAATGTGGTGCAAATCTACATTATGATGCATTGCATAATCCTTTTTTTTTCTTCCTAAAATATCTGTTTGTTTGGAGACTCCAATGATCATTTCTGGAAAAATTATCAATTGCCCATCAAAAATAGAAATAAACCTTCTCCTTCCATCGCAATCCAATGTATCCAAACTGTTGATACATCAATTAAAAAAATATTAATTTAGTTAGATAATCAATTAGTTATTGTTATTATTATTATTATTATTATTATTATTTTACTTTTTTTTTTATATCTTTTATTTTAGTACCAAACACTGAAGCTTAAATTTGTTGATTTTGAAAATAAAAATATATCATATCTAAATATTGAAAGTAGTTTTCGCAAAACAAAACAAAAAATTTTACGCGTGTGTTCGGATACATACGCCAATTGCTAAACCACTTTGGCTCAGCCGCACCATCCCATCCAGGACAGTGTGCTATCATCCAAAAAGCAAACTCTTACAACGAATGGTTAGAGTAGTTGGAAGTTGAGAAACAATGCAGTAGATAAAATCAGTGTTGTCAGAACTGAACTGGATCGAATCGGACCGAATTTTGTTAAAAAAATAGTCCGGTCTAACTTGTACCGAATTTTTTTAAGAACCTACGATTTTTTTTCAGTACCGGAGTTTAACCGGTGAACCGTCGGAATCGATACACAATTGAACCGGTGGATTCTGATTTTATTTAAGAAAAACTCAAAAAAGGTCGGTTCTTTGGTTTGGTTTTGAGAAATCTTATAATTGTAAAATCAGATCAAACCAAACATACTAAGAGTCAAATTAAATCAAACCAAAAAATAAATATAGACTATTTGAACCCCGGTTGAATTCGGATTGAACCCCGGTCCAGGTCAAACATCTACCAAAGATTTTCGGTTCAATTATTGATCCGGATTTTAAAACATTGGATAAGATGGAAGAAGGGATCATACTTTCAGTAGAGAAGAGAAGAGAAGAGAAAAAGAGTTTGAGAAAACGAGTTTGAAAGGAGACAAAGAAATAACTTTCGTACTTTGTGACCGTTAAAATTGCAGCATGTGAATCACAATTAGGTACATTTTTGTGTAGGTGATAGCATAGATACACTTTTGCCAGCTGATTGAAACGGGAGACAGTGAGAAGGATATTTTAGGTCATCTACGGATAGGATCAAAATGTTGTGACACTAAACATTTGTACGTGACAGACGATTAGATGGATTTGCAAAACTGATTCTCCCTCCTATACTGACCAAATCCTTTCTCAAATTAGGTACGTACGTAGTAATGTCAGTGCGTATGTTCTTCATCCTTTTCTTCGCGCTTCACATCATGCATGACGTAATAGCTAGTGACTCGTAATAATTGTGCTGGCTACCTTGTCGAAATTATTATATTCGTCACGTTCTCCACACGAGGTATAGTTGGCCGCATAAGTTGAACAAAAAAGAATTATCCAAAAAGAAACTAAAATTAAAGAAAAGAAAAGATATGATGCAGGATATTGCAATAAATTATTACTATAATTATTAATACAAAAAAATTTTATTCACACATTTATTTCAATTATGTGGTTATAAATCATCACATAAAGTATGTGTCACGTAACATATTTTATAACTGAGATCGTTTGGTACAATAATTGTTACAATAATCCTTGATGTAATATTCTATCCACGGGTCTTGAAGTTTCGTCTCCCCTGAAGTCCCGTCTTCCTTGCACCATCGGATCGGAGGTCCGTGTGGGAGCTGCGGAGATCCGCGGTCCTCTGGAAGCGGGACTCCGAATCCGCTTCATATATATATATATATATATATATATATATATATATATATATATATATATATATATATATATATATATATATGATTTAAAGCACCATCCAACGGACCATAGTGACGAAATTTTTTGGAAACTTTATAAACGAAATTCTTGATCCGAATTATATATATATATATATATATATATATATATATATATATATATATATATATATATATATTAGAGTTTGGTACCCAGATCTTGAAATTTGTGTACAAGTTCTCTGGATATTAAAAAACTGTGAAGATTTAAGAAGCAAATGAAAGACACAGAAAGCAGGATGATAGCAAAGGAAATCCTAAAGCAGTAAGAAAAAAAAAAGAATTCAAGAAGAAGAAGAAGATTTGGGCGGGGTGGCCAGGATGTTGCCACGTGGCACTCTAGCCATTGAGCTGCTGGAAAAATTATAAGTATAATTGAATTGTAGAATTTACTAGTTATTTTTGAGAGAATTTTGGGAGGAGGTATTATCTCAACTTCTCTCAACTCAGAGGGTAGCTCCAGAATTTGTTTTGCCTGATTTTGTTTTGCCTCGAGTCTTTTATTAGATTTGTATTTAGTTAACCTTACTGTATACATAATACTAGTAAAATGCATATACATTTTACGTACGTAAAAAAATAATTAAAAATTTTTAAATATTAAATTATTATAAATAATATTGTTTCTAGAATTCGAACTCAAGCAACAAAAAAAATACATCACAAATCGAGGGGTTTGTCATGGTTGACCCTTCGATCAATAGATCGTCTCAATTTAAGTGTTACGGGTCCCAAAAATTCAAACATTTATCTAATTGACTAAGATTCATAAATAACTTATAAAAACAAAATTAATAGGAATAAAATATATTTTAGGCTAGTTATTTCATAATTAAGTAATGATTTCCTTGGCATAAACTATTTAGTTCTAGGATGTTAATAAGTACGTAATTTTGTGTAAACTATTCGTCGGGGATCCTTGGACTGATGGTATGAATTTGGATAGCTAGTAGTGCAGGTTTATGTTCATCTCAAGTTGTGACCACTACCGTATGGAGGATCAGACAAGTACTAATGTCTATTTGCAGTTTCTTATGTCATATGTTTTTTCATAATTAGTTGGTGTATTGTGTCTATCTATTATATTATCATGTTACTTTACCATATCACATATGCATGTTCACACACGTGGGTGAGGATATCGTATTGCTATATTTTTCATATTCTTGTACATGTTATCATGATAATATATTTTGTGCTTGTCGTGTTTCTTTTATTCCACGTGTTATTCATGATTATATATGTAATGAGTGTGGGTATGGAGGAAACATTATTTGTCATGTAGATATTCGACATTTTCTGGTCTCATGTTATAATGTGGAGTCGGAGACATCACTCAGAGATAGGAAATCCCAAGCATGTCCACATGCAAGTAATGGTTCCTAAAATTCACATTGTCGTGCACATAGATAATGTATCTATTTTCACGATCCTTATTATTAACATGGTCTTATCTAGTTATACCACTTCATGTCGTTATTAATTTTCCTATTATTCCATTGATATATGTATAGTGCACACAACCCTCATTATGCAGACTTGTCCCTTGACTTTCCTATTATACATGTTTACCGATCACGACACCTTTTTGTATGATGTATATGTTATATATGTTATTTGTTTTAGTATTGTATGTTATTATGTACTTGTTCCAATCCCGATTGGATAATATTGACGGCTTAGGCGACACTACATAGTTTTTGGTGCTTCAGGATAGACATTAAGGTTTGTGGTCTTGTTCCTTCTTTTGATTCTTAAGGTCTAGAGAGTATATAAATTTCTTTCATATATGCTTTATAGATCTTTCTTTATCTTAACTTTAGTTATAATCTTATTATAGACCATATTGTCTTACATATCTTAGTTATTGTGGATCATTATATAATTTTGTAGACATAATTGATATTGAGGTCTAGCCAACATACTATCGTTGGTGTTGCAGGCTGGACTTGGTAACATACTCATATCCCGAAAGTGAGAATGGATTGTGACAAGTTTTTTTTAAGGGCCCATGCATGTCTGGTTTCATAGATAATGTGAACTCATGGTAGTACTTAGATTAGTCATGATACTATGAGCCTGAGAATATGATTGAATATAGAAATTAAGATGTATTCTAGAATTTTATATCATCCACAGTTAGGTTTCCCAACTTATTAGTCTATCCTTATACTTAGATTATTGTGTCTCTATGTATGCATCATTCTTGATTTCATCCGTGATTTCTTTGAAATGTTTAAATCTACCGCTCTAACCATGTATGTCTTATATATTTCAGTTGGTTTTGGGTTAGATAAGGATAGCTTGTCAGTAAGATTGTACTTTTAGTTTTTTAGTTATATAGTATTTGTTTTACTTGCTTAGGATACTAGAACAATCTAGGATGATTCTAATATAATTTGGATTCCTAGATAGTAGTAGTCTCATATGTTTCATAAACTACTTACTTGATGACTACGTGTATTTGGATTGTGTAAACCCCCTAAAATTTTAAAATTTTATTTTAAGTATTTTTATTAAATTATTGAATTTTTTTAGCATATTTTCATAGTTAATTAGAAAATAAATTGTATTGATTTAATTTACTTAGATAAATACTCATTTAGAATTATTGCACAAAACTATTATTTTTATTTTATTTTAGGAATCTTTGTTAAAGGGTGATAGATTTTTAGACTTTATTTTTGTGTATAAATATTTTTTTTGGATTTATAACCCCATCCATATAAGTAAATATATATATATATATATATATATATATATATATATATATATATATGTAAATAATATATAGTTATTAATAATATATAGTTAATAATAATAATAATAATAATAGAAATAATAATAATAATAATAATAATAATAATAATAATAATAATAATAATAATAATAATAATATTAATAGTAATAGTAATAATAATAGTAATAATAATAATAATGTTGTTAATAGAAATAAAAAGAAAAAGAAAAAAAAATAAAAGAAAAGAAAAAGAAAAAGAAAAAGAAAAAGAAAAAGAAAAAGAAAAGAAAAGAAAAAGAAATAATAATGATAACTTAAAACCTAAAAACTAACTATAACCCCTTAAGCAAAAAAAAAAACCAAAGTCCTAAACTAATCACCCCCTCACAGCACCCGACCCCCCCCCCCCCCCCTCGCGGCTCTCTCTATATATAAACAAATCGAGGGGTTTGTCATGGTTGACCCTTCGATCAATAGATCGTCTCGATTTAAGTGTTACGGGTCCCAAAAATCCAAACATTTATCTAATTGACTAAGATTCATAAATAACTTATAAAAACAAAATTAATAGGAATAAAATATATTTTAGGCTAGTTATTTCATAATTAAATAATGATTTCCTTGGCATAAACTATTTAGTTCTAGGATGTTAATAAGTACGTAATTTTGTGTAAACTATTCGTCGGGGATCCTTGGACTGATGGTATGAATTTGGATAGCTAGTAGTGCAGGTTTATGTTCATCTCAAGTTGTGACCACTACCGTATGGAGGATCAAACAAGTACTAATGTCTATTTGCAGTTTCTTATGTCATATGTTTTTTCATAATTAGTTGGTGTATTGTGTCTATCTATTATATTATCATGTTACTTTACCATATCACATATGCATGTTCACAAACGTGGGTGAGGATATCGTATTGCTATATTTTTCATATTCTTGTACATGTTATCATGATAATATATTTTGTGCTTGTCGTGTTTCTTTTATTCCACGTGTTATTCATGATTATGTAATGAGTGTGGGTATGGAGGAAACATTATTTGTCATGTAGATATTCGACATTTTCTGGTCTCATGTTATAATGTGGAGTCGGAGACATCACTCAGAGATAGGAAATCCCAAGCATGTCCACATGCAAGTAATGGTTCCTAAAATTCACATTGTCGTGCACATAGATAATGTATCTATTTTCACGATCCTTATTATTAACATGGTCTTATCTAGTTATACCACTTCATGTCGTTATTAATTTCCTATTATTCCATTGATATATGTATAGTGCACACAACCCTCATTATGCAGACTTGTCCCTTGACTTTCCTATTATACATGTTTACCGATCACGACACCTTTTTGTATGATGTATATGTTATATATGTTATTTGTTTTAGTATTGTATGTTATTATGTACTTGTTCCAATCCCGATTGGATAATATTGACAGCTTAGGCGATACTACATAGTTTTTGGTGCTTCAGGATAGACATTAAGGTTTGTGGTCTTGTTCCTTCTTTTGATTCTTAAGGTCTAGAGAGTATATAAATTTCTTTCATATATGCTTTATAGATCTTTCTTTATCTTAACTTTAGTTATAATCTTATTATAGACCATATTGTCTTACATATCTTAGTTATTGTGGATCATTATATAATTTTGTAGACATAATTGATATTGAGGTCTAGCCAACATACTATCGTTGGTGTTGCAGGCTGGACTTGGTAACGTACTCATATCCCAAAAGTGAGAATGGATTGTGACAAGTTTTTTTTAAGGGCCCATGCATGTCTGGTTTCATAGATAATGTGAACTCATGGTAGTACTTAGATTAGTCATGCTACTATGAGCCTGCGAATATGATCGAATATAGAAATTAAGATGTATTCTAGAATTTTATATCATCCACAGTTAGGTTTCCCAACTTATTAGTCTATCCTTATACTTAGATTATTGTGTCTCTATGTATGCATAATTCTTGATTTCATCCGTGATTTCTTTGAAATGTTTAAATCTACCGCTCTAACCATGTATGTCTTATATCTTTCAGTTGGTTTTGGGTTAGATAAGGATAGCTTGTCAGTAAGATTGTACTTTTAGTTTTTTAGTTATATAGTATTTGTTTTACTTGCTTAGGATACTAGCACAATCTAGGATGATTATAATATAATTTGGATTCCTAGATAGTAGTAGTCTCATATGTTTCATAAACTACTTACTTGATGACTACGTGTATTTGGATTGTGTAAACCCCCTAAAATTTTAAACTTTTATTTTAAGTATTTTTATTAAATTATTGAATTTTTTTAGCGTATTTTTATAGTTAATTAGAAAATAAATTGTATTGATTTAATTTACTTAGATAAATACTCATTTAGAATTATTGCACAAAACTATTATTTTTATTTTATTTTAGGAATCCTTGTTAAAGGGTGATAGATTTTTAGACTTTATTTTTGTGTATAAATATTTTTTTTGGATTTATAACCCCATCCATATAAGTAAATATATATATATATATATATATATATATATATATATATATATATATATATATATATATATATATATATATATGTAAATAATATATAGTTATTAATAATATATAGTTAATAATAATAATAATAATAATAGAAATAATAATAATAATAATAATAATAATAATAATAATAATAATAATAATAATAATAATAATAATATTAATGTTGTTTATAGAAATAAAAAGAAAAGGAAAAAAAACAAAAGAAAAAGAAAAGAAAAAGAAACAATAATGATAACTTAAAACCTAAAAACTAACTATAACCTCTTAAGCAAAAAAAAAAACCCAAAGTCCTAAACTAATCACCCCCTCACAGCACCCGACCCCCCCCTCGCGGCTCTCTCTATATATATATATATATACGCATATACATATGTAATATACATTCACAACTCAAACCCTAAGCCTAGTCCCAGACCTCATCCCCGACCTCGACCTCCGACTGCAGCCCCGCGCCGCCGCAACTGCCGGCGACCGCACCGCCGTCCGCCCGCGCGCGTGTGCATAGCCGCACATGCAGCAATGTCCATCTCTTCAAGGTGATGTATCTCTCTCATCTTTGATCATTTTCTCGAGCGGTTTATCCGTGTACGTTCACAACCTTACCCTCTAGGATTTTTTTTCAAGCAGGACGAGTTTTCGTACCCTGGATTGGTCGAAAAATCGATCGGAAGTTGGCCAAAAAATTGACCAAAACAGTCTAGAATTTTAACCCAAATCATCATGTTCATGCCCAATTTGCCACCAATCGGTTTAATATTTTCAAAATCTAATTGAAGGGTTTTTTTCTCTATATAATCGAGAATTTAACTGTTCTTTTAGTTTTTATTAATTTATTTTATTTGTTAAATTATTCGACCTCCAAAATAATCAAAAACTTGGTAATTTAAAATTGAGATTTTGTGATACGGAGTGCGCCCCGCCAAACGGGACTGCCTCATCGCGTACCAATTGCACCGAAAGGCGCGTATAGTATATCCTGACGTGTGGGCTTTCAAGGAAGTTGATTCGGACGTGTGTGCGTGTCGAAATCAACCAGTATCCGTAAAAAGTTTTCGTATCGTGACTGTTATAAAATACCACCCCACTTTGTGTACGCTCGTCGGAATACGACGAAACTTGTGCCATTGGATTCATGGTATCACGCTGGTCCTGTGACCCAAGTTTCATGCGATTCTGAGACAGTTGACCAAGCCGTCCATTCGCGGGCCCCACGGTTTGACTTGAAAGGCAAATTTGTGATCGGCTCACCGGAATCCAAAATTGGACATACCGTTGAGTTCGTATCAACGTTTAAAATTTGTTTGACCTATAATTTATCCTATTTAGAGACCTTTACCTCTGGCACGTATTTCGGTGCAAAGTGGGCCACATGTGGACCCCGTTTTGACCTAAAATTACCGTTTTACCCCTGTGTCCAAATTGGACGAAAGGGTAGACTTTTCTGACTATCTCGCTTATTCTAGGAACGTTGATAATATTTATTTCAGCATCCGGAGACGTTCATTCTGATGCCATAATTTTTGATCCCTTGTGCTTGACGTCTGGATGCTTACACTTCGTAGTTTTCTTGTCAGGCAAGTATACCTTGCCAAATTGCTTACAGTACTTTTGTATGCTTATCATATTTTTATATATTCATTATATATGTGTTTTCTTTCAGTCATAATTATATACTATATATGTTGACACACACTTGACATATAGTATCATGGGAGGGGAGGACAATCAGTAGGCGTATGGGCTACCCACTCTGGTAAACTGTAGTAACTAGCACACACTACGATAGTTATGTCGCGATGGTCGCTACCCTCGCGGTATGTCGATTGATGGTGTCACGATGGTCGCTACCCTCGCGGTATGACTGCTTCTGATGTACATGGACGTGTGTATGAGTTGTGAGATAGATAGAGTAGCCTACACATGCCCATACGTCAAAAAGTTGTCCTCATTATGCATTTTATATAGATTGTCTAGTACAACGTACTTATATATTTTCTGTCTATTATGCATGTTTTACTGTATTCAATTGGCATGCTTCTATGTATCTTGTTACGTCCCTCTGAGGACCTGGTCCCTTTCCAAGTGTAGACGATCTTGACTATTCGCAGGAGCACGGATCAGAACTTGCTACTTCTCTCTCTTTCAAGGAGGTCTTCTCTTCGAGCCTCATTGTTCATTAGATATACTTATTTTGTTTCTCTTATATTCTAGTTTGGTAGTGGATTTATTTCCACCCAACTACTTGTTCTTATCAAGCATTTTATACTTGATTGGTTATATGATTCTGTGGATGAGATCTAGTTATGCCCTGTGACTTATGACATAAATCTATACCACTTTTGAATTATTATTCATAATACAGCGTACGTATGTGTTATGGTTTTCATATATTGGAGTTGTCATATACATACGGCAGGCATGCTTACGTATTCCTAGTCCAACGTATTTGGGGGGGGGGGGCGTCGCCGACGCACGGGGGGTGTGGGGCGCCGGCGACGGGTATTGGAGGGGGGTACTGGGTTGGGGGGGAAGGTGTAAAACCCCTAATTTAAAAAATCATATTAAGTATTTAATTAACTATTTAAGTGATTTATAGTATTTATTAGCTAATTAAAAGAAATAGAATTTATGGGATTTTTATTGCTAGGTGTTTGGTGCATTAGAGATTTTATGGAGCAACCGTAATTTTATCTTAATTTATTTTATGTAGGAGACCTTGTGGACATTTGATAGATTAATTGTATGCACTAATATAATTTCTAGAATTTTCTATATATATATATATATATATATATATATATATATATATATATATATATATATATATATATATATATATATATATAAGGTTATTAAAAGAAAATAGAAATAGAAATGAATAAGAAAAAGAATTAGAAAGGAAAAGAAAAAGAAATAAGAAATAAGAAATAAAAAAAAGAAAAAGAAATTAGATGAATGAATCTAAACCCTAAATCCACTAATAAACCCTACCCGGCCCTAACTAACCTACCCGCCCGTTAAGAAACAACAGCCGCAGCTATTCCCACACCCGCGCGCGGAAGCCCTCCGCTATATCTCTATATATATCATCCTTTGTAAAATCCTAACCCTATAATCTCTTCAACCCATCTCGACCAGACCATCGCCGCAGCCTCCAGCCCAGAGCCGCCGTGGAGCCAGCGCCGCCCGCCGCCGTGACCGCGACTACCGCGCATCCGCACAACCCCGCGACAACAGATCTGAACATCAACTTACCTGTGTTCACGTCTCAATTTTCGGGCCATCGCTCGACCAAACTCGACCCCGTCTTTACCGGTACATTCACGACCTATCCCCCATCCAATTCTGTGTATTAGTTTATCTCGAACAACGCATAACCCTAGGCAAAAACAGCGACCAAGTTGGCAAAAAATAACAACTTTTGGATCGCAGAAAACTGCGGTAACTACCCATGTTCACGGACTCGTATCTCCCACCACAGAGATCCGAATCTAGTCTTTCTTTTTCGTATACGAAGACCACCTAACCGAGATTAATTTTTGTCAGATACAATATTTATTTATTGCTGTATGTAGAATTAAACTAAGTTAAAAATCATAAAAACCTACTTATTTAACTTCCAGAATTTGCGATACGGAGCGCGTTCCGCCAAACGTGACCGCCCCGTCATGTACCAAGTGCACCAAAAGTCACGCACGGTATACCCAGATGTGTGGGCTTTCGCGGAAACTGATTCGGATGCGTGTGCGCGTCGGAATCAGCCCGTATCCACGAAAATTTCTCTTATCGCGACTTTCGCAAAACCCTGCACCATTTAGTGTACGCTCATCAGAACGCGACAAAACTTGTGCCTCTGGACTCGTGGTATCGCACTGGTCATGTGACCCAATTTTCACGCAATTTTGAGACAGTTGACCAAGTCACTTATTGGCGGGCCCCACAGTTGACTTTTTGGGCAAAATTGTGTTCGGCTCACCGGAATTCACATTTGGACATACCGTTGAGTTCGTACTGACTTTTAGAATTTTTTTGACCTATAATTTGTCCCATTTAGAGACCTTTACCGTTGGCACATTTTTCGGTGCAAAGTGGGCCACATTTGGACCCCACTTTGACCCAAAATTATCGTTTTATCCCTATATTCAAATTGGACGAAAGGGTAGTAATTTCTAGCTATTTCGATGATTCTGAAAATGTTGGTGATGTTTATTTCAGCATCCGGAGATGTTTGTTCGGAGGAATTAGTTCCTGATCCCGTGTCCTGGACATCTGGATGATTACACTATACAGATTTCTTGCCAGGCAAGTATACCTTGCCATTGTACTGTTATTCATATTCTATATGTTGCATGCATCTTTATTTTTTGTCATTATTTCATATATTTTAACTGCTATATAAAATACGCGTCCAAGGAAACTTGGGTGCAAACGACGTTGTCGTCGTGATCTATTTTTATTATGTATATGCATTGACCTTGTTTATGAGACTGCCCCATTATCATGAAGCATCATTAGGTTCATTGGTCGTGACATAGCTATTACACGAGTGTGAGTCTCATATAGATCACGGACTGCGTGACAGGTCTGGCCTCCTATACGTATGGACCGTGCGTTAGGGATAACTACTGTTAGAAAATTTGCATGCTAGAAGACTTAACAGTTATTAGTAGTCCATGGACATAGCCTATTATAGTACGGTGATCCAATCCTTGTTCTTGTTTAGTTGCAGGGTTAGGCTATTGTACTAAAGATAGGCTATGAACCAAATCGTGTCATGGATGTGACATGCTTAGATCATGGGATACAGAGAACAACAAGTACGACATTTGGGCTCCTTTGCACTTTCCTTTTTATGTAACCCGTACGCTCCGCCGGAGATACGCGATCGTGATGACCCCTATATTACCTGGTGGCCTCTGTCGTTCAAAAGACGACATACTTTGTAGGCCCCTGATTCTCCGAGAGAATCATGCCAATCTCATTTTATGGCCAGATAGCCCACTTGTAAGAAACTTGTTCTCAACGTGCATTCACATAGATGGTTAGGCGACCCATTGGATATTTATTTCAGTACTTTATTGGCATGCTTCTATGTATCTTGTTATGTTCCTCTGAGGACCTGGTCCCTTTCCAGGTGTAGCTGTTCATGAGTATTCGTAGGAGCGCAGATCCGGACTGGTTACTTATATTTTCGAGGAGGTCTTCACTTCGAGTCTTAGTGATTGTTAGTTATTGTACTTATATTGTGTTTGCTTTTACATTCTAGTTTGGTAGTAAATTTATTTCCATCCAACTATCATCTTTAGATACTTTACATTGAGATCTAGTTCATAGATATTGGTTATTTAATTATATTTAATTTTCTGTGGATGAGATTTAGATTATGTCTGTGACTTGTGACATATTTACCACTTGTGAATTATTGTTCATTATACAGCGTACGCATGTGTTATGGTTTTCATATATTGGAGTTGCCATATACATGCGGCTGGCATGCTTACGTGTCCTAGTCCTACTATTTTGGGACTTGGACGTGACAGAAGGTGAAAATAAGATTTTTAAATTTTTTGAGATGGAGGGTTGGGATGGTGCCACGTCACCGCTACCCTCATTTGAGAGTGAGGTGCCATCTCACCTCCCTTATTCTCTCTCTCTCTCTCTCTCTCTCTCTCTCTCTCTCTCTCTCTCTCTTTATATATATATATATATATATATTTATATATATATATATATGGTTAAACGTGATATGAGCCAAGCCATAGTGCTCATATTCCTACATGAACTATACACATGTGGACCAACAGAAATAGACTCCTATATTTCATGTGCATCCATGTGCACTAGTACACTTTATTCCTATTGGTCCACATGTGCATGGCTCATATAGGAATTTGCATGTCACGAATTCCAAAAATCCAAACCTTGATCTAATTGACTAAGATTCATAAATAACTTAATAAAAAAAATTGAATAGGAATAAAATATGTTTTAGGCTAGTTAATCAAAATTAAGTAATGATTTACTTGTTAGAAACTATTTAGTTTAAGGATGTTAATAAGTAAGCAATTTTGTGGAAAAATGACTTTTGTGTAACCTATTCGACGAGGATCCTTAGACTGATGTTATGAATTTGGATAGATGGTAGCATGGGTTTGTGTTCATCTCAAGTTGTGACCACTTATCGCATGGAGGATCAACAGGTACTACTGCATAATAGTCTATTTACGTTTTTTTATATCACATGTTTTTTATGATTAGTTAGTATATCATGTCTATTATCATATTAATTTTTTACTTTATCATATCACATATTCATGTTCACACATGTGAGTGAGGATATCATATTGCTATATTTTTTTTTATATTCTTATATATGCTATCATGATCATGTATTTCATGCTTGTCGTGTTTCTCTTGTTCATCATGTTATTCATGATCATGTAAAGAGTATAGGTATGGGGAAACATTATTTGTCATGCGGATATCCGATGTTTTGTGATTTCAAGTTAAAACATGGGGTCAGAGATATCACTCAGATATAGGGAATGCCAAGTCTATTCACATGCAAGTAAATGGTTCCTAAAACACACATTGTCGTGCACATAGCTTATGTTTCTATTTTCAGGATCCTTATTATTACCATGATTTTATCTAGTTGTACCACTTTATGTCGTTACCATTGATATGTGTATAGTGCACACGACCCTCATCATGCAGACTTGTTCCTTGGTTTTTCTATTTTACATGTTTACCGATCATGGCACATTCCTTTTCATATTATATATGTTATTTGTTTTAGAATTATCTGTTATTATGTACTTTCTACAATCTTGAATAATGTTGACACCTTAGACGATACTACCTGGTTTTTAGTGCTTTGTGATAGACATTAAGGTTTGCGGTCTTGTTCCTTTTTTTGATTTCTGAAGGGGTAGAGAGTATTTTTTTTCGTCTTGCTTTCTAGGTCTTTTCTTATCTTAGATTTAGTTATAATCTTGTTATAGGCCATATTGTCTTGCATATCTTAGTTATTGTGGATCATTATTTGATTTTGTGGACATAATTGATATTGAAGTCTAGACATCGTACACTATCGATGTTGAGACGTAGGCTGGACTTAGCAACGTACTCATATCCCAAAAGTGTGAGTGGATCGTAACATGATATGCTTAGTTGTTTTAATCCTGATAATTCTTCGTCTTTATTTTTTTAATTTTTTTGGCAGGAAACACTACTCTTCTTTATTATATAGATTAGTTAAAATTAATTGCTAAAATATTTTAATGAGCGAAGATTATGATTAAGTGAATTACATTACTAAGCTTAATAGGAGATTAATAGATTATCATCATTTGAATTTATTTAAATTAGTCTAATAGGTTAGTTAAATTTACTATTATAGATGAATCCTTAATATGATTTTCCTTAAAAGGTATCTATTTTACAAAAAATAAGACATGAAATTATAAAGGGATCCAATTAGCTTTAAAGAAATTATCATTTTTTACCATTTCATTCTTGTCTCATTTTCTCTCCTCCTTCCTTATCAAATCAATGGATTCGTTTTGACATCATGATTGACAAAGTAACAACGATTTTTTGAACTCATAATAGACGACGAGTTAACGAGTTATTATTAAACAAAATCGTGGTGGGCACTTAAAGGGGGATAGTTGATGTTTTCTTGTTAGGTTCATGCATGGATTTCTCTTGAGCTCAAGATAAGCAATGAGATTGTTGAATAATACTAATATTAACCATCAACCATGACCAATTCTTTAGAGTTTTGGTGTAGTTGTATGAACTTTAACATGGTATCATAATAACTTAGTTTTAAATCCCGCAACACGCATTAATTTCAAGCGAATTTAAAAAAAAATAGCATTGTGTGAATCCAACTTTCATCCAGAAATTCACCTTTCTCATGTGAAAGCGTGTTAAACAATATTAATATTAACCCTCATGGTAGGGAACGAAGGTTCATGAAAAAATAATATTAATATTAGTCCTTGTGGTAGGGAATTTAGGTTGATGTATTTTTTTCCTCCAGGTAGAGGATGAAAAATACTTTGGTTGTTGGAAGTGAGGTGGGACTCAGCATATTCTTTGGTATATTATGAAAATATTAGAAACTCTTATTAATAGAAGATTTAAGGAATTATAGCAAAAAAAAAAATCCCAACAAGGTAATATCCATAATACAAGAGATAAGATTGTGTGAGCCGCTGCATCATCAACTTTTTTGATAATTCGAATAAATTTTGGTACAAGGAATACATGGATCTGACGATCCAACTTTCTAGTTGCGACTGGCATTTTTATCCTGTTTTTATATTTATCCAGTCCCTAATGCCGAGAAAAGCTGCAATCTAATGTCTGTCGATATCTAATAGTCTGACATGTGTAAAACTAGCATCATGTTTCGACACGTGGGATTTTATTATTGGTTTACGTTTTTCTGTATGTTGTTTGGACACAACAAGTCACACGTCACTAGCATTATCCATTCATATTTTATCTAGGATGAAATACTACAAAGCCTAATTGACACGTAAATTTTGTTACAAGACTTTTTAAAAAATGTCATTTAAGCTTCTCTTAACTAGTTTTCGTACTAACTTTCAATCTCGATCTCTATTTTGAAAAGTTCATTGGTTGCCATGTTATCATAACTTAAACTTAGTTTGGGATTGCCGATGGTTCTCAGATGTCTACAATAAAAGTAATTTTTGGCAGCAAATAAGAGATTGTTGTCAAAAAATACCCCAAAATTATAGTGATTTTTAATTATTATGTATAACTTATTAGTAATAAACAATTTCGAACTGTTTTTTGAAAGAATAAAAATATAAATACCCTCCGATAAGAAGTTTCAAACCCAAGGGCTATTACGGAATACATTCCACAGTGAAACTCGGCTTGTTATTGATCATGCTTTCCAAAAAAGATAAAAATAAAATAATAACTTACTAAAGCAGTCCACTCTTTATTTTAACTAGTATATATGCACACGTCTTGCATGTATTTCATAATGCTTAGAAAGAGCAAACAATTTTTTTAATTTTTTGTCCCTTCAATAACATAACTACCCATATTAGATTTAATAAAAAATTATTAGTAAATATATGTAAGAATATTTTTAGAATACAAATTTTTCACGGTGAAGTCTTGACTTTTTTTACTATACAGCAGTATAAATAAGTTACTTTAAAAATTAATTATTTTTTCGAGAGGTTGAACATAAACTGATGCTACCAAACACTTTTTTCAGAAGAAAAAAATGAAAAACAGTCACAATAAAATTGTGCCCAAAAATGGGTTGTAGATTTGTACACAATTTAAATATAGGATAATTAAAAACAAGACAACACAATTTAGCCTTAAAATTGTCGGTTGGTAAAAATCTCTAGGGACAGTTGTGGAGTTGAGAAGTTACAGGGATCTTTACAGAAGTTTCCCCAAGCAATATTTATTATAGGAACAGAAACAGTTGGTTCTCTTTAACTATAAACAATTTGTATAAAAACGACGTCTGTATAGAATGAATGAGCTATTACACAATCGCTTTGCCGTCAATCTCCTTCTTTCTTCATTCTCTCTCTCATAAATTCGAAATTTCCAATGTCGAAATTCCAGAGCGAGGAGAGTTTTCGCAATTCCCAAAATACCCTCCTCGACCTAGGGTTAGGGTTTCTCAGCCTGGACGCTGCGGGGGTGGGGGGCGACTCGGGGCTCCCCCGCGGCCTCTGCGCGCTCCTCCTCTCCGTCCTCCGCTCGCCTCCCGGATCCGATCCCTCTCCCTCCTCTCCGCCGCCGATGCCGCGGCGGCGGCGGGAGGCGGCGGGGGCGGCGGAGCTGCGTCCGGCGGAGGTCGCGTCGGTGCTCCTTGGGGCGTCCATGGCGCTGGTGATGTGCGGGTCGGTGACGTTCGTGATCGGGATGATGATGATGCCTTGGGTGATCGGGCTCGTGGTCTTCTGCTACTTCATGGGGATCGTCTCGGGCTTGAAGAGTTTGGGGAAGGCGATTCTTTGCTCCGGTTCTTCGTCTGTGTCGATACCGAGCCCGAAGGAGACCAGTGGTGAGTATTTTGTGCAAAATAGGGATTTTTTGGGTCAGTAGTATCTAAACGGGTTGGAAATTGATGTAAAATGTTAAAAGTTGCAATTTTGTTTGTTTGTTTGAAGAATGAAATTTGCAGTTTGCACGACGAATTGATAGCAAATATTGGATTTTTAGGTAGGCTTTCATGTATAAAGTTGAAATTTGTTATATTGGCGCTTTCCGGTTTTGATAGAATACAATTTGCAAATTTGCGGTTCTTAGGAGGGGTTGGTAGCAAATATTTGATGTCAACTTGAGATTGCTGGAAATTGTTGGAAATGCCATATTGTTTGGTGAGGTACTTGTTATATTCTATGCGGATGAGATCTCCAACTGGGTTCTTTTACTTTTAGATCTGTGTAGTTGCAGTGGGAGATTCTTCTTTTTAAGTTAGGAAGGGGAGAGTCTTAAGTCAAAAAAGTGCTCATGTTTGTCCTCATGTTTTGGGTCCATGATGTCCTCAATGTATTATTGACATCCTAGTTGTCCATAAGAAAGGAAATAAGTTCATTATCTTTTAAAGTATTGCCACTAGAACTGGAAAGGAGAAGTCTATAAGAAGGCAATAAGTCATGTTTTACAGATCACATCAATTAAGAAATGCGTATGAGAAATGAGAGCTCTTGGATTGAGAATGTTGAGTTGGATGAGTGGTAATACCTAGGTTGCATAGACATGCATGGATAGATATGGACACGATTCAGATTTGGAATATGAAACTTTTAGAAATGGGTAAGGTATGGATGTAATTGTTATATATGCACATGAAAACACATCTGTAATATATACATATTTGCTCGTTCGCAGATTAGATATTACTAATATTTATATTTATGCATTTGTGTATGTTTTGGGTAATAACATATTAACAATGTCCGAACAAGTTGTAGAAATGATATATACTTTCTTTTTATTTTTTCTTGTCTCAAATATGTTTGGCACGATCACGTCAATACAAAATCACTTTAACTATGTCTTGAGTTTCTTTGGAGCCTAGACATGACAATCATATTGACATGAGTGTCGAGGAAATATCGTATAGGATATGGACATGGGCAAGGTTCTCTTGAGGAGTATCTGTGCTACATAGGGTAATACATAAGAAGGATTAAGAAATTATTCAATTTGTTGAACTTGGTCCGAGTTCGTGCAAAATTGGAATTACTTTTTGAGGAAGGGGGGAGGGGTTGTCCTTTTCAATAATATCTTGATTCCTAACGATTACAATTCGATATGAAAGGTGAAAATGATTATTTTGTTGGTTAAAAGTTTCTTTTATCTGGGTTGATTAAAATTTGCAAATCTGCGGTTTGTATGAGGGATCATGTTAACTTGCGTTTTGGAAATGGATATTGTTGGAAGGGTAATTTGTAATGTTATCTGTGGATGATATCTCCAGTTGGGTTCTTTTCCTTTCAGGTTTGTGTAGTTTATGTGGAAGATTCCTCTTTTAGGTTTGAAAGGGGACATTTGTATATGTAAAATTGCTTATGTTTGTCCTCATCCTTTTGAATTGGTTGTCTTATGGGTCCATCATGTTGTACTGTATTATTGGCAAATATGTTCATTTTCTTAGCAAATTGAACTATTAGTCAGATCTCACTCTCTTCTATATATTCCCACTATAAATTGAAAGGAAAAGTCTATAGGATACTAATAAGCTGCGCACAAATATGGACACGGATAAGGACATTATATGGATGTGGGATACGGTCATTTCCAAATAAGTACATTTTAGTCACCTACACCATAGGCTATGTTGCACGAATACAGACACAGGATACGTTCACGATATGGATACTAGCACCGTTTTCCCGTGTCCGTGCAACATAGATAATAAGATAACCTGTGCTTTTGGTATAAAGGCTTTATTTATTGCTTTTGGTATAAAGGCTGTATTACTTTTGTTGTATCCCAGCCTCAAATCAAATTTTTGGATGGTTTCCATGTAATTTTCAGCACATTCACATAGAGGAATGAGAAATCCAAAATCATTTGCTCTTATAATAAAGGTGCTAGGACTACACTGAAACAAGGTATGTTTGGTTTGCAATGTTACATCACACGGCACTCTCAAGTTAGCGAAATGAATGGATATGGAAACTGTAGACAACGTAGGGGCATCACGTGTCCTATTTTTAACAGAGGTTGTGGTTGGAAAGGAAAGGGGTCCGGGCAGGAGTGGTATTTTTAAAGCCATACACTTAAGGGAGTGGGTGTTCACGGAAAATTTTCTAGAAATTAGCCAAACTTGTCACTGGGTTACTAAAACTCATATAACATTTATAATATGCTCAAAACTACTATGACTTGGAAACGTGGACAAGTTCTTTGCTTTTTGCCTAATGATTAACTCTGTTTTTTTTTTCTGCCTTTAGTTTCAATAAAAAGAACAGAAAAACTTTTGAAGCTGTGGTCAGAATTATTTAAGAATTTTTTATGAAGGATAATAATCTTAATACCATTAGCTCAAAAGTCTGTTTTTTTTGCCTTTTTTTTTCAACGAAAAGAACAGAAAAACATTTGAAACTATGGTCATAAGAAATTTTTATGAAGGGCAATAATCTGAATACCACTAGCTTCAAAAGAAAATGGGATATCTGGGCCGTAATCTCTCGGACAACTTAAAGATGAACAAGTTATTAATGCATGAAGCAGGACGAGGTTGAAGGGTATCACCAAGGAACTAACAGTAAAAAAAAAGTGCTGGTATTGGGTTCTTCAGAAACTTAGTTTAGTAATAAGAATGCAGGGTTTAGCAATATTAAGTTTGGTAGTATAAAAAGTAAAAAAATCAACATTTGTGAGGGGAATATGGAGGTTTGCCCCTTGGTTGCATGAGCCTAAACTATTCAACTAATGATGTGGGTCTCCCTACTCGTGACTGTAACTTTTTGTATGGTCCCATAAGATATCAGATTATAAATGCGACTGCAGAGAAAAATGTCCCTTAGCTAGAAGAAGCACCGTAAATCTAAAGACATACTTCAGTAAGGCCAGAAATTCATTCACCGAAAGCTAGAGAGATTTAGGTTTTGGCTCTTTCATTGTCTGTAAGTTACCCTAACTGTGGGAACATGGAAATGCTAACATGTGGGTGTCCAATTTGGAGTGCAACCTATTAGATAAAGCTTTCATCTCACTTAACATTCTATGCCCCAAAGCGCAATAAAGAATGCTTAGCACACCATGGAGACAAATATTTACTATATATTGAAGGTATGTTCAGGACACAGTAATTATGCAGAATCCAGACACTGTACTGTTTGCAGCACTCTATAGGTTAGATTGTTAGTAGAATAGTGCCGTGTACTGATTTGGCATTTAATTATTTTATTTTTTTGCTTGAGTGTTTTTCTTAGGGCTGTTGTATATTAAAATCAGGATTCTCTCATTGAGTTCATCTGAAATTTGTTTCGTGGTTGTTGAGATCTGAGTATTTAATATTTATATGATATACATGACTATCATTTTGCGAGCTGTCTTAAGATGGAACCTATCGTCCCTAGGAAAATAGTAATTTGCAAGAAAATGAAATGCCGCACCAGTTTACCTCGATTTAGTACTCCTCTCGCGGCCCGCATCGAAACTGTGCTTCACCTCTAGACGTCCAGTTAGAAGTCTTGATAAGAGGGCTTAAAAGCACCGAACACTTCATCTCATTTACAGGGTGCACGATAGTTCAGGCCGAGCTCGCTCTTTGCTTGGTCGCCTGCTTTCTTTCTATTGGAGCCAACGAGTACAAATAGAAAAAAAAATTGGAGAAACGTACCTGGTCATTATTATTCTCTTTTCTGTACTCCCCTCGGTCGCCTCGTTGCATTGGTTGTTTTCTCTAGATGTATACTAGGCACTAGCCATTGATAATATATTATTATCTAGCTTTCTTGATTCTTAGTTGCCACCATAAGGGAAATATGTTTAAACTGACTTTGCTGTTGTTAGGTTAGTACATATGCTGATGAAGCTATTTTTTGCTATAACCTTACAGCAATTCATGATATTTCTCTCATAATTGCAGGCAAATCTTCTCCAAAGTATCAACCATGAACATAGGGGAATCTACCAAATGAAAGATTACAACAAGGTTGAAAACCAGTGGATGCCTTCAATTGACTTGCTATGGTATCTTGTCTATTCCTGATCTGCTAACATTCTGTTTCTTGTTCGCCTAAACTTTCCCTTTGTTAATATTGGTTTTTCTTCTCCTCGAGGACACTTCCGACATCTTTTGCTTTGTACATATCAAATTGTTATGCAGCCCAATGTATCTGCCAAAATGTAATACAGCCCCGTGTCTCCATTTCTCTGTGTTATCATGTGCTGCTGTTTACCCGATATGATTCTTATGAGCACATTTGTGTTTTAACTTTTAACTCGATTTTGGGGGAGTTTGTCGAAATGGGATTCGTGAAAATACAAAATAATAACTTTGAAACCAATGATTTGAAAACATTTGGTGTCTTACGTATTGTTGTTTCTTTTGTTCTTCCTTGACTTGAAAACAGTGTCGTTTACAATTGTATTGATATGGGAATTACTTTTTATACTCCTATGGAAGGTTGCTGATTCATGAGAAACTTAAATCTTAAATCTTCTGGAAATTTGCTTTCTCTATACTGTTCGTGTTGTCCTGTAATCCAATTTCTGTTACAATATTATTTTCATGTTGCATTTCAATATGTTTCTTCACATGATGAGTTCCTGGCACTGGCATTGCACCTCGTGTTTTAAGTTTTAACATCTTATTTACGTACAAATTATAGAAATTTTAGTTAGTTACTTTGACCGGTGACCCAAATTTGTTACTTACCAATCAGAACCATCCTTAATGCTAAAGTTACTTGGGAGCTGGTTCTCCCTAATTTGTCACTTACCAAGCAGAACTACCTCTTTAACCATGTTTACTTAACACCATGGTCATTTGGAAAGAGAGAAACTGTGTCAACAATTTTATGGGAAATGGGAAATGAGATTTGGAAACTCATTAAGAATGACTGGAATGCTTCTTTACATGTGAGGAGCTGAAAAGAAAGAACATATTCATCACTAGATAATGAACATATATATTAAAAAACAAGATTTTAATAATCGTATTATAAAACACTCCCATCTGTGTAATTTGATTTAAAGGTTAATGTGAGTTAATATTATTTAAAAAAATGACAATAGTTTACCCTAAATTTTCTGGGTTATTTATATAAATTCTTTTCTGCTCCTCAGCTTTGTTGGCTCAATCCTCTGTACGAAGAACATAACAATTGCCACATCTTAGCCTTAATTGATGTCACCTTTCATTGTTTTATTCCATGTTCATTTTGGTGCACCTCTGGTAGCCCAAATAAGTTGCTCATTATGATTGTCGCGCTTGATGAGTGATAATTTTGGGCTTCAATAGTTGACACGTTTACAACTGTTAAAGAAGTCACTCATTTGTTATCCTTCTTTGTTATCACCATTTCAACACTTGCCAGTTTACCCGACCCTTTCTTTTGTGCTAAATATTAGTGTCTGTTCATTGTACAATATTTCAACCTACAGCATGCAAATCATAGCGCAATTCTAAGTTTCAAGGCTATATATACATTTACAAGTCTGCACTCTAGTGATATTTATCATCCTTTAATCTTGTGAAACAAAATTTTACATGTTCATGAACTAACTCATCTTAAATAATTTTAACTACCGTTATTAAGGGGTATTTTTGTTATATTAAAAAAATATGATAAGAAATGAACGTTTTTGTGAGGAGTTAGAAATTGTGGTACCAATTGAGAAAAAAAAAAAAAAACGTTTTAAGTGATCTTAATGTGCAACATAGATCAGTAGATGCTCGATAAAGAGCAGCAATAAGATACTAGTTAAAGGAGCTGGGAGATTAGAGGTAGACATTAACAAACATGAAAATTGGTCAAAATTTTAAATAAGGATATGTTGTTAGTGTTGCAAATCAACTAGTTGAATGGAAGAAAATGATTCAAATAGCTTAAGTACTATGCTTTCCTGAAAAAGGTTTAGATAAATTTGCTTGATAAAACAATTAATATTGTCTGAATAAGGCATGCACATGAGTGTGATATACAAGGAGTAACTCACTTGTGTTATGAAATTATTTCTACGTTTGGTACACGGAATAATATATAGTCAAAATTTTATTTCTCGGGAATTAAATTACATGTAATTAAATTTTCTGAAAAATTATTTTTCCATCTTTGCTGACTATATAAATATTCTTGGAAAATAAATAAATAAAAAAAGGATAAAAAACTGAAAAAAATAAAAAAGAAAAAAAAACAAAGAAAGAACCCAAATATATACAAAAAAAAATCTTAAAAAACTGGATTTTTTTCTTAAAAAATAAAAAAAAGATTAAGAAATAGAAAAAACAAAAAAATGTTAAAAAAGAAAAAAAATCTTTAAAAAATGATAAACTAAGAAAAAAAAAAGAATAAAAAAATTATAAAAAAACAAAAACAAAAGCAAAACTTAAAAATAAAATTGTGGGGGCAAAAAAATCTACCCACAAATTCTTAAGAGTTTGGATTTCCATGTTTTGTTGGTAAACAATTTACCAAATATTTGTAATTTTCGAAAATAAAAGTTTATAATCTAAACCAAATATGAAAATAGATTTTCAATCCAAAATTTGTCGAGAACAAAAAGAAGAAAAAAAATCCGGCAGATGTCATAGGTAGGATATGAGGGAGTCAGAATTATGTAACCTTCTCAAGCTATGCCGCCCCCAGATAAACTAGGGAACTTTGCAGCGATATACATACATGTCACGCCCCGATCTCCCGCAGGCTATTTCGGCCGTTCCCGCTAGGCGGGAATCACCCTCGCCAGCGCTCCCGCGGAACGATCGCTTAACCCATCCGGGCGTGATGCCGCACGAGCGTGATCCACGTCCGTGCAAGGCCATGGTTCATTGGCTGGCGGCAAGAGTTCTAAGGCACAGAGTCGCACAGATTGTCCGAGTGCAGCGGAGTCATGAACACATAGGCGATCGGTAACAGGTTCACTGAGTTGACAACGGAAGCATTTGAAACACAAGTTTGAAGTAAAGCAACTCTTTTATTGATATAAACATGTGTTACAAGCGGCGTATAGCCGAGATTACAAGTCGCTCAAGCCCCTCTCTCTGAAACAGTAAAAGCGTGCCAAGTGGCTACAACAGTGGAATGATTGTACAGGCGATGGTCATGCGATGTTCACAACATTATGTCTTCTATATGTGCTTCTGTTCCGGACGCACCGTTGCAAGGCTTCAGAGGGAACTCCTGGCCTTAGCACGCACGTTGGAGGCATCCGCACCGAACGAGGTTCTCCCGCACCCTGCATACAAACTGGTGGATTATCAGTACATTGAATGCACTGGTGGGGAAGCTACTCGCCCGCTCGACAAATCCAAACACGTAATACAGGTTCCGTGCACAACTATTAAGTTGTCTTTCTAGTTGCCTTAGGATCAGTTTCATGTAAGCATTGAATAGCCTAACGTGTCGGGCAGTGCGCCGTGCGATATTTGAGGAAACACGGCGAGACTTACCAACTTACCATTTCTCCTTCCCTGTCCAAGGCAAACATGATTAATTTAAGCACGGTAAGTATAAACATTCAGGAGGCATAGCATATGCAAACAGGAGGGTTCTTATAACATGATCGTTCAGGTGTTAAGTTATTCATTGATGCTATGCAATGACTCGCACGCGGGTAGCCGCTAAGCGAGGATGACTTGTTTATCTTCCATTTTACAAGCAAGCATTGAATAGTTATAATGTTCAAGTTTAAACACACGAGGTGGACAAAGTCATGGATAAGGATAACATGCAACGAGAGCACACGATGAACACACGATGCGCTGCAAGTTATCCCATCCGCACACGATGACTAAGCCACAAGTTTAATTGCACACGATGATCACTGGCTTGATGCCATAATGGACTAGTCATGGACATGCTCATATTGAATACACGATAACACACGATGCGTTGCAAGCTATCCAGTCCGCACACGATGACTACACACGAAGTCTGCCCGGATCGGATCGGTGCCAGTGCCCCAGCACCGTCCGCAGAACTTATACCCTTGTGCACAAGTTGTCCATGACCGAACACGATTATTAATTTACACACGAGCACACGAGATTCATTTAGCTATTGGATATGCACAGTCTCCTGGGCTGCTGTAAGCCCGCACACGAGGGAGACTTGCAGGAAGATCCGAATACCTGAATGCGTCTTGCCACAGGAGCATGATTCTTTTACTTGGCATGATACAGTCCCCTGGATCGGGAACTGCCTTGGTGACCTAACGGTCCCGAATACTTGCGGGTTCATTCAGGCACGGAATGACTACTTTGTAGTCTTCCGAGGTTTGGATGAAAATAATGCACATTCAAGCAGACAAGCATGCGTTTCTAAGGAACATAAGCAGGCACGTTGCTCGGACCCGAAGGTAAGCCGAGAATTGAAACCGTTAAGGGACTTAGCATGCGAGGGTCTGAATATAAGCAGCAATGACATGAACACATCCATACATATACATAGAAGCGCAGGCTACATGCATGCCCACAACATACATGGTGCAGTTTCTACTTGGTGGGAGTCATAGGAGATTATACTGGGGAAGGATGTGGCAGGTGACAGCGCCCGGTTTCACGTTGAGCACCTGGAAGGAAATATGTTCCGGGTTCCAATTGTCCGTCTCGGTGTGGCACACTGTCGCTGCGTCTCCTCCCAGATTTCCCTGTCAACGAGACTTGGTACCCCCTTGTTCCCTTTATCGAGTGGCAATATTACACTACATATGGATAGAGTGAATAGTGACATGCCACTGTATCGGACCCAGGCAACCTCTTCAGGCTGGGGGCTTCAACCGTATACGGCTGCTTTGAATCCCGCATTCCCTCGTTGGATACAGCCTTCGACACGGCCTGGACACTGCCAGTGCCGAGAGCAGACATGGTCGACTCTACCAGGGATTCGAGGGAAGTGGCACAAAATTTGTGTTCCCCTTCGAATTCTGGCTTCTCGCATTCGTTGAGGGTTGTTCTGATAGCAGCGGCTTCGGCAGTATCGGACTTGATGGAGAAGTGATTGAGGATTTCGGGAAACTTGGCCAAGGAGAAGGGGAGGGAGTCGGCCTCTTGGCGAGGAATGAAGGTAGACCTAACGATATTTCTGAGGAAGAGCATGGACTTCACGGCACCTGCTTGTAGGTCCTTCTCTAGGAAGAAGAGGGACAAAGTAGGAATCATTGTGGAAATGGTGGCTCTTCTTCCCGGCATATTTGCCATAGAACTTGGTTTTCTCCATGTTTCCAGCTATAGTAATTCTCCTTCAACTTGCCAGGGTTAACGTTGACACTAATGCTGCCTACATATATACAACAGAGATAATATCAGAGTGAGAATGTAAACAGTAGATGATGATGATGAGAGGTATGTACCGGGGTGCAGGAGATCTTGGAGGGCACTTGGCAAGACCTTTTGCCAGTAGACCTCCTCGGCATGGTAGTGACCGATGGCCTCCAACTGCAACATCAACTGCTGCAAGCTGCGAAATGAATAACGTTTTCACAATAGAATGCAGCGGAGGAAGTAGTTAGTAGAATTCTTAACAACTCTATTAACCTACCACAAGCAAGGATGTGAGGATAACGAAACGATCCGTGGACGCAGCAGAAGAAGCAAGAGAGCAGGGATTTGGGTTGAGGAGGTAGAAGAGAGCGAGTGGTGGATTTTATAGAATCCTCGGAGCAGTAGGGAACAAGATGTCAACTGTAGACCTTATTTTTAGATGCATTAGCTCCTCTGTGGGTGGAAGTTATGGGGAACGCAAGCGCGGAAGCCGTTTTCCAAATCAGAGAGTACCTGCGAGAGAATCGAACAAAACGTACAAACTAAAAACGACAAACACAAATCACACACACATAAATTTTTACGTGAAAAATTCAGATAGGAAAAACCACGGGACGATCGAAGTCCAGTCATGAAGAACCTCCACTAATGGAATAAAGAGAATACACACTCCACAAGTTCCTCTCGATCCAACACGGATCACCACAACACTTATGAATAAAAAATAGATTACGCCACGAAGATAGAAAACAATGAAAAATTATCCAAAATTGATCTCCTCCTCCGAAACGGCCTCCAATTCTTCTTTCTCCTTCCCAAAGTTGCAATTGCATTCTTGTCTCCTTTTTCTCTCCTTGTTGCATGTATTATGGTTAGGAAAAATGTAACTTATACTCCCCAATCCCGTAACTAACCTGAACCATAGGATACGATCCAACGGTGTATAAAACACCATTCTAATTTCTATCAGCCTGTCGACCGAACTCGGACCGAATTCGGCCAGAGTCAGTGATTTGCGAGTAAACGAAAACAACAGCTCTCTGGAGCTTCTGGAGCACCCAGATCGAGTTCGGTGCGAACTCGCATTGGGTGACCAAGTTCGCTTGTTTCCAACAGTCCCCCTCCCCCCCACTCCCCTGTTTGCTGCTCCCGTGCTTCTCCGACTTCGAATGTCCCTCGTCGCCTCCCCGAGCTTGTCTGACACTTAGACGGCCCTCGTCGCACTCCGGGGTGTTCTCCACATAGGTTGGGAACCCCACCTACTCCAACAAATCTTTGTGATCTCCATCCCAAGAATAGTCTTCTCTACGTCCAAATCCTTCATAGAGAAGGTCGCGTTCAGTTGGCACTTCAACTCCGCTATCCTAGTGGCATTCGACCCACCAGTAGCATATCATCAACATAAAACAGTAAAATAATGAAATCATCCTCGGCAAAGTACCTTACAAACACACAGTGGTCCGACGTCGTCCGTGCATAACCATGCTCCCCCATAAATGACTCAAACTTTCTGTACCACTGCCTCGGAGCCTGATTCAGACCATACAAGCTCTTCCTTAATCGACAGACCAAGTGTGACTTGTCCTTCTCACAGAATTCCTCTGGCTGCTCTATGTACAACTCCTCCTTAAGATTACTGTGGAGGAATGTCTTTACGTCCATCTACTCGACCTCCAAGTCGAAACTGGCTGCCAATGCTAGTACCACCCGAATAGACGACTACTTGACGACTGGCAAAAAAATCTTATCATAATTAACGCATTTCCACTAACCGTAGTCTTTAACTACTAGCCTTACTTTGTATCGAGGACGAGTAGCATCATCTGTCTGCTTCACTTTGAACATCCATCAATTTTTTAAAGCCTTCTTGTCCTTTGGCAACCGCACCAGATCATAAGTAGAGTTGGCCTGTAAGGAACTCATCTCCTCCTGCATAGCCTCCATCCACTCCTGCATGTGTTCGTCTTCCATAGCCTCTACAAAACTTTCGGACTCTCTCCCGTCAGTCAGTAGCACATACTCACTCGGTGAGTATCTCATAGATGGTCGACGCTCTCTATCGCTCCTCCTCAACAGGACCACTTGTGCTGGCTGTGTATCAACAACCTCATCCTTTTCAGGAACTGCCTCCTCGGCATGCTAATCCTCCTGAGGGTCACCGTGACCACCATCAGCAGGCTGATGATCAAGGTTGGGAGTAACTCCATGTACTGGCTCCCCCATAACTGGATCCTCTGCGATGTCCTCTGGAAACTACTCGAAGCGAAATGATGCCAACTCAGACAATTCCTCAGTCTCAGAAGGCATTTCAGAATCCTGAGTGTTGGTCATGGTCTGATACTCGACGAATATCATGGTCCTACTTCTGTAGAGCTTTCTTACCACTGGGTCATAGTATCTATAGCCAAACTCATCCCGGCTGTAGCCGACAAAGACGTACTGTTTCGTCTTTGGCTCAAGTTTGGATCTTTCGTCCTTTGGTACATGCACGAAGGCCTTGCACCCAAACACTCGCAGGTGATTGTATGATGGCTCTTTTTCGTACCATACTTTGTCAGGCACATCACCCTGCAAATGAGCACTAGGAGATAAATTAATAACATAAGCAACTGTGTAAAGTGCCTCACCCCAATAGCTGTCCGACAAGTTTGCTTCTAACAACAAACAACGTACCCTCTCCATCAGCGCCCTGTTCATGTGCTCCGCTACACCATTGAGCTGCGATATCTTTAGTAGAGTCTTCTGGTGTCATATCCCTTGATCTCTGCAATAAGCATCAAAGGGACCGATATACTTGTCGCCATTGTCTGACCGAACGCAAAGCAACTTCTTGCCCGTCTCCCTTTCAACAGAGGCCTAAAACTCTTTGAAAGTGGACAGCACCTGATCCTTGGTCTTTAAGGCATATCCTTGGTCTTTAAGGCATAGATCCAAACCTTCCTGGAACAATCATCAATAAACCCAACAAAATAAGAAGCACCACCAATGGATTTTACCTTCATAGGACTGCAGACATCCGAGTGAATCAACTCGAGCAACGCCGGCTTCCTTAAACTTGGGTGACTTTGGAAAAATATCATATTTTCTCGCCAAATAGTGCGTGCATCTCTCCAATTTTATAGATTTTAGCCCTGAAATCACCTTCCTGTTCGCCAAGTAGCTCATCCCCTTCTCGTTGATATGTTGAGCTGCCTGTGCTATAACTCGTTAGACGCATCAGTATATGCGTTCACCTCATGTGCCCCCTGTGCGCTTCCTTCCATATAGTAGAGTCTGGATCTCTTACTTCCTCTGACAATCATCATCGAATGTTCTCTCCCTTCCATATAATAGAGTCCGGACCTCTTGTTTCTTCTGGCAATCACCATCGAACTTCTGGAAAGCTTCCACTGACTATTCCCGAAGAGATTGAAGAAACCTTCGTCATCCAACTTTCCAACCACTACCAGGTTAAAACGGATATCATGGACATGACTGACATCTTTGAGAACAAGAACTGCACCCGTCTTTGTCCTCAAATGTACATCTCCAATGACGATCGCCTTCGACACATCTCCATTGCCTATGTTCAACACTCCACAGTCGCTTGTTGTGTAAGTAGCAAACAATGCCCTGTTGTGAGATACGTGCACTGAAGCACCTGAGTCCACCAGCCAAGAGTTATCATCGCAGGCGAGGTTCATGACAACCTCATCACCTATAATAATCATATCGCCTCCATGTACCGAGGCCGTCGCTGTAGTGTTCTCGCCTTGCTTCCCCTTGTTGCCCTTATTCTCTCTCTTCCAAGCGAAACAGTTTCGCTTGATGTGGCCCTTCTTGCCATAATGGTAACACTCTGAGTCCTCGTATCTACCCTTGGACCTTCCTCTTCTCTTGTCTCTGCCACCACCTGGATCCCGCGGCCCTCTGAAACAAGCACCTCTAAGTGGGATGTGGATGAAGTGCCCTGAGAACGTCTCCATATTTCGTTATTCAAAACTCCGCTCATGGCAAACTCCAGATTGATCACGCATTCTGGAGCATAAGGGATCATAGACACACTTACTGTCTCCCACGAGTCTGGCAATGTACAAAGTAGCCATAGTCCCTGAACTTCGTCATCGAACTTGACTCCCATCGAGGATAGCTGGTCCACCACGCCCTGGAACTCACTCAAATAATCCGTAATGGACGCCCTATCTTTATACCGCAGACCCATCATTATCCGGATCAGGAACAATTTATTTATCCCGATCTTCTTCGTATACAAAGATTCCAGCTTATTCCACAGCGTCTTCGCATGCTCAATATTGGCAACGTGATTGTACAAGTTCTCGTCCACAAACTGCCTGATATATCCACACACTTGTATCTGCTCAAACTTTTAATCTTCAGATTTGTCATTGGGCTTCTCGGATGCAAATACTGGAAGATGCAGCTTCTTGACGAATAACAAATCCTTCATCTTGTTTCGCCAATAATGATAGTTGGTACCGTTCAGGTTTACAATGCGCACCGACTTCGCGTCTATCTCTCCTCCCTGGTTTGCCTGTCAACCCCGATACCCTTCTGAAATTTTAGAACCTGATTCTGATACCACTTTGTTGGGAACGAAAGCGTAGAAACCGTTCCTAAACCCGAGAGTTTCGAGAGAGAACCGAGCAAAACGCACGAACCAAAAATGTCAAACGCAAATCGCAGACAAAATAAATTTTACGTAAAAAACCCATACAGAAAAAACAACGGGACGATCGGAGTCCAGTCCTCATGAACCTTCACTAATAGAATAAAGAGAATACACCATCTAGAAGCTCCTCCCGATCTAATACGGATCACCACAACACTTAGGAATAGAAAATAGATTACACCACGAAGATAGAAGACAATGAAAATAACTCAAAATTGATCTCCTCCTCTGAAATGACCTCCAATCATTCTTTCTCCTTCACAAAGTTGCAATGGCACTCGTGCCTCCTTTTTCTCTCCTTGTTGCATGTATTAGGGTTAAGAAAAATCTAACTTATACTCCACAATCCCATAACCAACCTGAACTATAGGATACGATCCAACGGTGTATAAAATACCAGGCTAATTTCTGTCAGGCCGCCGATCAAACTCGGATCGAATTCGGTCCGAGTCGGTGATTTGCGAGTAAACTAAGACAACAACTCTCTTGAGCTTCTGGAGCACCCAGACCGAGTTCGGCCCGAACTCGGCCTGGGGGACCGAGTTTGGTCCGAAATCGGTAAGCTTGTTTCCAACATCCTCCCACTCTCCTGTTTGCTGCTCCCGAGCTTCTCCAACTTCTCGAATATCCCTCATCGCCTCCCCGAGCTTCTCTGACACACAGACGACGCTTGTCGCACTCCGGGGTGTTCTCCACATAGGTTGGGAACCCCATCCACTCCAACAGAAGTACAGCAACAGAAGTACAGTAGAGTAGTTAGTAGTCTTTACTGATCTCAGTTACCAGTTAGATACTACCAAACAATGATGCATATAGTAGAGATTTTAATAGTGTTTCCTGTTCTCTTCAGATAGACACTGTCCTGATCAGTAGTAAAAATCTTATAGAAAATGAGAGATTGTATTTTCGATTTCCACTCCCAAGAGTCGTGCCTCAGAAGTCTGTGTTGCAGGGTGACTGGTGACTGGTGGCTTGATGGGACTCGGCTCGATAGCCTACCCTGTGTATGATGCATGAGTGTGTCGGCAGCTGGTTTGGACCCTGTTCATTCTGATTTCTAGCTCCTCGATTGAACGTTTTTGGGTGGATAGGCAGGCAATTGGATGGGAATGGTCCCAGCTACTGCAGTGGCTGTGGCTAGTCGGGGACTAGTGCTTACTGTGATGATATCTGTGTTGGAGTGGGTGAGATTTTTAACCTATGTGAAAAATATTCTGGAGTTGGATTGAGTATTTTTACATATAATAGAAATACCTCAATATATTTGGATTGGGTATTCCTACATATAATAGGAATATGTCATTGGATTTAGATTTAGATTGGATATTCCTACATATAATATGAATATGTCAATGGATTTGGATTTGAATTGTAATTGGGTATTCTTATATATAATAAGAATACTAGTTGTGGGTTTGAGTATATATATATATATATATATATATATATATATATATATATATATATATATTAGGTGTCTCCTAGCCCTAAAACATATCTCATATATCTAAAAAAAATATTGCAAAAGGAGGCAAGAGTATTTTTACAACATTGGAAGGAGAAATGAAGAGATTGAAGGCTATTTTGAAGAGATCGATTTCGGGTAATTCTTTTTTCGTCATCTCCGTTCTTCGTTTGTCTGTGATCTTTCTATTCCAAAGAGTTGTGATGATCTGTTTGGATCAGTGAGAAGTTTTTAAGGAGTCGGTGTATTTCTTATTCCATTAGTGGAGGCTTTTCAGGGTTGGACTCCGATCGTCTCGTGGTTTTTTCTATTTGGATTTTTCACGTAAAATTTTTTGTCTGCGATTTGTGTTTGCAATTTTTTGGTTTATGTACTTTTGCTCGGTTCTTTCACTGGATTTCTTGGTTTGGGGAATGGCTTTTGCGCTTTCATTTCCAATAAAGTGGTATCAGAGCCAGATTCTGGAGTTCAGAGAGGCCAGGAGTTGACAGAGAAACCAGGGAGGAGAGAGGGATGCGAAGCCGGTGCGCATGATAAACCTGAACGGTACTAACTATTATTATTGGTGGAGCAAGTTAAATAATTTATTGTTTGTCAAGAAGCTGCATCTTCCTGTATTTGCTTCCGAGAAGTCCAGTGACAAATTCGAAGAGGACTGGAAGTTCGAGAATATACAAGTGTGTGGATATATCAGGCAGTTCGTTGACGAGATCATGTACAATCACGTTGCTAATATTGAGCACGCGAAGATGCTGTGGGATAAGCTGGAATCTTTGAATACGAAGACGACAAGGATAAACAAGTTGTTCCTGATCCGAACGATGATGGGTCTGCGGTACAAAGATGGTGCATCTATTACGGATCACTTGAGTAAGTTTCAGGGTGTGGTTGACCAACTATCATCGATGGGAGTCAAGTTCGACGACGTGGTTCATGGACTATGGTTGTTGTGTACATTGCCAGATTCGTAGAAAACCGTACGAGTGTCTATGATCGCTTCTGCTCCATATGGCGTAGTTAATCTAGAGTTTGCCAAGAGCGGGGTACTGAATGAAGAGATGCGGAGACGTTCTCAGGACACTTCATCCACATTCCACTCAGATGTGCTAGTTTTAGAGAGCCACGGAAGGAGCAAGAGCAGGGGTCCAGGTGGTGGCAGAGACAAGAGTAGAGGCAAGTCCAAGGGTCGGTATGAGGACTCGGAGTGTTAGCATTGTGGTAAGAAGGGCCACATCAAGCGGAATTATTTTGCTTAGAAGAGAGAGAAGAAGGGCGACAAGGGAAAGCAAAGTGAGAACACTACAACGTCGGCCTCGGTACATGGAGACGACGTGATCATTGTAGGTGATGAGGTAGTTATGAACCTCGCTTGCGATAACAACTCTTGGCTGGTGGACTCAGGTGCTTCAGCGCACATATCTCATAACATGGCACTATTTACTACCTACAAAATATGCGACTGTGGAGTATTGAAGATGGGCAACGGAGATGTGTCGAAAGCTGTTGCTGTTGGAGATGTGCATTTGAGGACAAAGATGGGTGCAGTTCTTGTTCTCAAAGATATCCGTCATGTTCCTGATATTCGTTTCAATCTGGTGTCGGTTGGAAGGTTGGATGAAGAGAGTTTCTTCAACCTCTTCGGGAATGGTCAGTGGAAGCTTTTCAGAGGTTCGATGGTAATTGCCAGAGGAAGCAAGAAGTTCGGACTCTATTATATGGAAGGGAGCGCACACGGGGCACATGAGGTGAACACAGCTACTGATGTGTCTACTAAGTTGTGGCACAGACGGCTCAGCTATATCAGTGAGAAGGAATAAGCTACTTTGTGAACATGAAGGTTATTCTAGGGCTAAAGTCTACAAAATTGGAGAGATCTACACACTGTTTGGCGGGGAAGCAAAATATGATGTCTTTCCAAAGTCACCGAAGTTCAAGGAAGCCGGCGTTGCTCAAGTTGATTCACTCGGATGTTTGCGGTCCTATGATGGTAAAGTTCATTGGTGGTGCTTCTTATTTTGTGACTTTTATTGATGATTGTTCCAGAAAAGTTTGGGTCTATGCCTTAAAGACCAAGAATCAGGTGCTGCCCACTTTTAAAGAGTATTAGGCCTCCATTGAAAGGGTGACAGGCAAGAAGATACTATGTGTTCGGTCCGACAATGGCGGCGTGTACATTGGTCCCTTTGATGCTTATTGCAGAGAGCAAGGAATACGACACCAGAAGACTCCGTCGAAGATACCTCAGCTCAATGGTGTAGCGGAGCGATTTTGCTACGAGCAGTTTTCAGAGGACATCGCAGATGATCCAGTTATGGGGGAGCCAGTACATGAAGATGCTTCCAACCTTGATTATCAGCCTGCTGATGGTGGTCAGGGTGACCCTTAGGAGGATGAGCATGCCGATGAGATAGTTCCTGAAGGGGAGGAGGCTGTTGATATACAACCATAACCAGTATTTTCGTTGAGGAGGAGCGATAGAGAGCATCGACCATCTACGAAATACTCACCGGGTGAGTATGTGCTACTGACTGATGGGGGAGAGCCTGAATATTTTGCAGAGGCTATGGAAGATGAACACATGCAGGAGTGGATGGAGGCTATGTAGGAGTAGCTGGTACGGTTGTGAAAGGACAATACGGGTTTGAAAAATCGATGGGTATTCAGAGTAAAGCAGACAGATAATGCTACTCGCCCTCGATACAAAGCAAGGCTGGTAGTTAAAGGCTAGGATCAACGAAAGGGCATAGATTATGATGAGATATTTTCTCCAATCGTCAAGCAGTCGTCTATTCGGGTGATGCTAGCATTGACACTCAGTTTCGACTTGGAGGTCGAGCAAATGGACGTGAAGACGACATTCCTTCAAGGTGATCTTGAGAAGGAGTTGCACATGGAGCATCCAGAGGAATTATGTGAGAAGGGCAAGTCATACATGGTCTGCCGGTTGAGGAAGAGCTTGTATGGTCTAAAGCATGCTACGAGACAGTGGTACAGGAAGTTCGAGTCATTTATGGGGGAGCAAGGTTATGCACGGACGACGTCGGACCACTGTGTCTTTGTGAGGTACTTTGCCGAGGATGATTTTATCATTTTAATGCTCTATTTTGATGTTATGCTACTGGTGGGTCGGAATGCCACTAGGATAGCGGAGTTGAAGCACCAACTAGGTGTGACCTTCTCTATGAAGGATTTGGGCACATGGAAGACTATTCTTGGGATGGAGATCAGCCGAGAGATAGAGAGTCCAAGATGCTATACTTGTCCCAAAAGAAGTACATTCACCGGGTACTTCAGCATTTCAAGATAGACGGATCGAAGAAAGTGAGTAACCCCTTACGGCTTACTTTAAGCACCTTGAGGAGCAGTGTCCATCTACCGAGGACGAGAAGAAAGATATGGCGCAGGTTCTATATGCCTTAGTTGTGGGGTGTCTCATGTATGCTATGGTGTGTACGAGGCCAGATATCGCTCACACAGTTGGCACAGTTAGCAGGTATACTTCCAATCCTGGAAGGATACATTGTAGTACGGCCAAGTGAATTCTACGATACCTTCAGGGCACTACCGATTGGAGACTTTCTTTTGGTGGTGATGAGCCGAAGCTGGTTGGGTATACCGATGCTGAGTGTATGCAGAGTGAATTCGAAATAAGCATGATGGAAGAACTGATTTCTTTCTCGGATTACAAATCAAGCAAAATTCACAGGAAACTTTTATCAATCAAGCCAAGTACACGAAGGATTAGCTAAAAAAGTTTGACATGGACAACGCAAAACCTATCGGCACTCCGATGGCGACATCTACTATGCTTGACCTTGATAAAAATGGTAAACCGATCGACACACATAAGTATCGAGGTATGATTGGTAGTTTACTTTATTTAACTGCTAGTCGTCGTGATATAATATTTAATATTTGCCAATGTGCTAGATATCAGGCTGTCATGCCCCAGTCCCAAAATACGTACGACTAGGAACACGTAAGCATGCCAACCGTGTGTATATGACAACTCCAATATATGGATACCATAATACACACGTACGCTATAATATGAATAAAACTCACATGTGGTATCTATATTATCACAAGTCACAGAAGTACTAATCTCATCCACACAACAAGTCACAGAAAGAAAATAACTATACTAGAATAAAGAGTCTGAATAATCCATAAATGATAGTCGGATGGAGATAAATCCACTACCAATGACTATATCAAACTAAATGAGAGAGAAGAGTAAAATCACCAATATAAACATAGGTGACGATATAAGAGTGTCAGCTGAAAGATCCAGCGCTAGAGGTGATCAATGATGCTCAGTGGGTAGGGTCTCCTCGGTAGAAAGTAATGCGTCAGGTCCGGGTCCGTACTCCTGATGATACTCACGATCGTCTATACCTGGCAAGGGACCAGGTCCTCAGAGGGACATAACAAGATACATAGAAGCAAGCCAATTGAATACAGTAAACATGCAATATGTTTAAAAATATATAAGTACGCTGTACAAGACAATCTATATGAATGCAAATGAGGACAACTTTTTGACGTATGGGCAAGGGTAGGCTACTCGATCTAAGCCTCACAACTCATACACCCGTCTAGAACATCAAAAATCGTCATACCTAGGGGGTAGCGACCAACGCGACTCTACAGAAATCGACATACCTCGGAGGTAGCGACCATCGCGACATGAGAAAGAAAGAATATGATACAATATTAGTAGTTATAATTATATATTTTTGGTGAAGATATAAATGTAACAAAATAATAAAATCCTTCATAACCCACCAATTTTGGGTGTTTATAAAGACACCCAAAATTATATTACACCACTTTTGAAAGGTTTTTGAGCTAGCCAAAATTAGTGCCTAAAAACAAAATAACAAGCAGCGGTTTTTAAAACACTTTATAAACGGCCGGTTCAAAAATACTCCAAAACCGATTAGAATATCATTACCAAACAAACCCTTAAGATAAATGGCAAGGTTTTGATCAATTTGATCTCCTTAGAGCATCATTAGTAAGGATCATCCTCAAGTCCAATTTCTAGATTCAGAATTTTGAAGCTCATTTTGTAGAATAGTAAGTCCCATCCCTAGTTCTAATTTTTAGATTTTCTGTCTCATCCCACCCATATGGGCTAAGGGTTGGGCCTCCAATTTTCTAGATTCTAAATTGTATGAACTCATTTTGTAGAATAGTAAGTCACAATTTGTAGCCCAATTTTTTAAATTCTAAATTTTACAAAAAAAAAAAATTCACATCAAGTTTGACCACACAATCTTTGGGACCGGAGCTCACTTTATCATTTCCTAATATTCTCATACAAATCCAACCCATTCAACATTTACCTTTTTTTTTTTAAAATTTAGGATCCCAAATTGTATTGAAAAGTTTCAACTACTAATGATGCACTTACAATGAAGTCTACTCACACCTATAGAGTCAATTGGTATTAGGAAGTGATTTTTGTTTTGTTCATGACAGTCAGCGTTCTCACTTTAGGATATTATGCTATAGTCATGTCTCCTAAGAAAATTCTAACTATAATTCTCGTCAGAACGATTTCCAAAGTCTTATATACTTAGTTTTATGGATTCATTGTACATGCTCTTAGATAGATTCTATTACTGCTTATATTTCTCAAACTCCAGGGTTCTTTGTGATGTAATTTGTTGAGGAATTAGAATCACTGATAATAATCATTTGGAAGGGATAAAGTGCACATACTTCTGGTTGACCTAGAGCAAACTGGACTTTTAACTGATACCACTGTAAGATGCATTTGAGGCCACTTTTGGGTATTCTGAAGTTTTGTTAAAGACTGATACCTGTTATAAATATTTATAATATAAATATAATATTTTTCAAAGAACAAGAAAAGTAAGAAATAAAATTGTTATCGGCCTCCGGAAAAGTCGTGCACGAAGCACTGCCCTAAAAGTTTATCCGAGGTCTATGTGCAGACGTTTCTCGGAAGCTCATAGTGGTAAAACTCCCTGAATACCGGGTTCTCTTCGTCGCACACAACTCAGAGAGAAAGACCGAACTTAGCTCTGCCCAGAGCAAGGATTTGGAAATTAGAATGTCGTTTGAGAGAGGAGTGAAAGAGAATTTTGACGTAGGAATATTTTCTGTGTCAAATGAAGGAGAAGGAGACCAAATAAATAGGCTGGAGCTGTGGCAAGGTTCAATGAATCTGACCACAGACAGCTACTTAATGGCTCATAAACAGGCCATTAAGGAGCAAATAAAACGTGGGAGAAAGGATGTCTGGACAGTGGCCCAACATTCAAAATTTGAACGGTTCAAAAAAGGAAGGAGGAGCAAAAATACTTTTGGATCCCAGCCCGAACCCGAAGAGTAAATTGGATCGGCATTCGGCGCCCGCAGGTGTGGACACGTACCCGTACCCGTTACGCGCGTCGAACCGAACCGGGCCGGATGGCGGCGTGCACGTGTGGCCCAAGGGGTTCCCCACACAACAACTTTAAGAAAGCAATGAAGAGAAAATAATATATACACACAAGAAAGGGTTGTCCCATCCGATGTGGGACTAAAGAAAAGAAAGAAATTGAACTTTTGCTCAAGCAAATCTAACAATTCCAACCTACCATTTATGCTTATGATTGCTTTATCAAATCTCTCTATGCCATTCTGGAGTTACACAATGATCCCAAGCCATGATAGCAGCCGCCGCCGCCGCCGCCCCCTCCCCCCCCCCCCCCTATGTCCCTCCCCCTCAATATGTCCGAAGTAATGTAATATTATTACTTGCTAGAGTTGATAGCTTCCTCTTTCAGTTTTGAAATGACTGAAAGTAGCCCAACTCGTACCGGCTTGGTTTATACAATGTTGAGTGTCAGTACTTGCTAGGGTTAATGGCTTGCCCTTTCATTTTGAAATGGCTGGAAGTAGCCAAATCGACGATGATTAGTGTGTTGAATACTTTGAGTATAAAATAAAATAATTTGGCGGCGATGATTAGTTTGGCGACTCCTTTAAGCTAAGTTATTTTCTTTGGTTGCCTAAAGTACCAATACATGTTAGAGTTGATGACTTCCCCTTTCAAATTGAAATGGCTACAAGTAGCCAACTTGTAGACTATATATGTTTGATCGGATCATTCGTTGCTACAGTTGATGGCTTCCCCTTTCACTTCGAAATGGACAGAGTTAGCCAACTTCTATGTTTTAGACGATGGCGATGGTGGTGAATCCTTTTGAGCCAATTTTTTTCTAATGGATTTCATGGTTTCCTTTAGATTCCTTAGTTTTAAGTGGTGAGCCTTTATTGAGTATACAATAATAATTGGTTATTCTGTAATCAGCAGTGGCGTGCATTAGCAGATGAATAGTAATAGCAAATGGTACTTGTTCATTGATTACTGAAAACAGGAAAGAGAGATCCGATGTCGGTACATCCAAATAAAACTAAGAGAGTGATAGCCTAACCAATATTTAGAACCTGATTGCAAATATGATCCTCTTATATATATATATATATATATATATATATATATATATATATATATATGTGGCATAAAGCCAGTCTCGTCACAGGATTTCTGCCATTCGCACCAACCCTTCCAAAGAGTTATTGTTCGTCATATAAATAGGCACTTGATGAGAGAATGAATCTATTTACTAGAGGTGTCACATATGTAAAATGGCTTACACTATGGAGCTTTACTGCACATGGTGTTGTTATATATGGTGTTATAAGTATGTTATTGTGGACACATTTGTGGTCATCAAGCTGGCCCATCCACCATTGAAGAGCCAAGGAAAAATCAATCATACTGTCAAGGAGCTCTTAATGATATTTGATTCTCCACTGTACATGCTAAGTATTTTTCTTGCTTTGTTGAAAAGGGGACAACAGTAAAATGGACCTCTACTTCTATAACCAACTGTTGGATTCCCTTGAGCATATGTTTATACAATTTTTTGCTGTATTATTATTTTGGATTATTTACACTAACCTCCTCTATGTTTTATGTTTATTACACGGATCTCTCATATGCTTTATGTTTTATTTTCAAAATAAGGGTGGCTAGTGTATAGGGAAGGTCCGTGTAATTATTTTTAAAATAAAGAAGGTTCGTATAATAAATACAAAATATAGAGAATGTTAGTGTAAATAATCCTATTATTTTTTACTACCTTAATGGCGAGCTTCAGATTCCAAACACCGACATTTAGGGATATGGTTCACTTTATAAGATTACTAGTGATCTTAAAGAAATTTTTTTCATGATATAATTAAATAATTAGGTAAAAATTTAAATTATATTAAAATAGTTAAAATATAATTTTAATTAAAAATTGTTATAGATATATTTTTAAATTTTTTGATATATATTTAGATAATATTATTTAGTTGGTTTAAATATATTAAAATAGTATAAATTATATAGGAATTTAGATTAAATAGAGTCTTGGAAATTATTATATGAGGGTGAAGGATATATACACGTGACATTTAAAAAAAATTCTAAAAAAATTAATTATGTTGATGATTTACAAACGGCTTGGATGGCTCACTTTTGAGCTATTTTCAAGCCGCATTATATAGTAGAATAATATCATTTAGTTTGTTTAAATATATTAAAATACTTTAAATTATAAAGGAATTCAAATTAGATAGAATTTTAAAATAAATTAGATAAGGGTGAAAGATATACATTAAAAGAATTAAAAAAATTAATTCGGTTGAGGATTTACATATAGCTTGTATGACTCACTTTTGAGCCGTTTTTAAGCCGCATTATATAGTAGAAGATGATGAGATGTAATAGGCCCATAGCCATGATCTTTTAGTTTGTATGACCGGGTTTTTACTAACAAAATCATGATAGTCTTGCGTATAAAAACTATTTCGTGTATGAAATCAATGTACTTTGAGATGTTCTTCCATTAGAGCTTATATTATACTTCATATAATGCTCTGTTTGAATCCTATGTCTCTATGGAATTATGTGTTACATTTTTTCTATGGCTTTTCTTCTCTGAGTGACTAAATTAACTTTGAGCTGCCCATTTTGTGTGTTTCTTCAAGTTTGTGTTGGTGTTAGGTGGATTTTTCAACTTATGTGGAGAATACCTCAGAGTGTGCGACGAGCACCATTCGTATGTCGAAGAAGCTCGGAGAGTCGAAGATGGCAAAAAAGGAGGAAAATTAAGCACTTACTGAGAAAATGGCACAGCAGTAGTACACCGTCGGTGTACCGTCGATACACCACCGGTGTACCATCGACACACCACTAGTGTACCATCGATACGCTGCTAGTTAATATTGTACCAAATTTGTAAATTTTCTCTAGCAACTTTCATTCGCCGATTTGGTATACCGTAGGTATACCATTTTTCGGGGCTTTGTAACCATCACTTTTCAGGATATGAGTATTTATGTCATTTGGTATTATATTTATTGATTTAATAATAATTGGTTTAGTTATGTATAAATAAATAATTAATATAAGGGATGGTGCATGATTAGACCCTAGTTAGACTAGTTGCTAATGAACCCAACTAGACTTGAACCCAACTAGACTTGTCATGACCAATAGAGTAACCCAATAAATTAGTCTTGGTTAACTAGTTAAAGTAGAGAGAATGATTAGGGTATCTCATTCAATTTAAATTAGAACCTCCATTAGTTAAACTTTTCATGACAAACCTTGGAGGACATTTTGGACTTTTTAAACTACGCCAACCCTTACCTAGAGTGGTCGGCCCTATATAGGGAGAGGGAGCCCCCTCTCCTTCATTAGTTGTTCATGAAGAAAATCCTAAGTTGAGTTCTTCCCCCAAGAATTCATTCCTCCACCAAATTTCTCCAGATCAATTTCAATCACTTTCATTTTCATCCCAAAGGAGATCTAGAAGCTTGAAGGTGCAAGAGGCTTGAGGAAGAAAAGTTTTGCTAGAGATTGGTGTTCATTTCTCACTCTTATGGTCATTGAAGGAACCACATTAGAAATCCATCTCCCAATAGATAAAATCATATTTTTTTCTTGTTATTTCAGATTTGAATGGTGAAATAAACCCATAAAACCCTCCCTTGGTTCAAGACTACCCAGAGGAAGAAAAATTATGTCCATAGGTGGCCTATGGAGAAAGTCACATTGAGTTTTGTGTCCATTTGAAAAAAACTTCAAGGTGGCACACCAAGTGTTTGATGAAATACCTAATGGGTCATTCCTTACTATTTTATATTGCTTATTGGTATTTTAGATGTGTCATGATGATTTGGTTGTGTTTGGAAGTAATTTGAGTATATCACATGAGTATTAAGGTATGATACCCATGTGTCTTGATGCACACCAAGTGTTTGGTATGTGCATTGAGGGTGTGTTCCTATATTGTGCATTATATATATGTATATATGATGGTATATATATGTGTATTTGTATATATATGTGTATTAGTATATATGTATGTAGGCATATATTTGTATGTGTCTGAGTGATGTAGGATTTGTGTCAGTGAACTGTGTCTAGGGAAATTGTGACTGTGACAGTGTAGTGATCAGTGTGTGTGTGTTGGCGTGTAGATTGATGTGAGGAGAGCTTAATAAAAGTGGTGTTAAATGTGTATCATAGACCTAGGGGATTACTTGCTGCACTGTATACCTTGGTACCTGAGGGTGGTGTGATAAATTTGGAGTGTTCAGTCCAGTGCAGACCTAGAATATAGATAGGCAGTAGATTGGATGAGGCTCGGGTCAGTAGGCAGGGTATAGGTTGGAGCAAGACCTGGATCAGTGAGCACTGTGGGTTACAAGCCAGTGTGTCAAAATAAGAATGTTCTGTGTCAGGAACCATTAGGAACCAGCAGTGCAGATGTGCATTGTGCAAGTGTGCATAGTTGGTGCAGTGCAGGCAGTTGCCCCTGCCACAGGCAATGCTCGAGTATTGAGCAATAGACAATGAGCACTGTTGCATTGCAATGCAGCAAATGATTTTTACACCAAGCAGAGAATGTTGCAGGCTAACACTATGGCAGTAACTTGAGGTGTAGTAGCTTGGCATGACAACAATGTGCTCATGGGAGTTAGGGTGTCTGCAAGGTGTTTGCCTGAGTGCAGTAGACTGCAAGGTTGCTGCAAGGTGGAGTTGAGATGGACTACAGTTACACCTGCTATAATTAGATAGAAGCAGGAAGAGTGAAGGTCGGGTTTCTCCACAAATGCGTAGGTACTAGGATCGGGTAGGTAACATGGAGGATAGGTGCTAGTGAGACCTTACTATGGGTGATTTAATAGTGTATCTTTGAGCCTTATCCCTGATTCTATGAGGTAGCTAATGACAGTGGGGAGTTGAACTCATGCCCTTGGTCCAGATTCCTTAACCTGGCACATTAAACCAACTGGGCATTGTGTATTGCAGCCATTGTGGTTGTTTCATCTCCATTCATGGAGACTTTGAAACGTGTGTGAGAGTATGAGTTCAGGGTACATTAGTGAAGTGAGGTCGAGGGTGCATTGGTGTTAGATTCAGTAGAAGAGTGTAATTTTGTGTAAAAAATTATAATAGATAATATGAATTGGTTATAAATACAATATACTAGACTAAGGTATAGTTGGATATCCATGTATTGATGAGATACATGGAATATGCAGATAAGGGTTTCTGGGTATCAAGGAATGATACCAGGTTATAGTTGCAGTATACTGTGAGGAGGATTGATACTTAATAGTATCAGTAGGGAGAGTGCATAGTTGCAGTGAGCTCATGGGAGATTGATTGTATGCGTGTATGTGAGGCTATTAGTATTAGATTAGTGAGGTATCAATAGGTATCAATAGCTAATGTTAAGGTAATAAGTATACCTATATACTATGGTATTAATGTATATAGTAGGTATTGGTATATACTAAGGTTATGTTAGAGATAATAAGTTAATACTAGGTGAAGTGTTAAGCTATTGGTTGAGGTATCAAGTTCAATGCCAAGGTAATAGGTGTAGGTAGTGAGGCATAGTAAGGTTTTGGCTCAAAGCCAAGGTACTGACTAGAAATCTAGTATTAGCTACTTTTGACCAACATAACTTCATTAACTAGTTAAATAGGATAACTCGGAACCCAATTGACCTAGTGTTGACTAGAGTTGACTATTTGACCATAAAAGTCAATATTTTATCTAGTTTGACTAGAGGAGCCTAGATTTAACCTAGAAATCTCATTTTAACTTATTTAAACTTGTTTATCCCTTCATTACACCATATGACTTGATATTTTATATATAGGTCTGTGTGATACCAGTTCAGACACTATTTTGTGTTATTTGTTCAGGACCTCAGACGAGTATATTTTTCTGTTAGTTTTCAGTATTTGATAGTTGTAGAAGCATAAAAAATTATGCGGACCGCATAAAGGTCATGCCCCCTCAAAGGAATAAACAAGTCGTAGAGAAGCCACATGCGGTCTGAATAACAAAGCCGCAGAGAAGCAACATGCGACATGGTCAAACCAAAGATCAAGGAGCTGCATAGTATACTCAATGCGGCCTGAACGACCGCAGAGAAGGGAGGCCGCATAAAACCCCCTGATATAGTAGTCGATGACTGTCAGACCCTGACACATCACTCATCACGCCGATGCTTCAAAATTCGTGAAGACGATGGCTCGAGAAAAGACAGAAAGTGACATCAGTGCATTAATGAACTCGTCAGATGTGCAATGCCATGTGTACCCTCATATACAGCTACGATCCCATACAACCTCGTCAACATGCAGCCACAGTGTCCATTCGACCAAGGCCAAATGATAGCTCGCATGTGGATACAACGCCATGCGGCCAAAGTGTCCATCCGACCAACGCCATGCGGCTACAAGACCCATGCGGCCTCACCATTATGCGGCCAGAGTGTCAATACGACCATGACCAAATGAGAGCTCGTATGCAGCCGCAATAATTTACGACCAAAATGTTATGCGGCTTCCGACTTACAGGATTTTTTTTACAACCGAAGACGATTTCTCACACGGTCAGTACTGACTAAGTATCCAGTAGACCAAGTCACACATGCAACAACCCCGAGATGTCTTCAACAACATATCCTAAATGAGACCACATGACAACCTATCTGCAGCTTGCGATCGCGGTTACAACCGTATTATGTTGAAGGAGTCATATACGACCACCAAACGGAGCCATATGCTGCATCGATAGTCCGTCAACACGACGGCTATAAATAACAAGGGTAGCATACTCTACACCCAAAAAGGGGGGACGGGACGAGCTACATACGTGCACACAAGCTCAGTAGAGAGAAGAAATGAGAGCACTCTCATTCCCTCATCGGACCGTCAACAGAGTAAAGGAGCCACAACAACGCACTTTGTCCATCGTCACTACCCAGATCAAAATATTGTACTTAGATTTTCCGTCTAGGATCTCTTTGTACTTTTTTGTTTGTTATTACAACGTCCAAGACTTGCGATGGTGAACAAGATGGAGACTCTGCTGAGGACCAACTTATTCTTTGATGAAAAGACAGTGACACAGTCCGATGCGGCCAAGCTGGGCTCAACCCAAAGGATGCTGGTGGTATGCTGCGACCAGTAAACATTCAAGAACATGATCTCCGAGGATAACGCGAGTCCTTCTCTCAGGCAAGCAAAGCCTAAGAAGACCCACAGGACAAAGGTAGCAAAGGTCATCGTACCTCACCCAATTGTGGAGCATGCGCTCCCCACTACTCTCCTTGTTGCCACAAACGCACATCAAGCATCCACCCAAACTGGCCCTGTTCATGTGACAGTCAGGAAAAGCGCTCAGCGATCAAATTCTGGCAGAGAAAAATACTATGATGCCAGAAGTTCGGTTGCTGAGACAAACTTCATGCAATAACAACAGAAGCCGCATAAGTCGATAGTCTCATGCAAAAGTTCACATACGGCACCGATCGTTGGCCACAGGCAAATGACCACATGCAGCCAGTATTGTAGCAGAACCTCCGTCTTCGACCAAATCTCACGCAACACTGACTTCATGCGCCTTGCTGAGAAAGGAGAGGATATGAACATGGACTCTTTATACTACGCACTGGTGCATGCTTGGTCGAAGGAGTCCATAGCAGTGCGAGCTCGCCAAGCTCAACAACTGCTCATATAGCCGGCTGTCAGCAGGCTCCGCTAACTGTTACGCGAACCCCTGACGTAAAGTTGTACAAGACTTACCCATGTGTTCAACCCCCAGTGGCAAACATACAGGGTCAGTCTCGAAAGTCTTCCATTAACGACTTAGAGAGAGTTCTTGTACGTACCCTAGGACAGAGAGCGAAGACAACACCTACACATCCATGTGCTCGGTTTACTCAGGCTCATAATAAGGGTGTAAAGGTGGATCAACCCTCGCTTGATTTGCGCAACATGATCAATCACAAGCGCAAAGCGAGAAAAATAACCACGGCATGTGAGGTGTCCCCTCCATGACACCCATGTGCCAAGATCATCATCAATTATTGTTGGACTAAAACATAAATGCAAAAAAACAAGTAGTCAGCGTTCCAACGACTGCAACCAAAGGCACCTACCCGAAAGCGTCTAGAAAAATAGGTATAATTACTAGAGAAGGAGGAGATGCCCTTTGCTTCGTGCTATTCCACTTGAAATTCTCCCTCCACAAGGGGAGGTCGAAAGTTTAGCGCCTTAAATCCTTCGCTTTCTGCCAGTGTATCGAGAAGGCGGGCCCAAGAAGGACAAGCAGCGGTACCTATATAAGGATTTTTCCAAGGAACCTGCACCAAGAAGGAACTGTCAGCTACTGGGGGTAATTCTTCCTCAGGACCCCTAGTGATTCTACAAGCTGGAGGTAGCAATCCCCTAGAACTTTATGACAACCCGGCATTCCGGGGGGGCATCGATTCCCAAAGAATATATGTCGAGATCCCTGGGGGTAGTTACCCTCACCAGGAAGACGCATCTTCCTACGCTGGAGGTAGTATTCTCTCTGAGTTCGAAGAGGATGTGACACTGACAACTTTTTTCGAGGACTATTCATTGCAAGAGTCCTAGGCAAAAATTGCTACATCCACAGTTCCATCTACTTCCTCCCATATAAGAATATTGTACATTGCAGGGGATGATCACAAGGGCTCCAGTGACTGACAGTGTCTTGAGACTCTCGACGCTATGATGCACACCATGAGTGCGTCGATGCTTGTCTTGACCCAGACAATGCTGGAGATCAAGCCAAACATGGTCTCATAGCCACCAAGAACCTCGGGATAAGCTAGTCAAGATCCTGGGGCAAATGGAGATTCAAATGCCATCGCTCCTTCTGAGCTCCTTCCATAATAGATGAGGCTCGAGAAGCAATGCTGGAGGTGGAGAATTGCAAGCCCGCCTGGACTCAATGGGTAACCGAGACTCACTGCGTGAGCTCAGGATTCGACAATAATATTCCCTCGAGTGGAGAGACGTGCCCTATCTGTCACGCCCCGATCTCCCGCAGGCAATCGGCCGTTCCCGCTAGACGGGAATCACCCTCGCCAGCGCTCCCGCAGAACGATCGCTTAACCCATCCGGGCGTGATGCCGCACGAGCGTGATCCACGCCCGTGCAAGGCCATGGTTCATTGGCTGGCGGCAAGAGTTCTAAGCCACAGAGTCGCACAGATTGTCCGAGTGCAGCGGAGTCATGAACGCATAGGCGATCGGTAACAGGTTCACTGAGTCGACAATATAGCGGAAGCATCGAAACAAGTAAAGTAATCTCTTTATTGATATGAAACATGTATTACAGGCGGCGTATAGCCGAGATTACAAGTCGCTCAAGCCTCTCTCTCTGAAACAGTAAAAGCGTGCCAAGTGGCTACAACTGTGGAATGATTTGTACAGGCGATGGTCAGGCGATGTTCACAACTTATGTCTTGTATATGTGCTTCAGTCCCGGATGCACCGTTGCTTCGGAGTGTTGTCCACGCCTTAGCACGCACGTTGGAGACGTCCGCACCGCACGAGGTTCTTCCGCACCCTACATATCAAACTGGTGGATTATCAGTACATTGAATGCACTGGTGGGGAAGCTACTCGCCCGCTCGACAAATCCAAACACGTTATACAGGTTTCGTGCACAACTATTAAGTTGTCTTTCTAGTTGCCTTAGGATCAGTTTCATGCAAATATTGAATAGCCTAACTCGTGTCGGCAGTGCGCCGTGCGATATGAGAGGAAACACGGCGAGACTTACCATTTGTCCTTCCCTGTCCAAGGCAAACATTATTGATTTAAGCACGGGCAAGTATAAAACATTCAGGAGGCATACTTGATGAAAACCAAACCAATAGCATATGCAACAAGAGAGTCGTTATGTCTTGATCGTTCAGGTGTTTAGTTGTTTCTTGACACGATGCAATGACTCGCACGCGGATAGCCGCTAAGCGAGGATGACTTATCTATATGAACAGTTGTCGCTGGCGAAGCCATAAAGGACCGTTTATAGTCTTTGGGCGGTTGGGTGCGAGAGGTCTTGTGTCGCTACACGTCACCTCGCCCGGGACGGTATGGAGCGAGACGCTAGGCCATAGGGGCGTTCACTCCATGCCGCCCACTCACGTTAGACTATCAGAAAGTTCCGTCCGGATCAGATCGGCTCCGGTGCCCCGGTGTAGCCGTCCGCAGGAACTTGAACGTTCATTACCTTGTGCACAGGTTGTCCGCGACATGCAGTTGTTGGGTCAGTCAATTATCACGAGATACACGGGAACAGGAGTGCACTGGAACTTGAGACGCAAATGCACTTTGAACACGAGTACACGGGATACTTGAATCTTGATTCTGTACAGTGATTGACTTGTCTTGATGCATTCCCCTGGTTCGGGGCTGCCTGATGACCCAACGGTCTTAGATACTTGCAGGTTCAATCACGCACGGGACGACTACTTAGTAGTCTCCCGGGGTTTGGATGAAAACAAGGCAAACATTAAGCAGACAAGCATGCGTTTCTAAGGAACATAAGCAGGCACGTTGCTCGGACCCGAAGGTAAGCCGAGAGATGAAACCGTTAAGGGACTTAGCATGCGAGGGTCTGAATATAAGCGGTATTTCATTTTCCATGTTCTAGCATAAGCAATATGAGTTGGGATTTTTCCCTTAGCTAGGTGCGTTGGATTTATTAGTATGCAGGAGGTTATCACCTAGCGACTAGCATGAATATTCCAGATTTTATGTGTGCTGGCTAAGCAAAGACAAGTTCACCGTAGCCACCCACCTTAGCGATGATTCGCCTCGGTAGAGCGATACGTCTGAGCGAGCCTCTGAAAGTCCAAGCCGGATTCCTGTAGGGACAAGTCTGGATATCCTTTGCTTCTTGATCGAGGCAAAGCAGGTCGGGACAGCTGCACGATTGCCGTTTGAGACGGCAGTCCGCTTGAGCGGAACAGGGTGTTACATCCTACCCAACTTAGAAAAAGTCTCGTCCTCGAGACTTACTAAGGACAAGCAGTAATCTAGGGTTGAGGCAATCCTAGACAAGTCGTTTGTACTTGTTCATTTGGATCTTCACTTGCACAAGCTTCGAAATCAGCATACCGCTTAGACTGGATCGTGCGCACTTTCGAAGGTACCCTCTAGCGTGAACACGTCAACCAGCTCAGTGATAGCGAAGTCTTAGCACTCGAGTTTCACCTTTTCTAAGTCTTGGATGGTGCACTAGTTCAAGGCGTCCCTCGAATAGATGCATTCAGCCAAACTTAGGGTTAGTGAAAATCGGACAAGCTACTAGCGATACTCTCAGGGGTTCACACAGGTTGGCACAAAGGCCACTCGCAGCATACAACCAGACAAGCAAGCATATCATTCAAAATGTATTTTGAAAGTATTTAGACTTATTGTTGGAACATCCCATCGAGGCATTGAGAGAGAGTGTGCACATAACCCACGAACGAGCTTTCGAAACAGAGATATCGAATTGAGGACAAAGGCGTAGAAGCCAGGCTCTGATACCAACATCTCACGCCCCGATCTCCCGCAGGCAATCGGCCGTTCCCGCTAGGCAGGAATCACCCTCGCTAGCGCTCCCGCGGAACGATCGCTTAACCCATCCGGGCGTGATGCCGCACGAGCGTGATCCACGCCCGTGCAAGGCCATGGTTCATTGGCTGGCGGCAAGAGTTCTAAGCCACAGAGTCGCACAGATTGTCCGAGTGCAGCGGAGTCATGAACGCATAGGCGATCGGTAACAGGTTCACTGAGTCGACAATATAGCGAAAGCATCGAAACAAGTAAAGTAATCTCTTTATTGATATGAAACATGTATTACATGCGGCGTATAGCCGAGATTACAAGTCGCTCAAGCCTCTCTCTCTGAAACAGTAAAAGCATGCCAAGTGGCTACAACTGTAGAATGATTTGTACAGGCGATGGTCAGGCGATGTTCACAACTTATGTCTTGTATATGTGCTTCAGTCCCGGACGCACCGTTGCTTCGGAGTGTTGTCCACGCCTTAGCACGCACGTTGGAGGCGTCCGCACCGTACGAGGTTCTCCCGCACCCTACATATCAAACAGGTGGATTATCAGTACATTGAATGCACTGGTGGAGAAGCTACTCGCCCGCTCGACAAATCCAAACACGTTATACAGGTTTCGTGCACAACTATTAAGTTGTCTTTCTAGTTGCCTTAGGATCAGTTTTATGCAAATATTGAATAGCCTAACTCGTATCGGCAGTACGCCGTACGATATGAGAGGAAACACGGCGAGACTTACCATTTGTCCTTCCCTGTCCAAGGCAAACATTATTGATTTAAGCACGGGCAAGTATAAAACATTCAGGAGGCATACTTGATAAAAACTAAACCAATAGCATATGCAACAAGAGAGTCGTTATGTCTTGATCATTCAGGTGTTTAGTTGTTTCTTGACACGATGCAATGACTCGCACGCGGATAGCCGCTAAGCGAGGATGACTTATCTATATGAACAGTTGTCGCTGGCGAAGCCATAAAGGACCGTTTATAGTCTTTGGGCGGTTGGGTGCGAGAGGTCTTGTGTCGCTATACGTCACCTCGCCCGGGACGGTATGGAGCGAGACGCTAGGCCATAGGGGCGTTCACTCCATGTCGCCCACTCACGTTAGACTTTCAGAAAGTTCCGTCCGGATCGGATCGGCTCCGGTGCCCCGGTATAGCCGTCCGCAGGAACTTGAACGTTCATTACCTTGTGCACAGGTTGTCCGCGACATGCAGTTGTTGGGTCAGTCAATTATCACGAGATACACGGGAACAGGAGTGCACTGGAACTTGAGACGCAAATGCACTTTGAACACGAGTACACGGGATACTTGAATCTTGATTCTGTACAGTGATTGACTTGTCTTGATGCATTCCCCTGGTTCGGGGCTGCCTGATGACCCAACGGTCTTAGATACTTGCAGGTTCAATCACGCACGGGACGACTACTTAGTAGTCTCCCGGGGTTTGGATGAAAACAAGGCAAACATTAAGCAGACAAGCATGTGTTTCTAAGGAACATAAGCAGGCACGTTGCTCGGACCCGAAGGTAAGCCGAGAGATGAAACCGTTAAGGGACTTAGCATGCGAGGGTCTGAATATAAGCGGTATTTCATTTTCCATGTTCTAGCATAAGCAATATGAGTTGGGATTTTTCCCTTAGCTAGGTGCGTTGGATTTATTAGCATGCAGGAGGTTATCACCTAGCGACTAGTATGAATATTCCAGATTTTATGTGTGCTGGCTAAGAAAAGACAAGTTCACCGTAGCCACCCACCTTAGCGATGATTCGCCTCGGTAGAGCGATACGTCTGAGCGAGCCTCTGAAAGTCCAAGCCGGATTCCTGTAGGGACAAGTCTGGATATCCTTTGCTTCTTGATCGAGGCAAAGCAGGTCGGGACAGCTGCACAATTGCCGTTTGAGATGGCAGTCCGCTTGAGCGGAACAGGGTGTTACACTATCTACCTAAATACAAGCCCTTCAACCTAAATCTATTTGAAGGGAAGACATCTCCTCGTCAGTACAGCTACTTTGAGACAACAACATGGCATCTACCCCGTAGTGATGCTCTCCTCACTAAGCTCTTTGTCGGAGCATTGTCTGGGGTGGCCTTCGATTGGTTATGCAACCTCCAAGACAACTGTATATCGTCATTCAACGATCTTAAAAATATCTTCCTTGCCCGATTCTATGACGGAGGACGTGACATGATGATGTCCTCCTTGCTGGACATCATACAAAAAAAGGAGCCTGTACAGGAATACGTTGAACGCTATAGGCAAGGGTGATGTGCCTGATAAAGTATGGTACGACAAGGAGCCTTCAAACAGTCACCTTTGAGTATTATTGCAAGGCCTTCGTGCATGTACCAAAGGACGAGAGATCCAAACTTGAGTCGAAGATGAGGCACTACATATTTATCGGCTATGGTTGGGATGAGTTTGGCTATAGACTCTACGATCCAGTGGAAAGAAAGCTCCAAAGAATTAGTAATATGGTATTTGTAGAGGGTCAAATGATGACTAACCCTAAGGATTCCAAGATGCCTTTTGAGAATGAAAAATTGCCTGAGTTAGAGTCATTATGCTTTGAGCTATTTTTCAAAGGACAACATAGAAAATCTAATTAAGGGGGAGCCCGTACATGGAGATAATCCCAACCTTGATAATCAGCCTACTGATGGTGGTCATGGCGACCCTTAAAAGGATGGGCATGATGATGAGCCAGTTCCTGAAAGGAATGAAGCTGTCGATGTACAGCCAGCACCAGAGGTTCCACTGATAAGGAGCATGAGAGAGCGTCAACCATCCACGAGGTACTCATCAGATGAGTATGTGTTACTAACTAATAAGAGAGAGCTTGAAAGCTTCACAGAGGCAATGGAAGACGAATACAAGCATGAGTGGATGCATGCCATACAAGAGGAGATGAGTTCCTTATAGGTAAACTCCACTTATGAACTAGTGTGGCTACCAAAGGACAAGAAGAATTTGAGGAATCGATGGATGTTCAGAGTGAATTAGACAGAAGATTCTACTCTCCCTCGATACAAAGCGAAGCTGATAGTTAAAGGCTACAGTCAGCAGAAAGACATGGATTTCGATGAGATCTTTTTATCAGTCGTCAAGTTGGCTTCTATTTGGGTTGTGCTAGTATTAACGGCCAGTTTTAACTTAGAGATTGAGTAAATAGATGTGAAGATGGCATTCCTCCACAGTTATTTAGAGAAGGAATTATACATAGAGCAGCCAAATGAATTTGTGAGAAGGATAATTCATATTCAGTCTGCTAGTTGAAGAAGAGTTTTTATGGTCTAAAACAGGCTCCGAGCAATGGTACATAAAGTTTGAGTCATTTATGGAAAATCATGGTTATGCACGGACGATTTTAGATCATTGTATATTTGTGAACTAATTGAGGATTATTTTACTATTTTATAACTCTATGTGGATGATATGCTATTGCTGATTAAAACGCCACTAGGATAGCGGCGTTGAAGCACTAACTGGGCACAACCTTCTCTATGAAGGATTTGGGTGCAATAAAAATAATTTTTTGGAGAGAGAGAGAGAGAGAGAGAGAGAGAGAGTCCAAGTTGCTTTACTTGTCCTAAAATAAGTACATTCATCAGGTATTTCAGCGTTTCGGAATGGATGGGTGGAAGAAAGTAAGCACCCCCTTTGCAACTCATTTTAAGCTCACTGCAGAGCAGTGACCATCTATCGAGAACGAAAAGGAGATATGCATATTTCAGCTGTGGAAAGTATCATGTATGCCATAGTGTGTACATGGCTAAATATTGCTCAGGTAGTTGGCATGGTTAACAGGTATCTTTCCATTCCAGGATGGGTACATTGGAGTGCGGTCAAGCAAACTTTTTGATATATTCATGACACTGCAGATTGGAAGCTTTCTTTGGACGTGACGAGCCGAAGATGGTTGGATATACTGATGTTGATATGACTGGAGTTATGGATACCGAAAGATCGACTTCGGACTATGTTATGATGTTTGCTGGTGAGGCAGTTTTGTGGCGGTCGCGGTTATATAAGTGTGTTGCCTTATCTATGACAAAGCAGAGTTCATTGTGGCGATGGAGGCTTGCAAGGAGTTACTTATGATGAAGAAATTTTTGTAGGAAATGAGGCTTAAGAGAAATGTGTTTTGCTTTGTAACAGCCAGAGTACAATTCATATTGGAAAGAACCCGATGTTTCATAGTCGGTTTAAGTGTAGTGCCCCGTACCGCTTGGTTCAGCGAAATGATTATTTGGCGCAACGCCATTTGGATTTGGCTCATTCAGAGGCTTGTTCTGAGCTCTGCTCGGTCGAGGCAGACTGTCCCTTCAGGTGAGTGATTTTGATGACCCTTTCTTTGCTCTACCTTCACACTAAATAAAAGGATGATGCATGTTAGTTCGCTATACTCTAAGTTGATGCATGATAATAAAAGAGATGAACTCACATAGATAAGATAATAATCTTACTCTGTATTATTTTGTCTTAGAACGTGGAATATTAACTTGATGCTAGAGATAGACTTTCATATTGCTGGCTAGAAAAAAATAAAATAGAAAAAATATAGAAAAACAATAAAAAAAAAAATTAGCCTGAAAAAAAAGCCCACAAATTTTTAAGGAATAGGATATCAATGTTTGGTGTGTAAACAATTTACAAGAATATTTGTAATTCAGAAAAATAAAATTTTATAATCTGAACCAAACATGGAAAAAGATTTTCCATCCAAAATTTGCCCAAGAAAAAAAATAAATCAATCCAGTTTACCAAATGCCCAATACTGTCAGATGTCATATTTAGGAGATGGGGGAGTCACAATTATGTAACCTTCTCAAGCTATGCCAAGGCCACAGATAGACTAGCCAGAAAACTTTGCAGCGATGTACTTTATTCTCGGGAAAGAAATGCACACATACACACATACACACAGAAGCAAGCAGATAGTAAACAATGACATGAACACATCCATACATATACATAGAAGCGCATGCAGGCTACATGCATGCCCACAACAAACATATACAGTGCTGTAGTTCCTAGTTGTTGGGAGTCCATAGGAGATCGTCCTGGGAAAGGATGTGGCAGATGACAGCGCCCGGCTTTGCGTTGAGCACCTCGAAGGCAGCATATTCCGGGTTCCAATTGTCCGTCTTGGTGTGGCACACTGCCACCGCATCCACCTTCGTCTCAGATTTCCCTGCTGTCAACGAGACTCGGTACGCCCTTATTTCCTTTATCGAGTGGCAATAGTACACTGCGTATGGATAGGGTAAATAGTGACATGCCACCGTATCGGACCCGGGCAACCTCTTCAGGCCGGATGCTGCAAATGTATACGGCTGCTTCGGCGTTTCCTCCTTGGATACAGCCGTCGACACGGCCTGGACACTGCGCGTGCCGAGAGCCGACATGCTCGACTCTACCAGGGATTCGAGGGAAGTAGCACAAAATTTGTGTTCCCCCTGGAATTCTGGCATCTCGCATTCGTTGAGGGCTGTTTTGATAATGGCGGCTTGGGCGGTATCGGGCTTGATGGAGAAGTGATCGAGGATCTCGGGAAGCTTGGATGAGGAGAAGGGGAGGGAGTCGGCCTCTTGGCGGGAGATGAAGGTAGACCTTACGATAGTTCTGACGAAGAGCATGGACTTCACGGCACCTGGTTGTAGGTCCTCCTCTAGAAAGAAGAGGGACATGTAGGAATCATTGTGGAAATAGTACTGGCTCTTCTTCCCGGCATTTTTGCCATAGAACCTCACATGGTAGTTGATATTAATCGAGTTTCCTGCGTACTGCCCATGGTAATTGATCTTACCCAAGTTGGGGAAACCATTCTTCAACTTGCCAGCTGGGTTAACGTTGATGATGATGAATAAATAATATCAGAGTGAGGATGTAAACAGTATATGATGATGATGATGAATACATTATACCTGGGTGAAGGAGATCTTGGAGTGCACTTGGCATGGGCACATTAGGCAAGACCTTTTGCCAGTAAACCTCCTCGGCAGGTAGTGACCCATGGCTTCCAACTGCAACATCAGCTGCTGCAAGCTGCGAAAAGAATAACGTTTTCACGTACGTACACTAGCTGTGGAGGAAGTAGTTAGTAGAATTCTTAACAAGTCCATTAACCTACCACAAGCAAGGATGCGAGAATAAGGAAGCGATCCATAGCTAGCTAGAGAGGAGGGAGGGATTTGGGTTGAGGTGCTTGGTAGAAGAGAAGAGAATGCTGGATTTTATAGAATCCTCGATGCACTAGGGAACAAGATGCCAACTGTAGACCTTATTTTTAGATACATAGTGGAACCACAGTAGAGCAGTAGTCTCAGTTTAGTCTTTGCGGGGTGACTGGTGGCCTGATGGAACTCGGCACGGTTCGGCAGCCTACTCTGCGTGTGTGATGTGTGAGTGTGTCGGCAGCTGGTTCGGACCGGGTGCTGTTCATTCTGATTTCTAGCTCCGTGATTGAACGTTTTTTGGGTGGATAGGAATGCAATTGGATGGGAATGGTCAAAGAAGGATGGCGGCTGCTGGGGTTGTCGCTAGTCGGGGACTGGTGCTCACTGTGACATCTGCAGCCCCCTGCCAGCTCAACAGTTTGTTAGAAGCGATATTAACAACATATACCATGAGGAAGGATGTCAAGATTAATTAGGAAGCGATCCATAGCTGCTGAGAGAGAGGAAGAAGCTAGAGGGGTCGGATTGTATTGAGGTTGTAGAAGACGATTTCTGTACAATTCTTGGGTGTACTAGAGAACAAAGATGTCAACTGTAGCCCAATTTTTAGGTTCATTTTCTCGATTTGGGAAGCACAGTAGATAGCACTGTTAGTCTCTAGGCTTATCAAAAGATGGTAGAACGGACCAAGAATAGAAGTTCCAGTAAACTTTACAGTCTACTCTTTGTTTCATACTGAAGTTGTAGTCGAGACTCAGAAGTTCCAACAAACATGTTTGTCCTCTGAATCCTCGATTCCAACAAACAACTATAATATAATTCTGATTACAAAATGTTTATAAGAATACAAATATCATAAATAAAATTCTATTCTTCCTTGCAAACGCAGTTGCAATTGAGACAAAACGAGTTACAAAGAGATAAGAGGAAAAAGATGGATCTCTGCTTGCTGGGGTGATAAAGATCATTGTTGTTCAAAGAAAGATTCGTCCCATACGATCTGCTCCCAGGAACCAGCAAGTTCACGAAGAACTTCTGGAACGCTCGTTGTCACCTCCTTTATGGACTCACACGAACCCCATGAACTTCAATTGCGGCAGCAGCAGAAACTCTCTTCGTCTCTCTCAATTTTCAAAGTAAGTTCTCAAAGGGGCACGAAAAGAGTATTTATAAGCATAAGGGAAAACCCTAATCACAAACCTGGCCGTCCAACAGTTACGGAAAGATAGAAACAAATTAAATTCAAATCCAACAAAATTTGGATCTGAATTAATGATCATATATTTCCAAATCGTTCAAGTGCAAAGTGCGCCAACAAAGCGCCAGTTCGCGCTATTGAGCCCGAATCTGAGTCCGATTTACTAAGTCCCTTTGGGGCTTAGCTCATAATGGAATTTTTTCAAAAGAATAGAAAAAAATCTTAAATGCTTTATTTGAGGAGTTAATCATTTTTCTCCTAGGAAAATACCCCCATATGGCACCCACATGTGCTCTACCACACCCCATGTGCACATCTCAACACAAGCAAAGCATTATATTGAGATACCCACTTGGTGGTGTAGCCAATGTGAGACTATCTTTCTCTAGTCTAACGGACAAAAACACCAACAATCTCCCACATATCTCAATATATTGGTTGAGCGTTCTCTACAGTGACTATCAATCATGCATTAGGATAGATCTCATTTCGTGGTGTCATCCCATTGTAGCATGAGGTCCCAGCCTCTTTGTAGTGCCATACTACCCAGCATGAAGTATTGTGCTTCCTTGCGGTGTTACGCCGCTGTGACATGGCTCGTGTAACCGAGTCTTTACATCTTTTACCTCTTGGTGGTGTCACACCACTGTAACATGAGGTCACCGGCCTCTTTGTAGTGCTTCCTACCACTCTTTATTCTATAGCATTAGGCTACCTGCCTATGTGCGGTGCTACACCACTGTGACATGGCCCGAAGCCGAGGCTTTACCCTCTCGAGGTACCTCTTGTGGCGTCACCCCACTTTAGCATAGAGTACTACGCTCCTTTGTAGTGTCGTGTTACCCGTGCTTCTTATAAAATACGTCTTACATTCAAAATGCCCGAGAACTCATTTAGGCGTCTAAGCCATCCTCCAACATGACTTGTTCTATACAAAGAACAAAAAGTAGACAACAGTGGTTCTAGATCCGTAATCCTTCAATGTCTCAAAGGACTACCGATTATTCCTGATATTCTCCTAGTCAATGATCCTTATTTGAACCAAAAGCTTGATGCCTAGTAGATTTCTCTTTGAACTAATAACATATAACTCTATTATAGAATTACAATAACACAATATCAGAATATCTTCAAGCCCATTTTGCTTGTTGTGTCCTCGACCAGCTGGCGCTTGAGACCTTTGGTGAATGGATCTGCCAGATTCTCCTGGCTCCGAACATCAATCATGACAATGACACTAGTCTTGATCAGATCATTCACTGCCATGTGTCTCAGCCGCACAGTCATCTTCTTACCATTGGAGAGGTCATTTGTTGCCACCGCTGGAGTCGCCTGGTTGTCGTAGTAAATCGGTACCACCAGAATCTGCGCATCAACCAATAAAATATCGTACATGAGCTCCCGAACCCATTCTACTTCATCCGTTACAGTTGTCGGTGTATAGAACTCAGATTCTATAGAGGAGTGAGAGAGCATAGTCTGCTTCTTCGACTTCCACGATATAGCAGCTCCACTCATGGAGAAGATGTATCCTCCTATGGACCTTTTTCTCTCTACTTTTGGATACCAGCTTCCATCACTAAAGCCTTCTACTACTGTCGGGTATATCCATTGTAGTGCAATGCATACTTCTGAGTCCTCTTAAGATATCTCATCACTCTCTTCACAGCTTTTCAGTGCTCAATACCTGGATTTCTCTTGAACCGACTGAGCATCTCCACGGCGAAAGCTATGTCAGGCCTTATGTCAGTTGTTTTATACATCAAACTCCCAATGACGCTTGAGTACTCCAACTGCCTGACACTTTTTCTTGGCTTTGGATTTAGCTTGTTGTCACACATATACAAAGTATAAATCCATGCAAGATCATGATATCCATAGCTTGTGAGCAACTTCTCAATGTAATAAGACTGTGACAGTGCTACTTCAGTGTCCGTCTGGATGATCTTTATCCCCAGGATAACATTAGCTTCCCCCAAGTCCTTCATGCTGAACTTGGATGAGAGAAACTTTTTTCTCTGTGACACGTGCTAGATCGATACCCAGAATCAGCATGTCATCCATGTACAGAAAAATGATGACTCCTCTCCCGTCAGGAAACTTTGTGTAAACATACTTGTCCGTCTCGCTGACCTTGTAGCCGTTTGATCTTATGACTTTATCAAAAAAATTATGCGATATCTTGGGAGCTTGCTTTAGATCGTATAATAATTTCACAAACTTGCAGACTTTGTCTTCAAGACCTTTGACATCAAATCCTTATGGTTGTTGCATGTAAATTTCTTCGATCAACTCTCCAGTCAGGAATACTATTTTCACATCCATCCGATTTATAACTAGCTTGTGAATTGCACTCAGAGCAATCAACATCCTGATGGTTGTCATCCGCGCTACTGGAGTATATGTGTCGAAGTAGTCAATCCCCTGCTTCTAAGAAAACCCTTTGGCTACCAGCCTTGCCTTAAACTTGTCAATAGTTCCATCGACCTCCATCTTCTTCTTGAAGATCCACTTGTACCCGATTGGTTTAGATCCTTCAGACAGATCGAACAACACCCAAGTATTGTTGGAGGTTATTGAGTCATACTCATCATTAATAGCCTTCCTCCAGAAAATAGCGTCTTTGGTCACCATCGCTTGATCATAGTTAAGCGGGTCTGCTTCCACATGATATGTGACAAAATCCTATATGAAGTCCTTTTGTCTTCTTACCCGCTTAGACATCGGTTCTGCGAGTTCTGGTTCCAACATTGTCTCTAGAATGATAACTTTTTTGTGGACTACAACTTTATTGGAAGCGTTAGCTTCCTGTGCACTTACACTATTCTTCAGAATGTTCGTAATAATAATATTCTTGTGCCTTACAAATTTATCTTCAAAGAATTCTATATCGCAAGATTCGGTGATATGATTTGATTCAATTTCAAGAAAACTTTGAGCATTACTCTTCTCAGCATAACCCAGTATCATGACCCACACCCGGTAAAGGGACACGAGTACGTGGGTACGTCCAGCCTATGCCGTAACATCGACGGTAGAATGTTGTCTAGGTCAACTAGTTATAGCTAACAATCTCACACAAGAATATATGTAACATGTCAATGGTATCTCAACTCCAAATGGAGGAAAATATGATAGTAATGTAATGATACTCAATCACGATAATCTATAAGGAAGAATGGCACGATATCAAATAAGGAAAGAAATTCGCAATGCCATAAGTCAAGAATAGCTACAATAAAACCCCAAGTCTAAGAGTATAACAATAACAACATAAAGTCTTGGAGCAATAATAATACATCCCAAAGTCTAGATGTTGGAGGCAAATCAAGTACAAAGCTAAGTAAAGGTAACTAGAATAACTAGCGACACTGGTCAGGCCTCTGTATCTACTCCCTCCTGTTGTCCGTAGAAGGTAGGACAAAAGTCCTCTAAATCAACAGGAATAATATATCTAGTAAGAACGAAACGAGCACAACCCAATAACAGTTCTAAGTTAATTGATAATGACTATAAATAGTAATAGTGAATGTAATACAAGATGAGAAAATAGTAAACATATATCATAATGTAGAAATAAAGAGAGAGAAGTAATATTTAGCTAATGTCATATGATATTGTTTACTTGTCTAATGTCATACGACGTGTTTACAAGGTTAATGTTATACGATGTTGTGTACAAGATTAGTGTCCTACGATATTGTTTACAAGGTTAGTGTCATACGACATTATTTACAAGGTTAGTGTCATACGACATTATTTATACATTGCTTACAAGGTTAGTGTCATATGACATTGTTTAAAAGGTTAGTGTCATACGACATTGTTTAATAATTGGCTGATATCGTACGATAATGAAGGAGCAATAATCTGAATATGCAAGTAATATCGCATGACTGAGGATCCACATATACTAATCAGGTATCATTGTGTCAGAAATCAAGTATAACATTTTAAATACTTGTATTATAGTAATTATCAAGAAATGGAAACTATCAGAGAATGTACTCGCCTAAAATCTGGGGTAAAGTATCAAATAATATCCATATCAGTGCCTCAACGACCTAAATATGGAATATCATGTCAACACAGTATTTTGAAATGAAAATGAAGTTAAACTAGTTAATTTCTAGGTCTTCAAGCCACCTCTAGGTCAAACTAGGCCAAAATAGTCAAACTAGGTCAACTCTAAGTCAAACTAGTCAATTCTACGTAGCACTAGTTTATACCTAGGTTTCTAGGTCAATATCTTAAGAATATTAGCTATACTAGATAATACTAGGTGCTAAGATACCATTTCTACTAACTATCAATATATAAGTTATACTAGTAATAACACTAAGTAACATATTACCTTATACTAGTTATAACCACTATTAGAATTACCTTGGTATGCCCTATATAGTACCTAGCTAGGTATATCTATATATCCATACTAATATATAACTTATATAAAATTTATATCAATACCATAATTATTTACCTATACATGACACCAACCAAAACTTAACACTAGTACACACCTTAGTATCCTAACTCATTGATACTTAGAGTATCACATTGATATCTATCTAGTGTATCACACTAAAAACTAACCACCCTCACACAATACTTGCCCACATATACTTCCTTACCTTGTTGTGTTCAAGTCAGAACACAAGACCCCAACTTGGCACTGATACTGTAACCCGTAGTGAGCACGGTCACATACCTAATGCCTATTCAATGGTGCATTGCACCATGCAACACTCCACCCCAAGTATACCCGAGCTTAACCCTATAACTTGATGGTCTAATTAGCATGCTGCAGACCTTCAATTTCACAGCAGTGCATGCTTGAAGCTGCACACACCAAATCCCCAACTTGATGTTGTCAACAACAACTGTTGTTGTTGTTGATTGATTAACCTCTCACTTGGTTCACTGCTCCAATCCTGCAACACAGACATCAAATACCTGCAACTAAACACAGACCCCTCCTATACCTACAAATATCACCCGCCTCCAACCCTAACTGCACACAACTCGATCTCCATATTTCCTGCTGTGCAGTATAGGATCTGCATGAGTGTGCACTCTCCATGTCCCTCCCGTCACCTCTGATACTTGCAGTGTCTCTCACTCCCTCAACCCAAGATTCTAAGCACTCATCTGCCCTTGCAAAGCACACAGGTGACACATAAATCACCCTCAACTATCTTAAACACACGGTTCAGTTTCCCATACACACCAAGCTACTCGATAGTGTTCCAGTGCACCCATAAGCATACACACTCACTCGAGTGTACCCACACACCAACATCACATTAATACTAACCAAATATATATATAACACACACATATATATATATATATATATATATATATATATATATATATATATATATACACTCTTATATAGATAATACACACACAAGCACACTAGCACTATACTAAACACAATGATATACTCCCTTGTATTGATACACACACACTAGTGTAAAGTCAGAACATCAAGCACCTAGTGTTAATTGTCAAGATACTCTTGTTACCTATGATACACTCCTCAAATACTAATTCCATTGTCATACCACTACTCAAAATGCATAGAACACATCATATTATGAGTATATAACAATATCTAATAATTATATTAGATATATATCATGTAATTAAAGAATTTGCATGTGTATCACAAGTGTCGAAGAGAACCCCCCCCCCCAAATTACCCTCGTATCATAAAGTATCGTGATACGGCCTACTCATATCCAATTTTGGGCACGTATCTAGCCTCACACAACTAATACAAGTATAATTAGACCTAATTGACCCAATGTCAAGCACTTGGTGCGCCAATCTCAGATTTCTTCCAAATTGAACACAAAACTCAATATAACAATTGCAATAGGGATTGTTAGAAGTCAAAACTTTTTTACCCTATGGTTAGTCCTAATGCATGGGTGGGTTCCTAATGCTCAAATGCAAAAATTAGAACATATTTAAAAGGGAATTTTAGAGTTATACCTAGTGGGAGATGGATTCTAATACAAAGCCCAATGGACACAACTAGGACATGACCTTCTATCCAAATTCTTCCTCTCCAAGTGCTCCTTGCAACCCAAGCTTCTTGGCTCCTTAGATGATGAATATGGAAGGGATTGAGAGTAATTTGAGAAGGATTGGTGGAGAGATGAACCAATTTGGGGACGAACTTAATTAGAGATGAACTTTGGAATAGAGAAATTAAGAGGAGAGAGAAATACTCCCCCTTATAGGGCCGACCATGTACCCCTCTCCCAAGCAATGTAAAATGTTATGTATATCCCTATTGGGTTGTCATAAAGAAAATTTTAATTAAAGGAAGCTTCTATTCCTAATGAAGGTTTAGTCTAATATCTAATTAAGGAGAATGGGTGACTTAATTTGGGTCTAAAAGTGACTAGTCTAAATTATTTGTTCAAGTTATTATGTCAAGTCTAGTTAGGTCCACTAGTGACAAGTCTAATTAAATAGTCTAATACACAAAATAATAATAATAATAATAATAATAATAATAATAATAATAATAATAATAATATATAAAATATACACATTGTATATAATTAATGCAAAATAATAACAATATCCCTATTCTATAAATGTGGTAGTAACACCCAGGAAGATGGTCTTCGTAGTCCTCATACTTATCTTCTGAATCTTCAAGTTCGGAAGCTTCATATATGCCAGAAACCCCCACACTCGAATTAAATCCAAGTTGGGTCTGACCTTGAATCAGAGTTCATGAGACGTGACATCGGAAGTTGCGTACGACAATTTATTCATAATGAAAGTAGTAATAAGTGCAGCTTCTCCCTAGAACCAGTTTTGAAGACCCGCAATTAACAACATTGAGTTTATCATCTTTGTCAATATCCTGTTCTTCCTTTCTGCTACACTATTTGATTGATAAGAATACGGAGCAGTTGTCTCATTGACAATTCCATGTTCTTTGCAGAACATTGTGAATTCAATAGATCTATACTCTCCATCTCGATCACTTCTGATTCTCTTGAGTTGTTGCCCTGTTTGACGATCAGCCTCAGCCCTGAACTCCCTAAATTTTTGAATTCTTCGTCTTTAGACTTTAGAAGATAGACGAATGCGTACTTCGAGTATCATCGATGAATGTAATAAAATACTTTATCTTAGCCTTTGTGGATAACTGTTTAAAGTCACAAATATTTGAGTGCACCAACTCCAGAAGGTCTGTGCTTCAGTTTACCAGTTTGAATAATTTTTTTGTGATCTTTGTCTGCGCACAAACTTCATATTTCTCTATCTTCTTACCCCCATATTTGGAGATAAGCCCTAGACTAGGTTTTTTATTTATTCTTTTATAATGAACATGTCCTAGCCTAATGTGCCATAATTCAAGAGAATAACCAGAAGAAGCGACTACATTAACATTATTAGCAGGAGTTACAAGTTAAAGTTTCAACATCCTTAGGTACAAAAGCTTTTCCGAAGTATGTTTCTTTATATGACAATATCACCATCTGCCTATCATTGATGTCCATCCTCAAGCCTGCGTTATAAAGAAGACTTCATGTGACCAGGTTCTTGGAAAATACCAGTACATGCTTAACATCCTGAAGCGTAAGCGACTTCCCCGAAGTAAGATCTAGTACCACCATCCCGATCCTTTGTACTTCAGCTTGTGCCTAGTTTGCCACCATAACCTTCTCAGATGTAGGCTTGTATGTGGTGAACAACTACCTCTTTGAGAAAACATGGCATGATGTACCATTGTCCACCCACCATTTAGTATCAACACCAGCCGAGATAACCTATGCAATCATAGCAACTTTGTTAGGCTCACCTTACTCTGTCTGTTTGGGCTTGGATCTGTAGTCTTTCCTATAGTGGCCCTTCTTGCCACAATTGAAACAAGTCACATCTGACTTGGGCTTGGGCTTTAATGAAGTTGACTTCACCTTCAGATGTTTGAAGTCCTTCTTCTTATTATGAGGAGCCTTCTGTATCCCCTTAGAGTCACCAGCATGCTCCAAGTTGGCCTTGGCCAACTATTTGGAAAGCTAATCCACTTTGTTTTGAGCCCTCAACTCATCTTCAACTTGGATCCAATGTAGTAATAGATCCAGGTTGACCTCCATCTTCTTTCGGTGCATATCCAAGATAAAGTTGCTACATCCAAGCAGGAGCTTGACGATAATACCTTCCACGACGAAAGCGTCGACCATGGTCATGCCATCATCCTCAAGTTTTTGACGTAACTTGAGAAATTTCTTGACTTGAGGCAAGATCGTCTCGTCGTTGTTCTCCTTTAAAAAAGTTTGAACAAACTTTTGTATTTAATTCAAGAAAAAGAGTACAAAGAAATCCTAAACTAACAATCTATTACAAGTTTTTGATTCTGGAAAGTGGCACGATGGACATCGAGCGCTGCAGTGGCTCCTTTACTCCATTGATGATCTGACTAGGAAAGAAAAATGCTTCTTCTCTCTATTTTCTGTGTGTTTGCCCCTGTGTCCTGCCCATGTGTCCTGCTCCTATGTTGGTATACCACCTTGATATTTATAGCCATTGCGTACTATGACCATGCGCGCGTATATACCATAGGCACATGGATCTTGGGAGCTGTCACGTGGACATCCCTAACAAGATATAGTTCTAACCGTGGGAGCGAGTCCAGACCGAGCTGCCACGTGGACGTTTGTTGCAATTTGTTGTTGCTGAAGATCTAGACGGTTCTCGTCTTTTGTGTGCGTGACTTGGTCAGCTTGACGCGTGGACCGCACTTAGTTCGAGTAAATCTCTTCAGTTTGAAACAGAAAGATTTTATCTCAGGTAGTACTGCCACATTGATGGAATATGGGATGCATATGGCCAACGATGTTTGGGACGCATGTGGCTAGAGATGCATAGTATCGTTCATGTGATGTTGCACACTAGTCAGGAGTCATCATTAGGCTGACAAAAGCTTCTGTCATTTTTAGTGTGCTCATATTTTCTGAGGCATATAAAGCGCCTTTTTGTCAGGATTTTGTGTCAAATACGATATCGTTGTCAGAATGCCACATCAGATCCGTGTGCGGCCAATATTTCTTTTGACGGTCTGGGACGCATGGATGTTGTCTTTCTAGGCCGCATGGTTACTCTGCGGCCCGATTTCTCTTTAGTTGATTATGGGGTGCATGGTTGTTGGACGCATGGATCCATATTTTTTATGCTTTTACAAGACTCCTTTCAAACTTTTTAAACCGATAATTTTTGAAATACTTTGAATAAGAAGCATGGATGGGGAGCACTTGGGCTGCATGGATGTTGGGCCCCTTGGGCAAGCGCTTCCAAGCTGTCATCTTCATTAAATGTTTTTTATTTGATTTGCTTTGATTTTGAAGAAGATCTTCTAAGATTCTGACCCACCTTTTCACACGAATCCCAAACTGATGGCTAGAAAGGATAGAGCTCCATCGAGAATCCAATCGTCCATCCCTGTCATTAGATGTCAGCAGGACACATAAATCGAAGAGTTGCCATTATCGCTTTAGTGGCCTATAAATATGGGTTTTGGGGGAAGAGAGAACTTTTTTGTTTTGCTGAGTTCCTCCTTCCCCTTTGTCTCCGACTCTTTCTCTACTTTCATTCATTTTTTCCGACTATCTGCCATAGCTCCTAAAGCTTCGTCCTCTTTGTCTAAGGCCAAGAAGGCGGACGACAAGGGGAAGCACCCTGCCTCTTCGTCTAAGACCAAGGATGAGGCCCCGACTTTCCACCCGGACATTCAAGTGCCCATTAAAGGTAACGAATTTTGGGGAAGATGAAATATTGATGCACGGACCCTTTGCACACAGTCTGCTGCATAGATTAGAATATGTGCTAACTTTTCCACAGGACTATGCAGCATGCTTTATGCGTGGGTCTTTCTTGGGCCGCATGCGCCGGTCTTGATTTTGCCGCATGGATGGCATCTCATGCGTCTCACTCGGCCGCATGGATGTCCTGACATGTGCCTGACATGACTTGGCCGTATGTATATGGTCATATGTGCCTCACATGACTCAGCCATATATATGCTATTACATGCCCCAGTTGTCTTTTGGTGCGCATGCTATCGTGGTGGTTCTAACTGTCTTCTTATTCCTAACTTTTCAGTAACTTTGCCCGTGGCTTCGTTAATGAAGGTGCTTGTTGGGCATGCTCAGGCCGTATTGGGCATAAGATTTGACCAGATAGTGGCACGTGTCTAGGCCCAGATAAACAAGAGTCAATCTAAGGCGAGGCTGAAGTTCATAGCGGACCAACCTCTATTTTTCCTGCTTAGCCAGTTAAACTCTGGGTGGATTGAGGACAAAAATAATACTTCTTACTTGAAGCCCGTAGTGCCTCAAATCCCGATCCAACCGGGATGTGCACTATATAATTGGGCTTGTGGCTAGTCTGTCTGAGTCATAGTTTGGTGTTTAGAGCATCGTACATCCTCTTGCCATGGACGAAATATGATGATCCTTTCCAACTCATGGATAGGCCTCTATTGAAACGAGTCCAATAAGTTTCGTGCTTTGTTGCTTGGTTTTCTTGATATCGCTTTGGAATTTTATTTTGGTGTTGCTTTTGATTTGCTTGGTTTTTGCTGTTGGCTTTCTCGCTTGGAGCTTTGATTCTTGGGGAGTTCGAAAGAAATGATAGGCAAAGGATTATAACCCGATGCTCCTGCTATTACAGGTCCACGTAACTGACGTTTGATCGTTGCTAGGCGGGACTCATTCTTTCAGCACTTTTCCTTAACCATTGAGTGGTTCGAACCTTTCTTTCCTACTTCTTCACGTCCACATCTCTTGTATTTCAAACGTTCAATTGATGATGCCCGGCTGATCGCCTAGTAAATCCTTAGCAACAATACATACCAGCTACTAAGAAAGAATTGTAGACTATACTTGTATTCATAAACACCTTATAAACACGAGCTCCAATATAAAAGAAATTGGGTTATTGGTTGCAGCCTGGTGCCTCGGAGTGTTTGGAACCACGGGACACCAAAATCAGAACACGACTTTGAGAAAATATGAACTGTTGCATAAGTATATATGTTGCTGTTTTACTTCTTCTGTTTCATCTCATACATTATTTGAAAATTAAACTATTTAAGCATTTGCATGGTCTGGGATAACTTGTGCACAAGGTTTAGCATTTCCTCGAAATGGTATTCCGGGGCACTAGAACCATATCAACCCGGAGGGAATATTTGATCGTGCTAGTCGCGATACATTGCGGGACCTTCAGCAAGGCTTGTTATCCGGGATGACAGGGCGCACCGCAATGCCTTGGATAAGTCCCCATGGTGTCGATCACTCCAATGACCATATAGAAATAGAACACATGCTAATTTATTATTTTGTGCAGATGGTAAGTATACTTGTGTTTTGTTGCAGGGAAGGCGTGCATCGGTTGAGTAAACAACCGATATACTTTATGGATTCAACGTTATTGTCGTTGATCTAAAACATGTAACTGATATGAACTGAATTCACTTAGTTCTCTATAGAAAGATCATTTTAATGCATACTCGCCCCTAATAAGCAAGTATTAATTTAGGCGAGTGGGTTCATCCCGCTCACCAGTACAGCTGAGTACTGACCCACGTTGTGGGTAACTATTTCAGGCACTCAGACAGTGCAACGCTAGTGGATAGACGAGAAGGCGTTAGAAGCTCTTCTATTTTGAAGTATAGTTAATGTCAGTTTATTTTGGAGGCGTATATTTTCAACCTATACAAGGGCGTAATGTATGAACGACGAGGCCTATCTGATGGAGCGCGTCCTGCCTTTTGAGTTTTTCTTTTGTAATGCAAACCAAGCAGTCAAGAGGCGTATCAAATGTAAACTCTTATAAATTACTCTGAATTATCAATAAAAATCATGTTTCTTCCTATACTTGTATTCAGCTATCTGCGAATGTGTTTTCTAACTTGTGTTTCAAATAGGTTCCTATCACTGCACATTCTTTCCTTTTGTGACCGCAACTCCAGGCTCACACGGTATCATGCCCTAGCGAGGATGATCGATTCCGCAAAGGATCTATCAAGGACGATTGACCCTTTCGGGATCGGAGCATGACATATTGGTATCAGATCACGACTTCACTTCCTTGGGTTTTCAAAAAGATATTATAGAAGTTTTATACGCCTCTCGATTGAATTGCATTCGGCTTCCACTGTATGAGATTAATCGCCCTATACAATGAGCCCATAAATAAGGATTTATCATTTTTGGAGTATTGATAAGCTATTCTCTTTTATAGCAATAGCTAAGAAAAATACTGTCGCTACAAGCAGTGCTCAGCCCGTTTAGAGCGATCTAACAAGTTCTAGAGAATCCAGAGGAGCGGGTTCAATCGATATGAACGAAAGGCTCATACACCTAATGAAGGTACAATAACAACAAGCTGCACTTAACAGCGCAAATTCAGGCACAGTTCACTGCTCAACAGAAGCAGATGGATACCATGATGCAATTGATCGCATCTTTGGTACCCAGCAATGGCGGAGCCACGGTGACGCCTGTTACGCCGCCAGCTGTGGCGGTAGGATATGGATATGAGTAAACGCAGCCTCCCGCTAGGAATACCTGCAGAGCGACGGAGTTCACCAAAATACACCCACCAACATTCAACGGACGAGCAGAACCGAATGTGGTGATAGGATGGATTGCAAAACTTAAAGGATTATTCAACCTAGTTGGCATTAAATGGTCCAAATGAGTGGCTTGTGCATCGGTACAACTGGAACTACAGGCGTATGATTGGTTGAAAGCCACCAAGCAAGGGATTTATGATGCTAATCCCAACTGCAAGATCACTTGGGAGATTTTCAAATCTGCCTTTATTTAACAATATATCCCAAGGGCCGTACGGCAACAAAAGGAAGACGACTTCAGCAATCTGGTACAAGGAAGTATGTCTTTTAATGATTATGATTCAGTGTTCGCTAGACTCACCAAGTTTGCCGGGCACTTCTTGCCTAACCACCAGATATGGTGCTACCATTTTCAGAAGGGTTTGAATGATGATCTGCGTAGGGATATCATAAATCAGAAGTACCAGACCTACCGGGAATGTTACGAAGCTGCCCTTAATAGTGAACGGATCTTTTGGTGCAAATCATAAAAGATCAATGTACAGACTTCGCGTGCCAATTTTAATAAGTAGCCATATAAAACGAGAGGGTCTGGAGCGGCGAAGCGTCCGCACACATCTTAGCACAGGGGTCCGCCTCAGGGATCGTATTGCCATATGTGCTATAATATGGGGCATCGGGTGAATGAGTGTCGAGTCGTTGGATGCTTCAAATGTGGCCATTTGGTACATAAAACATTTGACTGTCGAGAACCCAGGCCGATCGTCAGACAGCATCCAAACCAGAATAAGGGGCCTCCAACACACGGTGCCAATGCTGTACCAGTGAACCCACAAGGCCAGGGTGCCCAAGGCTGAGTCTATGCATTAACTCGGGATGAGGCATCTGTCTCTGACACTGTTGTGACAGGTACCTTACTTTTCCAAGAATTGCCCATTAGAGTCTTATTCGATCCAGGTGCTACACATAGTTTCATATCTGCTGATTTTATTATTGAGAATAAATTAACTTCTACTTTAAATATGAACCTTTGTGTGAGTACCCCTTCGGGAGTCGACATGCCCGCCAGTACGATCTTTAGGGATGACTATATTTGTATCGGAGGCAGGAAGCTTTCCTTAGATGTCATTATTCTAGACATTAAGGATTACGACATTATTCTTGGAATGGACTGGCTGGGGGATTGCCATGAACAATCGAGTGCGCGGAGAAGCGAGTCGTATTTTGTCTACCCGGCGAGGTAGACTTCTACTAGTCGTGCAGCGCTGCACCGAAGACGGCAATGGTGATATCAGCAATTTTTTCTAGGCGCATGTTGTATTCGGGCTGTGAAGGGTACTTAGCCTCTGTTCGAGACACCCGGCAGGAAGGTGCAGATGCAGCTCAGGCTGATATCATAGCAGATTTTTTTGACATGTTCCCGGACGAGCTGCTTGGAATGCCTCCTGATCGAGAGATCGAATTCTCCATTGACACCTTTTCGGATACGCGACCGATATCGAAGGCACCCTATCGAATGGCCCCAGCAGAACTAAAGGAACTGAAGGTCTAGTTGCATTATCTGTTAGACTGAGGATACATTTACCTAAGCGTTTCTCCACGGGGAGCTCCGGTATTGTTCATAAAGAAGAAGGACAGATCCATGCGGCTGTGCATAGACTACCGATAACTGAATAAGGCTACCGTATGGAACAAGTATCCATTGCCAAGGATAGACGACCTGTTTGATCAACTACAAGGTGCAACAGTATTCTCTATCGATCTCAGATCAGGCTATCACCAGTTGAAAATCAAATCCGATGACGTCCCCAAGTCAGCATTCTGAACCCGATATGGGTACTATAAATTTTTTGTAATATCGTTCGGCTTGATGAACGCTCCTGCAGCTTTTATAGATCTGATGAACCATGTATTTTGGCTGTTTGTGGACAAGTTTGTGGTTGTGTTTATTAACGATATACTAATCTATTCCAAGAATGAGACGGAATACAAGGAACGCTTGAAGATCATGCTACAGACATTGCGGGAGCATCGGTTGTTCGCAAAGCTCAGCATGTGTGATTTTTGGTTGAACATCGTGGCATTCCTTGGACATGTCGTCTCGGTAGAAGGCGTCCTCGTAGACCCAAAGAAGATAAAAGCGGTGGTGGATTGGAAGCAACCTACGTCAGCCAGTGAAGTTTGTAGCTTTTTCGGCCTAGCGGGATACTACCGTAGGTTCATGAAAGATTTTTCTAAATTGGCCTCGCCTTTGACTCGCCTTACTCAGAAAGGGATTGCATTCAAGTGGAGTGACGACTGCGAAGCTAGCTTCCAAGAGCTAAATCAATGGCTCATTTCAGCTCCATCACTTGTACTTCCAGATGGAGTAGATGAGTTTCAGATATACAGCGATTCTTTGGGACTCAGCTTAGGGTGTGTTCTCATGCAGAGGGATAAAATAATTTTGTACGCCTCTAGACAATTAAAACCGCACGAGAAAAACTACCTGACATATGACTTGGAACTGGCGGCAATTATGTTTGCACTGAAGTTGTGGCAGCATTATCTTTATGGTGTTGCTTATAAAATTTATACAGACCACAAGAGCCTCAAGTACCTATTCACCTAATGGGAAATGAACCTCCGGCAGCGGCACTGGCTAAAACTGATAAAGGACTATGATCTGACGATCGCATATATGCCGGGCAAGGAAAACGTTGTTGTTGATACTCTGAGGCGAAAGCACGTGGGCTTGCTATCCATAAGCAGCCGTTTGCTTCAGGATCTAGAGGCGATGGGCATCGAGTTTCGAGTTCAACATAGAGGAATGCAGCTGGCACTACTCTATCTTGAGCCGAATTTGCGTGATAGAATCAAATCTGCTCAAAGGGACGATCAGTTCCTAACGAAGGTACGCGGGCTGATCTCAACAGGAAAGACGTCCAACTTCATGGAAGGCGGAGATGGGATCTTAGAGATGAAAGGAAGATTATGTGTTCCTAGCGACCTAGTACTCTGAAGGGAAATTATGACGGAGGTACACTATGCGAAGTATTCCTTACATCCGGGGAGTGCCAAGATGTACAAGGACTTACGCAAGATATTTTGGTAGCACGGTATAAAGCGGGATATGGCAACCTCACAGTATATGGCCTGTTAACAGGTAAAAGCTGAACATCAGAGACCCGATGGGGAGCTGCAGAACCTCGCTATTCCTGAGTAGAAATGGGACAAAATCACTATGGATTTCATCGTGGGCTTTCCGAAGAAGCCGCAGGGGCATGATGCGATTTGGGTCATAGTTGATCGTTTGACCAAATCTGCCCACTTTCTCCCTATCAAAGTTACATGGAGCGTCGATTGATTATCACAGGTTTACATTGACAAAATTGTCTAACTACACGGAGTACCTGCCTCAATCATCTCGGACCACGGAGTACCTACCAAGCTAAAGTTCAGTACCGTATACCACCCACAGACTGACGGCCAGACGAAAAGGACGAATTAGATACTTAAAGATATATTGCGACTGTGTGCCATCAATCTAAACACAAGTTAGGACACACACCTTTCATTGCCAAAGTTTGCGTACAACAACAGTTACCAATCAGATGGCACTGTACGAAGCGCTCTATGGGCGGAAGTGTCAATCTTCAATCTGTTGAGACGAAGTCAGCGAGCGGCAGGTACTTAAGCCAGAGCTGGTGGAGCAAGCAGTTGAGAAAGTTTTCTTGATTCGAGAAAGACTCCGCACTGCGCAGAGCCGACAGAAGAGCTATGTCGATGCTCATCGTAGACCTTTGGAGTTTATGGTCAGAGATCACGTCTTCTTGAAAGTAACACCAATGCATGGAGTAATGCGCTTCGACATTAAGGGCAAATTGAATCCCAAATTTGGTGCCCCCTTCGAAATACTGGAATGAGTGGCAACTGTGGCATATCGAATTGCACTACCTTCCGCCCTGGCTAAATTACACGATGTCGTCCATGTCTCTCAACTTTGAAAGTATGTGCATGATCCGAGTCACATGGTTAGCTTCGAGCAATTGGAACTACGCACAGACTTATCGTACTCAGAGGAGCCTGTGCAGATTTTGGATCATAAAGAAAAAGTGATGTGGAACTGTACAATATCCTTGGTTCTTATGTTGTGGCAAAACCATTCGGTAGAGGAATCGACGTGGGAGATGGAGTCGAAGATGAAGGAGAAGTATCCCTCATTTTTTGTTCAGTCGGAGGTAAGACCTTATTCTTAAGTTTTGGGATAAAACTTTTTTTTAGTGGTATATTATGTAGTGCCTCAAATTCCGATCTGACAGGAATACGTACTATATAATTGGGCTTGTGGGTAGTCTGTCTGAGTCATAGTTTGGTGTTTAGAGCTTCGGCATCCTCTTGCCATGGACAAAATATGATGATCCTTTTCAACTCAGGGATATGCCTCTATTAAAACGAGTACAATGGTTTTCGTGCTTTGTTGCTTGGTTTTCTTGATGTCGCTTTGGGATTTTGTTTGGTGTTGCTTTCGATTTGCTTGGTTTTTGCTGTTGGCTTTCTTGCTTGGAGCTTTGATTCTTGGGGAGTTCGGAAGGAAGGATAGGCAAAGGATTCTAACCCGGTGCTCGTGCTATTGCAGGTCCGTGTAACTGACGTTTGATCGTCGCTAGGCGGGACTCCTTCTTTCAGTACTTTCCCTTTACCAGTGAGTGGTTCAGACCCTTCTTTCCTACTTCTTCACGTCCACATCGCTAGTGTTTCAAACGTTCAATCGATGATGCCCGGCTGAACGCCTAAGAAATCCTTAACCACAATGCATACCAGCCACTAAGAAAGGAACATGGAATTATAGACTATACTTGTATTCATAAACACATTATAAAAACAAGCTCCAATATCAAGGAAATTGGGTTATTGGTTGCGACCTGGTGCCTCCGATGTGTTTGGACACACGGTGTCACTACCCAATTCTAGAAAATAGGATTTTTTTTAAATTATGTATTGATCGTAAATAATTATATTTATATTTAATTGATGGTTGTATTATTTTTTGTTGGATTATTTTAGGGTTTTGGCTAGTCTAGACCCATGTCAGACCCTAGTGGACCCATGTCAGACCCAACCAACATCTTTGTCAGACTCATTTATGGGTTTAGAATAGTTATTATATTTTTATTTAGTTAGTTGGATTGTTTTGGATTAGTTAAAGTGTGTTTAGTGAACACTAAACCTAAACCTTGGTTGCATGACTAATTAGGAGGGTGTTTTAGTCATTTTCCATAGATGTAAACCCTACTTTAATGCTTGGCCAGCCCCTAACCCTAATTCCTTGCACATGACCGAACCCCTCCCATTCCATTCTCTCTATTTTATTTTTCTTCTTCTTCTTCTCCACTCTCCACTCTTTTCTTCTTCCAATCTCTCATTTCAAGTAAGTATTTCTCCTTTTCTTCTCTTCCTTCTTCTATTCTTTCATTTATGTTAACCCTAATCCTTTACTTTTCTCTAACCTAGGTGTGTAGAGCCTAGACTTAGTGTAGAGGCTTGGTTTGGAGGCTTGGAGGCTTGAGGGTGGTGATTTCAAGGGTTTTGGAGACTTTGGCCTTGGGATTCCAACTCCCAAGAGGTAAACCCTAACTTTCCTCTTAGTAATTGCTATTATATAGTGTAATTAGTAATTTAGAACCTTTCTAGACCTTAAGGCTACCCGTGGGAGAAAGTTAGAACTTGTTTGTTTGTGTTTGGAGACTTTGACATTAGGTTTTGTGTCAATTTTGGGCAAAATCCGAGATTGGCCCAATTTTGGGTGATGCCCTTGGTTAGACAGACCTAGGTAGACGTGCTTGGGTGCCTTGAGGGTAAGTACGTATCTCCGTTCGGACACGTGAGGTCGTATCGCGGAGAAATGGGCGTTTCGAGCGATTTTGGGGTTCTCGTCGTCGTAGGTTCTATGTGCGTGCTCGTTTTTGTCACGGACCTAGAATCTGCGAGTTAGTATTTTTTCTAGATTCTAGACCTCGATTAGAACTCGTGGGTAAATTTTGGATCAATTCCGAGTAGGTTTGGTGTGCGTTCATGAGGTATCGCGAACCGTACTCCACGTGTTCGTCGAAGTGACCGAATGACCATTTCGACTTGGTTTCTTGGTTTTGGGCTTGTGCGCGGGTTGGTTTAGCTTAGGAGAGTGTGTGCTAGGGTTTTTGAGTTATATTTTATATATTTATAGTTATTTATAGGTGTTCGGGTGGTTGTGCGTGCGTTGGTACTGTGTGTGTGTTGTGTGTGTGTTGTGTTTATATGTGTATATGTATATATGAGTCTATATATATATATATGTATGTGTGTCTATATATATATATATATATATATATATATATATATATATATATATATATATATATGTCTCTATATATATAAGAGTGTGTATGTATATATGTATATGAGTCTATGTATATATATATATATATATATATATATATATATATATATATATATATGTATGTGTGTGTGTGTATGTGTAAGTGTGTGTGTGCTTGTGTGTCGTGGTATGTGTAGTGCGTATTAGAGAGAGAGATAGGGGGCAGTAGCTAGCTATAGATGGAGGAGCAACAAAGCTGTAGCATAACACTGCAGAATGAAGGCAGCAGCAGCAGATGGGAGAGCAGCTAAGCAGTGGCACAGCGCAGCAAGAGCAGGCCAGTAGCAGCAGCAGCTACTTGGCACCACCAGCAGCAGCAAGTAGCTGCTGCAGTAGCAGTGTAGCATCAGCAACATGTAGCCCAGCAGCAGCAGAATACGGCATTAGCAACAGCAGGAACATGCTGCAGGCAGCGCAGCAGAGCAGCTGCAGCGGCAGTGTTTGCAGCATGCTGCAGTGGCAGCAGCAGCGGCATTTACAGCCATAGCAGCAACAGCAGCCAGCATTGCATTGGCAGCATGGCGAGGCAGCAGTAGGCAGCAGCGTATGCAGGTAGCGGTAGGCAGTAGCAGCAGGTAGTGAGAGAGGGAGAGAGAGCTATATATATATGTATAGATATATAGATAGATAGATAGATTGATACATAGATAAGTATAGATATATATATACATAGTTATATATATATATATATATATATATATATATATATATATATATATATATATATATGGGTATATGTATTTGTGTATGTGTGGTTATATATATAGATATGTAGATATATATAAGCATATATGTTTAGTTATATATTATCCTAGATATATAGCTAGGTATATATATGCTAGATAGTTTGCTAGATAGCTAGTGTTAGAGAGGGGGATAGTTGGATATCTCAATACCTTGAGATATCAAGGTATCTCAATACCTTGAGATACCCAAGGTATTGAGTATCGAGGTGAGGTTTTTGATCGTTTGCCTAGGAATAAGTTTAGAGTGGCTTTTATATGTATCGGTGTATATATTACGCGTGTTAGCATAGGTATTAGTAGGTATAGGAGGGGTGCGTAGCTTAGGTCGAGGTATCGGATACCGAGGGTATCTCGGTATCTCAAGGAGGCGAGTTTGAGGGTTTACTAGCTTAATGAGCTAGTTTTGACCTAGAATTTTAGGGGCACCCTAGTTTGACCTAGCGTTGACCATAATTGCCCGCGTTGACCGCAAAAGTCAACGTTTGACCTAGTTTTGACCCAAAGTTAATTTTTTGGACTCCGGGTTGAATTTTTGACCCAGATTTTACCGGTTTGACCCGTTCGACCTAGAATAACCTTAGAAGCTTGTTTTTAGTTATTTTATATCAGTTTAACTCTTTAGAACCCCGTTTAACCTTGCTTTTCGTAATAGGTTCTTGTGACACCAGTTCGGATCTCGATCCTCACCAGTTGCTCAGGACGTCAGGTGAGTACCTACCTCTGATTGTTTCTATTTCATGATAGTGTATATATCACCTGTTCTAGAATGGTAATACTTGATTCTGACACATTATTTCACGAGCTGGTACTAGTTGGATCCCGTCATGAGATGTTATCCCCCTAACCGTGTTCAGCAGGTACTCTATCACGTGTATTTTATCATGTGCTTCAGGTATTGAATCTCATATGCTATTATGTTCTTCGTGTGCTCTCGCCTTCATGTGCGCGAGTTATTTATCATATACGTAGCTTATCGTGGTTGGATCCAAGAGTATTAGTGGGGGAGGGGAGTAGGAGTTGGTTATATGATCAAAGCCAAACAATATTCATGTGTATGTCGGTTATGCAACTCACACATAACAGAGTAATCGTAGATTATTCATGTGCAACCTAAGCCGATCATATAACGAACTTGTGCTCAAGGTACTTAGCTAGTATTCCTATTTTCTCACATGCAGTTACTTCTCTACTACTTGTATTATTCTCCAGTTTTACATTGTAGTTACTTTATCTGTTCCACCATGTATTTATTTTTCTGTGCATCTTGTATACTTTTCTATTGCTAGTCATATATACCTTACCATGTATTTGGAGTTGCTTTCAGAGTTATGTACTTCGCTCCAGTCCTGACTGGATATATTTTTTCCAGAGGATCCTGTGGATTTTTGCCCGACCTTCTACGGGCCAGGTGTCGAGGAGTGTTGCGATCCTGTTTTTGAGGAGGAGCCCGTCCCAGCAGAGGAGACACCGTTAGCGCCCTAGTTTAGCTAGGTGGGTTTCTCTGGGTTATTTCCAGTTGCTATTTTGGATGACTATATTTATTATTTTGCTGTTGTGAGATGTTGTAGACTTTAGACTTGGACTGTATATTTGGATATTGTAGTGCTCTCTTTGGTTCTTGTTTCTTTGTTGATATCTTATCGTGCTTTTACTCTTCCCCTAGTTATTGTGATTAAGAGTTTATATACATTGCGTGGTTGCCATCCTTTTGGATAGGTTATATTGACAGGATATTGTGAGATATAAATATTGTTGTGACCTAGAACGGACCTAGACAGCGTTCTATCGCCGATTCTACGGTGTAGGCTGGACGTACCCACGACTCATGCCCAATTTTTGGGGTACGGTCGTGACACATTTTTGGTGGTGGCACATGCAGGTCTAGTTTCTAGGTCTACCTGCATAGGATATAGGATATAGGCTGAGAGAGAGTGTGCTCAATCACAACTAGGACCCTTCCTGATCTTTTGCTATCTTTATTTTTTTTGAAATTATTTTCTTTTGCAATATTACTGTCCTTCCTTGATGATATCGTATCTTGCACCGTTGGTGATGTGATCTCAGGTTTTGTTCTTCTTGATTCTATTCCAGCACTTGCTTTATTTGATTTCGGTGCTTCCCATAGCTTCGTGTCTGTATCTTTTGCTGTTAGATACCATCTTGTTGCTGAACCTTTAGCTAGACTCTGCAAGATCATGACCGGGGGTGGCATCATCCTATTCAGTGATGTCTGTAGAGACCAGAGAGTTACCTTGGGAGGCCGAGAGTTGAGTGTGTGCCTACTCGTAATGACACTTTCGAGCTACGATATTGTACTCGGGATGGATTGGTTGAGTATGCACTGTGCTAGTATAGATTATCGTGGAGGCAGAGTGTTGTTTAGTCCGCCGGGTGGGCTAGAGTTTGAGTTTGCCAGAGGAGCAGTGGAGCAGAGCGAGGGAGTCCTCTGCGGAGCCCTGGTGGTAGAGCAGAGGTTGCCACATCCACTAATAGCGGAGTTCATGGATATCTTTTCGGAGGAGTTTCCAGGGTTACCTCTGGACAGAGATGTGGAGATCTTTATAGACTTGGTGCCAGGCGCGGAGCCGATATCCCAACACGTTTATAAAGTCAGCAACAGTGAGCTGGTAGAGTTGAAGAAGCAGGTGGATGAGCTTCAGGACAAGGGATTTATTAGATCTAGTTCTTCTCCATGGGGTGCTCCGGTACTTTTTGTGCCGAAGAAGGATGGGTCGATACGGATGTGTATCGACTACAGGGCTCTGAACAACCTCACAATCAAGAACAAGTATCCGCTGCCGCGTATTGATGATCTCTTTGATCAGTTGAGCGGAGCGAGGGTATTTTCTAGGATTGATCTGCGGACAGGCTACCACCAGGTGAAGGTCAGGAGGGAGGATATTCCAAAGACAGCTTTTCAGACCAGGTATGGACAGTATGAGTTCATGGTAATGCCGTTTGGGTTGACTAATGCCCCGGCAGTGTTCATGAATCTGATGAAAAAGGTGTTCCATCAGCATCTAGACAGGTTTGTGGTGGTGTTTATAGATGACATCTTGGTGTATTCGAAGATCCCAAATGAGGAGCATCTGAGGATAGTGCTAGAGACTCTCAGAAAGGAGAAGCCCTATGGAAAGCTTTCGAAGTACGAGTTCTTCCTTGACAAGGTTGAATTCCTTGGTCATGTGGTGACAAGAGAGGGGATCTCGGTGGATCCGAGGAAGATCATGGCAGTTGAGACATGGAGTGCTCCGAGTTAAGTAGCAGAGGTCAGGAGTTTCCTGGGGCTGGCAGGTTACTACAGAAGATTTGTTCAAGATTTTTCTCGGATTGCAGAGCCGTTGTCTAGGCTGACCCGGAAGGACATGGAGTTTGTTTGGTCAGAGGAGTGCCAGATTTTCTTTGATGAGCTGAAGAGGAGGTTGACAACAGCTCCAGTATTAACGTTGCCATCAGGGTCAGGAGGATTCACTATCTATAGTGATGCATTGGGGAAAGGACTGTGTTGTGTATTATAGCAGAATGGGAGGGTGATTGCCTATGCTTTCAAGCAATTACGTCCTCATGAGAAGAACTACCCTACCCACGATTTGTAGTTGGCAGCGGTCATCTTTGCTCTGAAGTTGTGGAAATACTATTTATACAGAGAGCGTGTGGAGATCTTCACAGACCATAAGAGCTTGAAGTATGTGTTTACCCAAAAAGAGCTGAACATGAGGCAGAGGAGATGGTTAGAGTTGATGAAAGACTTTGACATATTATTGCAGTACCATCCAGGGAAGACGAACATAGTTGTAGATGCGCTGAGAAGGTATCCGGTAGCTATGTGCCTGACTACAGATTGTTATCTTCTGGCAGATCTAGAGAGCTTGGGCATTGAGGTGATAGTGCCTGGAGTTGAGATGCAGATATGGGGACTGCAGATTCAGTCAGACTTGGTAGACCGGATCAGGGCTACACAGTTTGAGGATGAGTCCGTGAGGAGCATCAGGGTGCAGGTTCAGATTGGATTATCAGATGACTTCACCATTGCTGATGATGGTTTATTGCGGTACGATACCAGGTTGTGTGTGCCGAGTGGGTCATTGCGCGATGAGGTTCTTCAGGAGGCACATTGATCCCAGTACTCTATGCATCCAGGTGCCAACAAGATGTATAGAGATCTGAGAGAGCATGTATGGTGGTACGGGATGAAGCGGGAGGTAGCGCGCTTCGTATCCCGATGCTTACTGTGCCAGCAGGTGAAGGCAGAGAGGCAGTGGCCAGGAGGGTTGCTCCAGCCGTTACCCATTTCAGAGTGGAAATGGGAGCATGTGACCATGGATTTTGTTTCTGGACTTCCCCATTCTCCAGGAGGGAAGGATGCAATTTGGGTCATCGTAGACAGGTTGACCAAATCGGCCCACTTTCTACCATTCAAAGTGGGTATATCTACGAAGAAACTAGCAGAGATGTATGTGCGCCAGATAGTCAGACTGCATGGAGTTTCTGTGAGCATAGTATCAGACCGGGACAGTCGCTTTACTTCATATTTCTGGAGGAGTTTACAGGCTAGCTTGGGCACCTAGCTCAAGTTTAGTACTACATATCACCCACAGACAGACGGTCAGTCATAGAGGACCATTCAGACACTTGAGGACATACTTCGTACTTGTGTTCTGGATTTCAGAGGCTCTTGGGAGGATCACTTACACTTGGTAGAGTTCGCTTACAACAACAGCTACCAAGCCAGTATCGAGATGTCACCATTCGAGGCATTGTATGGACGGAGGTATCGCACTCTGTTATCATGGGATGATGTAGGCGAGAGATATTTACTTGGCCCAGAGATGGTGGTTGATGCGGCGGAGAAGGTCAAGCTCATTAGAGATAGACTTCGGGTAGCGCAGGACAGGCAGCGGCATTGGGCCGATAGCCACCAGAGACCTTTGGAGTTTGAGGTATAGCTTAGAATTTAGATTTTGTTCTTGTGTTTGCTTACGATTGCTTGTTTTAGATTAAGTGCTAAGACCTTGTTTGTGCTAGGTTGGTGATATGGTGTTTCTGAGGATTTCTCCGACGTGGGGCACTATTTGCTTCGGTGGAGGTGGAAAACTTAGCCCACGTTTCGTCTGACCCTTCAGCATACTTGAGAGGGTCGGCGCTGTAGCGTATAGGCTAGATTTGCCGCCTACGCTAGAGGGAGTTCATGATGTGTTCCATGTATCACAGTTGAGACGGTACGTGGCGGATCCTAGTCACGTATTGGATCACTCAGAGATCGTGGTGGGCCCTACTCTTAGCTATCCAGAGCAGCCGGTAGAGATTCTGGATCGGCGGAAGAAGGTGTTGAGGAACTAGACTATTCTCTTGGTTTGCGTCGCGTGGAGGCATCACTCTCCAGGTGAGTCGACCTGGGAGAAGGAGGATGAAATGCGCGAGCGATACCCTTATCTTTTCGAGCCCTGAGGTATGGTTCTTTCTTTTTCTTGCATTCCTGTCCTAGTTTCGTCTTTTAATTTCGAGAACGAAATTATTTTAAGGAGGGTAGGCTTGTCACTACCCAATTCTAGAAAATAGGATTTTTTTTGTAAATTATGTATTGATTGTAAATAATTATATTTATATTTAATTGATGGTTGTATTATTTTTGTTGGATTATTTTAGGGTTTTGGCTAGTCTAGACCCATGTCAGACCCTAGTGGACCCATGTCAAACCCAACCAGCATCCTTGTCAGACTCATTTATGGGTTTAGAATAGTTATTATATTTTTTTTTAGTTAGTTGGGTTATTTTGGATTAGTTAGAGTGTGTTTAGTGAACCCTAAACCTAAACCTTGGTTGCATGACTAATTAGGAGGGTGTTTCAGTTATTTTCCATAGATGTAAACCCTACTTTAATGCTTGGCTGGCCCCCTAACCCTAATTCCTTGCACATGACCCAACCACTCCTATTCTATTCTCTCCATTTTATTTTTCTTCTTCTTCTTCTCCACTCTCCACTCTTTTCTTCTTCCAATCTCTCATTTCAAGTAAGTATTTCTCCTTTTCTTCTCTTCCTTCTTCTATTCTTCTATTTATGTTAACCCTAACCCTTTAATTTTCTCTAACATAGGTGTGTAGATCCTAGACTTAGTGTAGAGGCTTGGAGGCTTGAGGGTGATGATTTCAAGGGTTTTGGAGACTTTGGCCTTGGAATTCCAACTCCCAAGAGGTAAACCCTAACTTTCCTCTTAGTGGTTGCTATTATATAGTGTAATTAGTAATTTAAAATCTTCCTAGACCTTAAGTCTACCCGTGGGATGAAGTTAGAATTGTTTGGTTGTGTTTGAAGACTTTGACATTAGGTTTTGTGTCAATTTTGGGTGAAATCCGAGATTGGCCCAATTTTGGGTGATGCTCTAGGTTAGACGGACCTAGGTAGACGTGCTTGGGTGTCTTAAGGGTAAGTACGTGTCTCCGTTTGGACACGTGAGGTCGTGTCGCAGAGAAATGGACGTTTCGGACGATTTAGGGGTTTTCGTCGTCGTAGGTTCTATGTGCGTGCGCGTTTTTAGCACGGACCTAGAATCGGCAAGTTAGTATTTTTTCTAGTTTCTAGACCTCGATTAGAACTTGTGGGTAAATTTTGGGTCGATTCCGAGTAGGTTTGGTGTGTGTTCACAAGGTATCGCGAACCGCACTCTACGTGTTCGTCGAAATAACAGAATGGCCATTTTGACTTGGTTTCTAGGTTTCGGGCTTGTGCGCGGGTTGGTTTAGCTTCGGGGAGTGTGTGCTAGGGTTCTCGAGTTATATTTTATATATTTATAGTTATTTATAGGTGTTCGGGTGGTTGTGCGTGCGTTGGTGCTGTGTGTGTGTTGTATGTGTTGTGTTTATGTGTGTATATGTATATATGAGTATATATATATATGTATGTATGTATGTATGTATATATATATATATATATATATATATATATATATATATATATATATATATATATAAGAGTGTGTAGGTATATATGTATATGAGTCTATGTATATATATACATGTATGTGTGTGTATGTGTAAGTGTGTGTGTGCTTGTGTGTCGTGGTGTGTGTAATGTGTATTAGAGAGAGAGAGAGATAGGGAGGGCAGTAGCTAGCTGCAGATGGAGGAGCAGCAGAGCTGCAGCAGAATAAAGGCAGCAACAGCAGATGGGAGAGGGCTAAACAGTGGCACAGCGCAGCAAGAGCAGGCCAGTAGCAGCAGCAGCTACTTGGCACCACCAGCAGCAGCAAGTAGCTGCTGCCGTAGCAGTGCAGCAGCAGCAACATGTAGCCGCAGCAGCAGCAGAATGCGGCATTAGCAGCAACAACAATATGCTGCAGGCAGCGCAGCAGAGCAGCTGTTGTGGCAGCGTTTGCAGCATGCTGTAGTGGCAACAGCAGTGGCATTTGCAGCCATAGCAGCAGCAGCAGCCAGCATTGCATTGGCAGCATGGCGAGGCAGCAGCGTATGCAGGTAGCAGTAGGCAGTAGCAGTAGGTAGTAAGAGAGGAATATATATATATATATATATATATATATATATATATATATATATATATATATATATGAGAGAGAGGGAGAGAGAGCTATATATATATATATATATATATATATATATATATATAGTTAGTTAGTTAGAGATATATATATATGTATAGATATGGGTATTTGTATTTGTGTATGTGTGGTTATATATATAGATATGTAGGTATATATATTTGCATATGTATTTAGTTATATATTAGCCTAGATATATAGCTAGGTATATATATGCTAGATAGTTAGCTAGATGGTTAGTGTTAGAGAGGGGGATAGTTGGATATCTCAATACCTTGAGATATCAAGGTATCTCAATACCTTGAGATACCCAAGGTATTGAGTATCGAGGTGAGGTTTTTGAGCGTTTGCCTAGAAATAGGTTTAGAGTGGCTTTTATATGTATTGGTGTATATATTTACGCGTGTTAGCATAGGTGTTAGTGGGTATAGGCGGGGTGCGTAGCTTAGGTCGAGGTATCGGATACCGAGGGTATCCCGGTATCTCAAGGAGGCGAGTTTGAGGGTTTACTAGCTTAATGAGCTAGTTTTGACCTAGAATTTTAGGGGCACCCTAGTTTGACCTAGCGTTGACCATAATTGCCCTCGTTGACTGCAAAAGTCAACGTTTGACCTAGTTTTGACCCAGAGCTGACTTTTTGGATCCCGGGTTGACTTTTTGACCCAGATTTTATTGGTTTGACGACCTAGAATAACCCTAAAAGCTTGTTTTTAGTTATTTTATATCAGTTTAACTCTTTAGAACCCCGTTTAACCGTCCTTTTCGTAATAGCTTCTTGTGACACCAGTCCGGATCTCGATCCTCACCAGTTGCTCAGGACGTCAGGCGAGTACCTACCTCTGATTGTTTCTATTTTATGATAGAGTATATATCACCTGTTCTAGAACTGTAATACTTGATTCTAACACATTGTTTCATGAGCTGGTACTAGTTGGATCCCGTCATGAGATATTATCCCCCTTACCGTGTTCAGCGGGTACTCTATTACGTGTATTTCATCATGTGCTTCAGGTATTGATTCTCCTATGCCATCATATGCTTAGTATGCTCTCACCTTCATGTACGCGAGTTATTTATCATGTACGTAGTGGTTGGATCCAAGAGTAGTAGTGGGGGAGGGGAGTAGGAGTTGGTTATGTGATCAAAGCCAAACAGTATTCATGTGTATATCGATTATGCAACTCACCCATAACGGAGTTATTATAGATTATTCATGTGCAACCTAAGTCGATCACATAATGAACTTGTGCTCAAGGCACTTAGCTAGTATTCATATTTCTCACATGCAGTTACTTCTCTACTACTTGTATTATTCTCCAGTTTTATATTGTAGTTACTTTATCTGTTCTACCATGTAGTTATTTTCCTGTGCATCTTGTATACTTTTCTATTGCTACTCATATACACCTTACCATGTATTTGGAGTTGCTTTTAGAGTTATGTACTTTGCTCCAGTCCTGACTGGACATTTTTTCCAGAGGATCCTGAGGATTTTTGCCCGACCTTCTACGGGCCAGGTGTCGAGGAGTGTTGCGACCCTGTTTTTGAGGAGGAGCCCGTCCCAGCAGAGGAGACGCCGTTAGCGCCCTAGTTTAGCAAGGTGGGTTTCCCTGGGTTGTTCCCAGTTGCTATTTTGAATGATTGTATTTATTATTTTGCTGTTGTGAGATATTGTAGACTTTAGACTTGGACTGTATATTTGGATATTGTACTGCTCTCTTTGGTTCTTGTTTCTTTGTTGATATCTTATCGTACTTTTACTCTTCCCCTAGTTATTGTATTGAGAGTTTATGTACATTGCGTGGTTGCCCTCCTTTTGGAGAGGTTATATTGACAGGATATTATGAGATATAGATATTGTTATGACCTAGAACGGACCTAGACAACGTTCTACCGCCGATTCTGCGGTGTAGGCTTGATGTACCCATGACTCATGCCCAATTTTTGGGGTGCGGGTCGTGACACACGGGTCACCAAAATTGGAATACGACTTTGAGAAAATATGAATTATTGCATAAGTATATATGTTGTTGCTTTACTTCTTCTGTTTTATCTCATGTATTGTTTGATAATTGAACTGTTCACGCATTTGCATGGTCTGGGATAACTTGTGCACAAGGTTTGGCATTTCCTCGAAATGGTATTCCGGGGCAATAGAATCGTATCGACCCAGGGGGGATATTTGATCGTGCTAATCGCGATGCATTGTGAGGCCTTCAGCAGGGCTTGCTACCCAGGCTGACAGGGCGTGCCGTAATGCCTTGGATAAGTCCCCATGGTGTCGATCACACCAATGATCGCATAAAAATAGAACACATGCTAATTTATTTTCTTATGCAGATGGTAAATATACTTGTGTTTCGTTGCAGGGAAGGCGTGCATCGGTTGAGTAAGCAACCAATGTACTTTATGGATTCAACATTATTTTCGTTCCTCTAAAACATGCAACTGATATGAACTGAATTCACTTAGTTCTCTATTGAAAGATTATTTTAATACATGCTCGCCCTAATAAACAAGTGTTGATTTAGGCGAGTGGGTTCATCCCGCTCACTAGTACAACTGAGTACTGACCCACGTTTTGGGCAACTATTTCAGGCACTCAGACGGTGCAATGCTAGTGGATTGATGAGAAGACGTTATAAGATCTTCTATTTTGAAGTATAGTTGAAGTTAGTTCATTTTGGAGGCATAGATTTTCAACCTATATAAGGACGTAATGTATGAACAACGAGGCCTATCTGATGGAGCGTGCCCTGCCTTTTGAGTTTTTCTTTCGTAATGCAAACCAAGTAGCCGAGAGACGCATCAAATGTAAACTCTTGTAAATTACTCTGAATTATCAATGAAAAACAAGTTTCTTCCTATACTTGTGTTCAACTATCTGTGAATGTATTTTCTAACTTGTGTTTTAAATGAGTTCCTATCACTGCACGTTCTTGCCTTGTGCGAGCGCAACTCCAGGATCGTACGACATCACGCTTTAACGAGGACGATCGGTTCCGTAAAGGATCTAGCAAGGACGATTGACCCTTTCGGGATCGGGGCATGACAAAGCCCATCTTCCTATTTGGTGATGCCCTTACTATCTCGAACCCCAAGGTGGTAAAGATTAAGGAGAACTGCGACTTTACTTTTGGCGGGGTAAAGATACACATACCTACTATGAAGCACCATTTGCCCTTGTCGGCTTCCAACATGGTATCCCTTCCGAGGAAGATGGAGGACTGCCTGACTCCGGACAAAAGGGAGCCCTGGTTGGCCCTATTCGTTCCAGATCTAAGATATAGAGGGAAGTAATGATTTGCATGGACTCATTTTCTTATTCTCTTCGAGTGTTGGAGCTTGGTACCTTTGCGAGTGAAATGGGGCCAAATTTTTATTTTTATTCTACTGATAACTTCTGAACCAGTTGGCGGATAAAGGGTCCTATCCAACGAGGAAGATGCGCCTGCTCAATTAGGTGTGTCGTTCACCTTCATGGATTTATTTGACCACGTCGGTATTAGAGAAGTATGAAAAGGTCCTCAAGAGGGCTAACCTTTATTATGCCATACAGGGTTCCAGTTATGGCATGGAAAAGAACCCGATGTTATTCGTGGCCTTAACTGAGATTTATAAATACCGCTCCAGGACCTTCTTTCCTCTTGGCGGAGAGATAGGACTTGCCCTTCACGAAATTTATGATGTCTCGCGGTTTCTATGGGCCGAGGAACCGTACAAGGAGTATACGCCTGATAATGAGGAATTCGAGGAACTGGAAGAGCAACACTTGGGGTTTCTCGCAGTGTATAGGGAATTGTTATGTCACCACAGCATTTGTCAGCAGATTTCCAAGAAGAAGGATAAGATATCGGTGGGGGCGTTACCCCATACCACAGCATGAATCTGCCACCTCTTTGTACTTGATAATTCCGGTCAGGTCAGCGTCCGAAATCCTAAGTCACGGAAGGAAGTCGAAGAACTGGCAGGAAGAACTAAAAGAACGACTGCAACTGGTGAGAGGTTTGGGAGCTCTAGCGAAGTACATACCTCTGAAAGCAGTTTCAAATACATAATCAAGCATATAAAATAGATAATAGAAAAGAATAGAAGATAACTAAACAACAGAATAAAATGAACTAGAGTGAACATGTAATGTACTAAAAAGAAGAACATACAATATAATATCTGTAATATAATAGAAATAACTGAAATCTAACTAATGTTTCATGGAATATAAGTTCATTATGTGATCGGTTTAGGTTGAACACGAATACAATATGGTAACTCGATTACAAGTGTGGTATGTAATTGACATGTACACGAATACACGGGGGCTTGATCACATAATCAACTCCTACTCCCCCATCCCTAACTAATACCAATGGATCCAATCACGACATATTACGAACACGAATATGGACACATTGAACACGAGCAGTGTGTGTAAACGGATATAAGTACACTGAACACGAGCAGTGTGTGAACACAAAAATACAATAAATTAATACCCAATATATACGATGAAATATATGTGAAGGAGTATCCACCGAACATGGTAGAGGATAACATCTCCTGATAGAATTCATATAGTACCAGTCCGTGAAACCACTATGTCAGAATCATGTATAGAGTTCTAGAACATGCGATATATATACTATTATAAAATAAAAACTAACAGAGAAATATACTCGCCTGAGTTCCTAAGTAAGGTGTGTCTCTCGATGTCCAAGCTGGTGTCACACCACTACTACAAAAAGCGGGATTAGCGACGTATTTTAGCGACTCCAAGTAAAAACGTCGCTAAATTAGCGACTCCATAAAAATCGTCGCTAGACGTCGCTAAATGGCGACATTTAGCGACATTTTGCGACTTTTATTAAGATTTTAAAAGATTAGTCGCTATAAGTTCAATTAAGGTCGCTAAACGTCGCTAATATATCTGATTTAGCGACGTTTAGCGTCGTAATTAGCGACGTATCTATCAAAAATATTTAGCAACGTATTTAGCGACG